>OX451401.1:18673750-19158150 GCA_949629135.1 Eremobia ochroleuca | reverse complement strand
TTTAGGGATCTACAATCATTCAGGTACGCACTGGTTATTTTTTTCCCGTATATCTACTCGTACACTAATATTATAAAGAGGAAAACTTTGTTTGTTTAATTGTAATGAATAGGCTCAAAAACTACTGGACCGTTTTTAAAATTCTTTCACCATTCAAAAGCTACATTATCCACGAGTAACATAGGCTAAATTTTATATTGGAAAAAAATAGGGTTCCGTAAGATATTTGGGTTTTTCGGACACAAGGTGTAAAAAATCAACCACAAAAGTTACTTATTTTGCGTACGCTGCCTAAACTATAAAAGATAGAACCATAAAATGTTCTAATTAATTGTAGATCTTATGAATATCTACAAAAAAGTCCGCGACACACTATACCTATCTATGTCGAGTGAGGCACAACAACGATCTTTTTATTTAAAAATATTGAATTTTTTTTGGACTACATTTAAACGCATGTATTTTACTCATGCTATTAATCCTTATCAAAATAAATTATTTCATCACTAAGTACAGTTTATGTAGATAATATTTGGTCTTTGAATGATTAAAATTGGACGTTTAGTTTTGAAGTTATGGCGAAATTAAAATATTACGATTTCTGCTGCACGGCCCGTTGCGAAGTGAGCGTCACAAAGACCAAGATCTGTGAGTAAGGTACCCGCGCGGCTCAGACGCGAGGTCGGCTCCCTACGCAGCGGTCGTGCGCGAAGTCTAATAATTTTCGTGCGATTTTTTTTAGATTTCGTTCTTAAAACTACACCTACGCAAAAGTTCTTCTCAGAGCTAAACAACAGTTCTTCTCAGAGCTAATCAACAGTTCTTTTCAGGACTAACCAACAGTTCTTTTCAGGACTAACCAACAGTTCTTTTCAGGGCTAAACAACAGTTCTTTACAGAGCTAGAATATTACACGCTATTAACATTTTCTTAAACATTTGAAAATGCCTAAGAGAGCTAGGTCTCAACTTTCTAAACATAGCTCTCAAGCACGGGCAGCAAAAATATGTCGTATGCGAGAATCTTCACCTGAACGTTCACAACGCCTTGCTGAACAAAATCAGAGAAACTCTCAGGTCCCCGCACGAGAGTCGACTGTCGAACGTTCGCAACGCCTTGCACAACAAAATCTGAGAACCTCTGAGTTACGTGCACGAGAGTCGAGGCTGGAGCGTTCCCAACGTCTTCATGAACAAAATATAAGAACTTCTCAGTTGCGCGAAAGAGAGTCGAGTGTCGAGCGTTTGCAGCGACTTAGAGCTCAGGCAGAGAGACAGCAGTTATCCACAAATAGAGTTCGCAATCGAATTTTAGCTAACAGCAACAGACTGGCTTTCAGATATAATCCGCAGGTTGATTATGCACAGCAAGCGTCCGTCCAAATCGGAGTCATGAATAAGATCTGCTCGAACTGCTCTGCCAAAAAATGGTCGGACGAACCTAATGGTATGTGCTGTGCTTCAGGTAAAGTTTGTCTTCCTGACCTTCAGGAGCCGCCACAACCAATAAAAAATCTTTTAACTAATAACCATCCATTATCTGGTCATTTTTTAACAAATATACGTAAATACAATAGTCTTTTTCAAATGACTTCTTTTGGCGCAAAAGAAATCAGGGAAGGTAATTTTATGCCCACTTTTAAAATTGAAGGACAGGTGTATCATCTCATTGGTAGCCTTTTACCACCATCAGGCCAAAACCCACAGTTCTTGCAAATATATTTTATTTCGGATGCAGACCAGTTATCGTTGCGATCAAGCATCGCACCAACCTTAAAAATGGATTTAATTCGTGAATTACAGACCGCTCTGAACAATCATAACGTGTATATACGAAGTTTTAAACAAAACTTAGAACTCAACTCCTCAGATAATTTAAAGTTAATTGTTCATTCGGATCGCACTCCACAGACAGCACACAGAGGCAGATATAATGCTCCTACTGTAAACGAGGTAGCCGTTCTCTTGGTCGATGAAGACAAAGGTCCCAGGGATATAGTCTTACACGGTAGAGACGGACAGCTCAAAAGAGTTTCTGAGCTACATCGGTCCTATGATCCACTACAGTATCCCATAATGTTTGTGACAGGAGAAGACGGTTATTATTTGACTATCCCTCAGCAGGGTTCTGCGCGTAATAAAACTGTTTCGTGTATGCAATTTTATGCATTTAGATTAATGTTTAGAACTAACTCTTTTAATCCGTTACATTATTACAGAGACTTATTTAGTCAATATTGTGTTGACATGATGGCGAAAATGATATCGGAAAGATTAAATTATATTTCTCGGAATCAACAAAGACTAAGGGCTGATGACTACATTCATCTCAGAGATGCCTTAAATCATGACGCAAATGTTAACCCATCAAATATCGGTCAACATGTCATATTGCCATCATCATTTACGGGTTCTCCGCGTTTCATGCACGAGAAAACGCAGGACGCGATGACGTACGTCCGAAATTATGGTAGACCTGACTTATTTGTCACTTTTACATGTAACCCCGAATGGCCTGAAATTAAGGCGGAGCTGCTACCAGGACAACGGTCTTTCGACCGTCATGACATAATTTCACGTGTATTTCATTTAAAGATGAAGAAATTCATCAAATTATTTGTCAAAGAACAGATATTCGGTAAAGTAAAATGTTATGTGGCAAGTGTGGAGTGGCAAAAGCGCGGTTTACCTCATTGTCATTTGCTGTTCTGGCTAGAAACTAAAATACAACCAGATGAGATCGACAGTGTCATAGTTGCGGAGCTACCCGATCAAGAAATTGATCCGGTACTACACGACATTATAACTAAAAATATGGTACATGGACCCTGCGGAGAACATAATTTAGCTGCACCATGCATGAAGAACGGTATCTGCACAAAAAAATATCCTCGCCGTTTCATGAACGATACCCAGACCGGAGAGGATGGGTATCCAGTTTATCGTAGGCGCGATACAGGAAATGGCGGTCGGAGCACTACGCTACAAATCAGGGGCAACATGGTGACGATAGATAATAGGTGGATTGTTCCATACTCCCCGCTACTATGTCAGACTTTTAACGCTCATATAAACGTGGAGTATTGCCACTCTGTCCAAGCCATTAAATATATATGTAAGTATATAAATAAAGGTTCAGATCAGGCAACTTTTAGCCTTAGAAACCCACACGATGAGGTCGAAAAATATTTAAATGGCAGGTACATAAGCACATCTGAAGCTGTCTGGCGCTTATTTGAATTTCCCATTCACGACCGGCATCCTACTGTAGTGCATTTGACCGTTCATCTAGAGAACGGTCAAAGGGTGTATTTTACACCAGGGACAGCTCATCAAGTTGTCCAAAACCCACGCAATACCACATTACTGGCATTTTTTGCTCTCTGTAATGAAGATGAATTCGCGAAAACTCTTCTGTATCATGAAGTCCCGCAATACTATACATGGGCAAATAATAAATTCGCTAGAAGGAGGCGTGGTGAAGATGTAGTTGGACATCCGGGGATAAAAAAAGATGCCGCTTTAGGTAGAGTCTACGGGATACATCCATCACAATCAGAGTGTTTTTATCTTAGGATTCTACTGCACCACGTACGCGGTCCGACCTCATTTGCATACCTTAAAACTGTAAACGGTATTGTCAAAGAGACGTATCAAGCAGCTTGCCGTGACCGAGGTTTACTTGAAAACGATGAACATTGGGGTAACACTTTAAGCGAAGCTTCGTTATCACATTGTCCAAAAAAACTAAGGGAGTTGTTCGTAGTCATACTTTTATTTTGTCAACCATCGGAACCATTGAAGTTATGGGATACTTTCAAAGATCAGTTCTGTGAAGATATTAGACATCATATCAGACAACAAAATCAGGATAACACTTTACCCTTCACTGAAGTCATTTATAATGAAGGATTAATTGAAATAGAAAACAAACTTCTAGAATTAAACGACAAAAATTTAAGTGATTTTGGATTACCTTCTCCCGTTCGTACCCAGAATAATACTATTGACACAATGGTACAACAGTGTAACAGAAATGATCTAACAGCGTTTGTAAATGACAATGTGCCAAAATTAGTACCAGATCAAAGACATGCTTATGAGACTATTGTGGATAGCGTCAACAATAACATGGGGAGATTATTTTTTTTGGACGCACCGGGAGGTACCGGAAAGACTTTTCTCGCAAATTTGATACTTGCTAAGATACGCCAATCAGGGAAGATAGCGATTGCAGTTGCTTCATCAGGAATTGCTGCAACTCTCTTGAACGAAGGAAAAACTGCTCACTCTACGTTTAAACTCCCGCTATCCGTATCTTTAGATCAACGGTCTACGTGCTCTATTCGGAAAAATGGGCCTCTTGGTAAGTTACTGCAAGACGCGTCGTTGGTAATATGGGATGAATGCACCATGAGTCATAGAGCTCATGTGGAGGCCGTGGACCGTACTTTAAAAGACCTCCGAAGCTCTGCTAATGTCATGGGTGGTATCACTTTTGTATTTGCTGGAGATTTCCGACAAACGCTTCCAGTCGTCAACAGAGGTACGCGAGCAGATATTATGAAGGCATGTTTAAAATCGTCTCAACTTTGGACATCTGTTCAACATTTGAATTTGCGCACCAATATGAGAGCTCATCTACATGGAAATACGCATAGCAATTTTCCACAACAGCTGCTGAAACTTGGAGAAGGAATTTTTCCATCTTTAAATTTGGGCACCGATTATGCAGTTACTTTGGATGAGTCTCTAGGCCAAATAGTCCATAATTTAGATAGTCTGATAGATGCTATATATCCTGACATCGAAAACTTACATCAAAATGATTTTCGTTGGCTGTGTTGTAGAGCAATAGTGTCTCCCAGGAATGAAACAGTCAACGAAATAAACAATTTAATTATGCAGAAAGTACCGGGTGAAGTTAAGTGCTATAAATCCATAGACACCGTCACTAACATCGAGGACGCAGTATACTACCCCCAGGAATTTTTAAATTCTCTGAACCCCGCTGGGCTGCCACCTCATGAACTGTCGTTAAAAGTTGGCACGCCGATAATGCTTCTCAGAAATTTAAGCCCCCCCAACATGTGTAATGGCACGAGACTTCTTATAAAGGAGCTAAAAGATAATTTAATAGTAGCGAAGATTATCACCGGCCCTGCAGCTGGTGAATTAGCTCATATACCAAGAATACCCATGATTCCTACTGATTTGCCTATACCCTTCAAAAGGCTCCAATTTCCAGTAAAAATTTCTTTCGCACTAACGATAAACAAATCCCAGGGCCAAACATTCAAATTAGTAGGAATTGATTTACAAAAAGAATGTTTTACGCATGGGCAACTTTACGTTGCCCTATCACGGGTCGGGGCTCCCGACCATCAGTATATTTTGTTACCTGAAAATAATTTAACCTCAAATGTTGTTTATAGAGAAGCTCTACAATAATCGCTTTAGTTATCTATCCTAAAACAACGGCTTGCACTCCGGGACTGCCGTCAGAAGTGAAAACTTAGGATTCATTACATTTAAATATTTTCATCATTAACAACATTAACATCCTCATAAAGACAATCTATGCAGCCTGCGGATAATGACTGCGTCGTCGATGTTAGTCTCGGTGTCTGTGATTGATCATTTTGCTGACCGTGTCTTTCTTGGGTAGGCTTTTTGCAGCGGTAACCGACATCCACGCGGGCGGAGCCGCGGGCGACCGCTAGTTAAATAATAGATAAGCTAATAGTGTACCTGTTGTTTTGTTTTTTTTTTTTTCGCAAACGTGGCAACTGCCTATAGTTCGTCTTTTAATCCCAGAGACTAATCTGCCATTTAAGTCTTTTCTTTTGTGTTTGCGTTTTTTTTAGTATAGACGTTTGACATTACACATTTCAGATTAGTTTCTGGGATTAAAAACGAACTTTAGCTGGTGCAAAGTTCTTGACGCTGCCTATACACAGAATGCCATAGATTGAAAGATTTTGCATGTGTGCTATTTTACAGTTTTGATGTACAATAAAGCAAATCCTATCTATCTGAGCTTCTTGCCACAATGCTACTCCAGCCTGGCAACTTAAAATCGCTAGTGAAACTTTTAGATGATTCTTTTACCTGACGCAAACATGCCAGACCAGTCGGTCGCTGGTCCGCAGTACGCGGGGCGCGTGACGGACGCTCAGCTGGAACGGAGGCAGCTCGTAGTTGCCCACCCAGAACACTGATGAACCCTGGAAGGAAATAAGACGTTCAGATTTTTTTTTGTGATAACACTGCTAGCCCGAAAAAATAGCAGAAATCATGGAGAAAAATATTTCAGTAATAGTTTACACTAAGATGCAAAAAAGTAAAATACGGCCAAACCAAGAAAACGAAACATTTCACGATTGTGTTTCGTGCATTTTAAAGTCCTCCAAACCCAATTTCGGCCACGGCGGCCAATCTCAACGGAGACTAGCCTTCGACGTGGGAGATATTATAGTGCAGAAGTGTACGCGCAGACACAGGTGCATTCCCTCTTCCCTCACTCTCATAGTCCTCAGGGACGGCAATCCGACACGACCGGAGAGAGATCAGGCGCAGGACCAACGGCTTAACGTGCTTTCCGAGGCACGCGGGTGTCACACCGCCGACTTCCAAACTCCGGGCTGTTACTAAGAAATTAAAAAAAAAACCCAATAATGCTTTGCCCGACCCCACGTTCAGCAGTCGCGCATGCGACCACGAGAGCAACGGGACAGTTGTCGTGCATTTTAATAATGATTGCAAACCCATGACAAAGACATTATGAGTCTAAAAAACTACTCCTCCTTTGTCTTGTATCGTTTCGTGTATTTTCTCCTGTATAAAACAAATTTCTTTACATAACACGTCACAAATATGTATTTAGCTAATGGTACCCACTTGGTTCTTTACATGTTTTATTAGTCTGCCCGTTTTATCTATTAAAGTATTATGTGTATTAAGTTAAGATTAAGATAATAAGATACATATTAATAAATATTAATATTAAGATCTACTATTTCTATTACGACTGTTCTACTGTGTTTCATCTTATAACATACCTGTGACCCATCAGTCAGCTTGGCTCTGAAGGTCCACTTGCCAGTCGGCGCCAATTCATCCAACTGGTACTGCAGATGAGCGAGACCCAGCCGCGTGCGCACGCGCTGCCATTGTGTCACCCGCGACCCCTCCCACGCACCGGGCGGACCTTCCAGCCAGACTTCTTCGATCTGAAAGAGGATAATACACATACATAAATTATTAACCATAAATAAGGTCTGTTCCAAAAGTTTTAGCACCCTACTTACGTGACACACTATCAAACTCAATCTATTTGAAGGATATTGCTAATCCATTGCTTCATATTTTCGAAAAATGTGTCTGCTTAACAACGTAAATAACGCAATGAATGTTGTTGAACTGTCAAAATGCTACTGCTATTGCTACTGATAGTCAAGTCAACTCAGCCTATCGCAGCCCACTGCTGGACATAGGCCTCTCCCAGACTGCGCCACAACACCCTGTCCTCCGCCTTCCGCATCCAGTCTACCCCAGCCACCTTCTTTAGGTCGTCCGTCCATCTAGTGTGTTACTTACGCAAATACCCCACTGATGAAAGTGTATACAAATCCTATTCAGATTTAATTCTGACACCGTCTTCACTCCCTAAAAAGAATTACTAGGTCCTTTCATATGAAATTGGCGTTTAATATGGAAAAAAAAAACGAAATCAAAATATATACGAGAATCAATAAAATCTATGAAGGCGGTTTTGACTGCTTAATCGGAGTTTATTTTTTTCCTTGCAAGAAATTGTCCAAATTCCGGAAGTACTGGTAAAACATTCCAATCGCAGCTCTTCTAATTTAGCGACCGTGTGATGTGCAGTCTTTGGTCCAGCGTAGTCCTGAAGCAGCAGTGGGCTAGAACAATTGACCAGTCTCGGTTGTTTAACGGCTAGCTTTTCCACAGATCAGCCGCAATCGTCTGGCCAGATCTTAGGAAGCTGTAGTGGATGACACCGACACTGGTCCACCAGTTTGTTTTTCTAAGTCAACTTTCTCTTGGGGCAGGATTTGGTCGATTCTCCTGGATTCAACAATTGTGATGAGCGTTTCCGACTATCGGACAGGATCCATTTTTCATCACAAGTAACGATATTACGATACGATTCTAAATCCCCTTGTTTTTGTTGGTGTGCTTCACTCAATTCATGCGGTACCCATTTTTCGAGCTTTTTCATTTTTCCAATTCGTGTCAAGTGAATTTAAATAATTGTTTTATCATTCACACCGAAGTCTGCTGCTAACTCTGACGTGGTTTGCGATGTATCCGCTTCCACGATCACTTTTATTTTTCATTGTCAACTAGGGTCTCCAGCCGTCCACGTTGTTTGTTCTGCAGGTCAAAATTTTTGGGAACAAAAACGTTGGAGCCAAAAACTTATCGTGTTTTCTTTTACAGAAGCTTCCCCATACACATCATTACTCCTTCGAGTTGTTTCTGCAAAGCTGGTGCCACGCTGGAACTCGTATTCGTAAATAACGCGATATTTTAAGTTTTCCATATTGTTAACAGAACGATGTCAAAGAACAATCAAATGGCGTGAAAACAAATGAAATTGAATCACTAAATTCGAAACACAAATACTAGCTATTTGTATTCAATAAAAATTTAATCTAAATTTTAAATAATTTTGAATATGGAATTCCTAACCAAATGCCAGATATTTGAGTTCAAAGCGGCCAGTTCGACAAAACGCCAATTTCACATAGGACCTTATAGTAACACATTACTAATTACACAAAAATGAACTGAATACACATTTATGTGTATTTAGGTAGGAAGGTTTCTTCCTTTTTTTCTTGTTTGAAAACATTATTAAATTGTGATTGAAAAATAAACGACCAACCATGAGGTTATAAAATTAACAGGTCAAAAAATTAATAAGTATTGGTAAATGAAAAACATCTTTATGATGATTTAAAATTAGAATAATAAATTCAAAGCAGTTTGTAAGTAGCATGCCATATTGGAAGTGCAAGTGGCGTTACATTAGGACATAGACTGGCATAGGCATGTTAGATGAGAAAACATACTTCATTATATTAAAAGTCTACTGTTTGACGGATTGGCGAAATGTGGGTGTACTATAGGTATACATCTGCCCAATCTTTCGGGGAAACAAGGCGTGATGTTATGTTATTTTATGTTCGGAATGAAGTGATTCGGGATTTCGAGTTTCGGCCTAACGTATAAGAGTCAAAATATGGGTGACCCGTTTTGAAAGGATGATGGTTATGGTAATAAGGAATGAGGCATTGTGTATATTTTCGGGATAATTATGATGATTCGATTCGAAATTAGACGTCCATTGAACCACTGCTACTATTTTCTGGGTAGATATGCCTTTTCGATTCTCGTCATTAGGTGTTATCATAAGCGTACGCACTTGTATTTGTCCCTACTTTTGTATGTAATTGTGTAGCCTCTGTTGGAGATCCAATAAATAAATAAATTGAAAGATTACTCGACACGATAGATTCAAAACAAATACAAACCATAAACCTCTCAATAAATAAATAGAAACCTTGACCGCAACTACAAGCGGACTGTTAAACCATCACGAAGTAACAAATCATTTAAGATCAATAAAACTGAGATTAAGACGAATCATCTTTACCGTTACAGCCTTAACCCAATGACCCTGATCTGAGATCCGAGCTTTAAGGCTCGTTTACACGAGGAGAGATACTCGCCTGTCGAGAGGCGAGAGTGTTAAAGCGACTTATGCGAGTCACATGGACGAATATCACCAGGCATGTTATGAATTTCAGATCCACTTCCAAGGGAACAGCCAAAGTCAAAGCATTTATTTTAAATAGGCACATAAAAAGCATTTTTGAACCTCAAAATTTACAATAAAATATAATAGATAATAGTCGCCCCTTCAAAAAAAAAAATGAAGACTTCACGGCAACACCGAAGTATTTAAGGCACTACCAAGATTGTAAAGTACACGGAAAGAAAAAGCTTAGAAAAATTACCGTGCTGTCTCATAATCTCAGTGCATTTGAGTGGTAATGGAAAAATTATCATGCTAGCACAGTAAAAATTCTTATGCTGTACAGTAAAATTTATTGGACAAATAGTGAATTTTTCCCAATCTCACTTAGAAAATTTTCTGTAGATGTCACTTGCACTCACTTTGCAGTGCCAAGAATCTTGCTATTTTGTTTTCTCATACGCAACATAACGATTATGTTATGCGTTTGGCCATTTGAAAACTAGAAAAGCATTTTTTTTGTAATTGAAACTTCTATTTTCAAAAGCAAGGGGATTGTGTTTCCACTTGTTAACTTGTAATCTCCTATGCAAGAAACTCTCCTCGTGTAAACGAGCCATGAATAGGTATAAACTTTAAGTAAATATTGACTGAACTTACAATGCAGTGTGGAAGATTAAAATATTTCGCACGGTTAAGGAAGAAAGTGGTTTTTCGAGTCTGTTTGCGAACTTGTTCAAGATAATGTGTTGACTTTGGTTGGGTGGTCTCCCTCTGGTTTAATACAACTGCTTTCTTTTCAACATTAATTAATTTATTAATACAAAAGTTAGGCAGAAAACAAGTGTTAAATAATAATGTTAAATAATAATGGTTTCAATGCAATAGCCCCGACTGTGTAAAGGCTTACACTATCCTCCCTTACATACAAATTGTAACGTTAAATGCGCAAAACCTAAGACACCCCAACTCATTTTTAATTCAATTGACCTATTTCAGAGAGAAAATAAGTAATTAAAAAATTGTAAAGGTTTTATGTGCTGTTTTAGTTTTACTGGCCATTCTGATCATTTCTTGCGTCTGCGACGACGCTTTATCGAGGGAGGAGTCGTCACCGGGCCGCTGCGCCGCGCTGACATTGGCTTGCTTGACCTATTAATGAATAGACACGGCAACGTTTTTAATGAAGATTTTTTGAAAAAAGTGACCTATTTTAAAAAGTGGTCCAATTAATTCTGCTCGTTATTCTGATCAAACTATTTTCAGGTTTTGCGCATTTAACGTTACACGTTGTATAAATACTATTATTTGGAAACATTGTAAAAGAAAATTATTTTTAAAAGAATAACCGTGGAGTTTCTTGCCGGCTCTTCTGTAGGAAACGGCCAATTAGAACCGTGCACCTAGCTTCTGACATGTCATAAGTGCCTATGTATGTGATTTTTTTTCGACTTTCATTTGAGACACCTAGAGCTCAAATTGTATTTTCGTATTCAACCATTTTATTATATTCTTCTATAACTACCTATCTACTCAATAATAACCTTTTCCAAATCTTCATCATCATCTGCCAAGCCTTTCCAACTATGTTAGATTCGGCTTCCAGTGTAACCGGATGCAGCTGAGTACCAGTATTTAACATGGAGCGGCTGCCCATCTGACCTCCACAATCCAGTAACTGGGTAACACGATACCCCCTAAAACCAAGACTGGTTGTCAGATTTTCGGGCTTCTGACGACCCGTAGCGACTGGCAAAGATCTACGAATGGCAGCTGGGACCAACGGCTTAACGTGCTTTTCCAGGCACTGAAGGGTCTTAGTATGTAAAGATGGTCACCCATCCACGTCTCAACCGCGGCAAGCGTAGCTAGACCTGATCGATTGACCTGTGCGGCTGTTGTTAATTAGTCACAAGCCCCTTTTCCAAATCCTATCACATACAATAATAGCCTTTTCTAAATACACAAAGATAATATTTATGATTGCATTAGAAGATTTCCATACAGCCGATGAATGTACTAACATTCTCACATATCTTTATATGAAAGGGTCTTCATGAACCCTACACTTTATCCCAAAATGCAATAAAAAAATCTTCCACCCTTTTACATTCAAATGCAAATTATACCAATCCTATGAAGGAAGGTACTGAGTCGACAATGCCCGGATATGTGTATTACGAGTACTATGAACACCTGTTAAATCGACAATAAAATAAAATTGCTGTATACTAAAATGCATCTATTCATGCCATTTGCTGCACCTGTGGGCTCTGGGTGTCGCCCCTATTACCAAGTGTATTGCAGTTAACAAGTTCAAACGTAACGCATTGTAGTAAAGGCGAAACGATTTGTTATGTAAATCTGTGTATGCTACAAATTGGGCAGGCATTGTGATTTCAAATTATTTTTTTGCTGTTACCTAAAGTTGTTATGTGTTGGTTTAGCTCCAAAATACGATTAGTTAAGGTTGTTGATAGTAACCAAGAACAACTCTAGAAGTGAAATGGGTGTCTGTATACAGAGTTACTTGTAATTCGACGTATATCCGTCAGGAGCTGATAGGGGGGGGGGGGGGGGGGAGAAATGCAACAAATTGAACACCCATATGTATGGCCGAAATTCAATACTTTTCGAGATATTTGAATTTTAATGGTTTTTTGATATATTTCCAATTAAGCTATGACCAATGAACATAAATAAAAGTACTTAATTCAACCGAATAATTAAAATGATGAGCGATTTAAGAATAATATCTTTCCAATATTTTCATTTTACGCTTCAAAAATGTTTCAAATTTCTCGAAAACTATTGAATTTCGGCCATGCATATGGGGGTCAATTTGTTGCATTTTGGCCCCCCCCCCCCCCCCCTATACATATACATTTTAAGTGTGAGGAGAAATTGCGCAAAATAGAGGTATTCAATATTTTTGGGGCGTTCAAAAGTTTTATGAATGTTTAGAAAATTTTTGTGGACTCAATATTTTCCTAATTTTTTTGATTTAAGTATCAAAACTTTACGCACAAGTAAAAATTACTGTACCAACCAAGACGGACTTAATGCCTGCGGCATTTTCTACCAGTCAACTACAAAACATCATTTATTTATCCATCATTAACCTTTTCTATCCCACTGCCGAACAAAGGCCTCTCTTCCCTCCTTCCACTTATCTGGAATCCTGGCATTACTTGATCTATAACAGGTTCCTATGTAAAACGCATCCATACCTATCGGTAACTGCGTCCATCAGTATCGGTGTTATCGTGTCAACCGGTCTCATCTCGACAGGTAACTGTAAAAAGGTTCGTTATACGTTCGTCGATCAGACACAATGTGTAGACTCGCGTTCTATTAATTTTTTATCGAAAATTGTACAGTTTTATTTAGTTTATTGGGTGAATGATT
This sequence comes from Eremobia ochroleuca, assembly GCA_949629135.1. NCBI lineage: Eukaryota > Metazoa > Arthropoda > Insecta > Lepidoptera > Noctuidae > Eremobia > Eremobia ochroleuca. Next base: position 19,144,956 of record OX451401.1, on the reverse strand, counting down.
TTGGCTTGTCATTGTTTGGGAGTAGGTAGGTTGTCATTGTTCGGAAGCTGATGATTATGTGGGAGGGAGACGTATGTATGACTATGATTTTGCGGACATAAGTATGTGCATATACTTGGGCTAATTTATATTGATTCAGTTCTGATATCAGTGCTTAAATCACCGACCAATGTAAACACTTTTCTGTCCAGCATCTAATACGAATATCTTGCTGCGGTTGGTCCATATCCATCGACCATGGGTGACCATCAAGACACCTCCGTGGCTCGGAAAGTACGCTAGGGCCCTTTCCCACGGCAAGATCCCGTTTTTTGCAGGATCCCGTTTAGTAGTGTACGTGTTTAAATATACATATTCACACAAGCATCCTGTTTGCCGGATACCGCGAGAAGATTTGCTCGGTGTACTGACCAAGTAAAGGTAACGCTTTTTAAAGCTTATTGTCAGAGTTTTTACACCGGTAATCTTTGGGTAAACTATTCGAAAAGATCAGTGTAGGACCTGCGCGTCCAATACAATAATGTTTTTAGAATGCTGCTGCGATTGCCTCTATTTTGCAGTGCCTCTGGAATGTTCGCTGTAACACATACCGATGGGTTTCATGCCATCATCCGCAAGAAGACGGCCTCGCTCCTGAGCAGAATAAGGGGCAGTCACAATAGCATCCTGAAGGCTGCGGCGACCGATACTTCCTCTACTATAACAAGGCAATTTGTGAGAAGACTTACGAGTATACCCTAGTAGGTATTACATTATCCTAGTTGTTGTTGTCCTTGTTTGTTGTTTTATTTTTATTAAATTGTGTTTGTAGTTAAGTTACTAACAATAGTGTTTAAGTGCAAACCTGTTACTAACAATTTATGGATCTATTTGTTGTCCGAAATAAAATGATTTTATTTTATTATTATTATTTTATTAAGAAGAATAAGTATAAGCATTTATTTATTTAAATTTTTCGCACACAAAAAGGTACAAAGGCGGACTTAATGCCTTAGGCATTCTCTACCAGTCAACCAAGGGTTGTGAGAGATTAGATGGCAGGTGCTTTGGTTGAACCGATCAATGATAAAAAACACTATTAAAATTGTTGAATTATAAATGAAAAAAACGTACAATAATACAAAATATATATAATATACATACATACTATTTACCAGGGCTCTGAACCGGTTTAAAAAGAGCGGTTAATTTCGATGAAGTACCGGTAAATATATCGTTCCCTCATTAACCGGTTAAACAAGTGAACTGTTCATATGTAACCCAAATGACAAAGGTTACCGGTTACATAAGCACAAACGGTTTTGACACCCAAATTAACCGGTTAATTCCGTAAGTCGTAAATATTTTTCGTCTACTTTTTTAACACTTCCAACAAGTTATAGTGACATTAGTACATTTAGTACCCCAGAAAACATTAGGAAAAAAAATGTTTGATCTGAGGACGTCAAATACAACCGGAGAACTTAAATGGTGCGGGTAGATTCATGTTGCGACTTGCTTAGTTAGGGGGCGGGGGGTGTTTAACCGGTTAATTTTCACTTTCAAAACCAAATTTCATGAAAAACCGGTTTCCCGCAAAAACCGGTAAAAACCGATAAAGTGCAAACCTTAACCTAAATCGATTTCGGTTTGGGGTCAATGACCGTAACCGGTTAAGAATTTCAACCGGTTTCCGAGCCCTGCTATTTACTATAATAATATACTTAAGCATTGTTTACGGTTTAGAATGCATCGACTTATGTAGAATCTTTAGTAATTAGCACAGGGTTTATAATGAGCTGTTGATGATGTTGCTGTAAAACGAAGACGTAGCATTAGTTAGGCGCCACTCCACAGTAGCCCACGGCCGGCTAAGCTACGCACGTGTTGAGTTTCTGAAAATGTAGGCAGGATCGTCCACAACGAACATACTGCGACTCGGGCACCCTACGCACGAAACAAATGAACCGTGGTAAACCTCTCCATGCTATCAGATAATTTACATTCCACCGTCAATTAATCAGTTATCTCCTTTAGACAAATGTATTCTAAGTTGACTTTTGAGTGACCATTTGTAACAAAAGGTCCTAATAAGTTTTTGGTTGCAATGGAATTTGAACTTTGTTTAGTATGACATTCAGTTTGTTGTTCTATAATTTGAAAATTAACTCAAATTTCTGGCTCTAAATATACTTAGCTATGGATGACCGACTTTAAGCGCTGTAGCCATGTTGTAGCTCCACTAATTTAAAATCCGAAGTTGAACGAAATAGGTATGATCATTTTGATCCAATAAAGTCGACTAGCAATATTTATCCTTTTGAAATATTTCGTGGTCGTTAATTATCGCTTGCTTAAAATATATTGCTAATTGCAACATAGTGAAATACAACATCTATTTTGGATACGGTGTGGAATTCTACAACTCATGTCGGACAATTAGCATATAAACTGTCTAAGCTAGGACCTATCTAGATTAAAATCATTTCTCAATCGATATCAAACTAATCCATACCAATATTATAAATGCGAAAGTCCTTCCGTCTATCGGGTCACCTTTTATGGTAATAAGCCACAGAGCCAAGACGAAGCAAGATAACCTGGGACCTGGAGAAGGATAGGCTAGTTTTTATCCCTAATCACAGACGAAATCGCAGGCAACAGCAAGTCAGGTTTATGCATCTTTTCACAATTAGGGGCCGTTCATTTATTACGTAAGACAATTTTTACCACTTTCTGACCCCCTCCCCCCACGTAAGAAAAAGTAAGACTGATGAAAACCCCAGAAAAAAAAAATTTGGCTTACTTTTGTGATCTTACGTAAGAACAACCTAGACCCCTCGCACCCCCATGTACGAAAAAATAAAAGAATTGTTTGGACACCCAGGGGGCCCTCCCCCCTGGGGGTCCAAACGAGTCTTTTATTTTGTCCAAACAAGTGGATCAATCAATCTGCCTAGCTTTTCCCAAGTAAGTATTTACATGGAGCGACTGCCAAAGATCTACAAATGACAGACGGGAACAACAGCTTAACGTGCCTTCCGAGGCACAGAGGCAAGTAGCAATGAAAACTTGCCGGCAACTTTGAAAAGAAAGTAAATTGCTATTAGCACATACATTTAAATCCATTATCAACAAAAAAGTGAAATTGCTAAAAGTATAAATATAGTTTTAATGTTTATGGGCATGAGAGAAATCCTTAGCTTACAGGGAGTGCAAACGAGTTTCGAGTATAAACTGTGTCAGTGTGACTGACTCTTATGGTGTTTGTCTTGAAGTGGGAAAGCAGGTTCCGTACGGGTATTTTGGCGAAAATCAATCTTCCCTGACCAAAATAACTTAGTCTTATAGGTATTGTAATGCCTAGTAATTAAGCAGGCAGTCAACCTGATGGTAAGTGTTTACCGACATCTATGGACTTCTGCAATATCACAGACATTGCAGAAGCGTTGTCATCCCAGAGACGGAGGTGTTTTTTATGCTAATGGCTAGTAAATAAGCAGGCAGCCTGCTGGTTCGTATAGATACCGCAGCCTATGGACTGCAATACCAGAAACTTTGTAGAAACGTGGCCAAACCCAGAGACAGAGGTGAAATGAAAGAAGTCAGATGGGTAATCAAGTTTGTCGTTACGTTGCCTTAAAGGTTAGTCTTAATTATTCTGATAATTCTTCTCTGGTAATGCACACATAGCCTTAAAACCGGTACACAGCAATGCAGCTTGGCGGTCGAAATAAATGATCTCTTCGCTAAAGGATGAAGGCTGGATGATTATTGAAGAATGATTGTGTTTGGAAACAAATAGCTCAAGGGGCTCTGGGTAAGTAATAACAGCCGCATGTATCGATCGATCAGTTTAAGCTACGCTTGCCACGGTCGGCTCGTGGATGGGTGATCATCTTTACACACCGAGACCCCTCGAATGTCTCGGAAAGCACGTTAAGCCGTTGGTCCCGGCTGTCATTCTTGGATCTTTGACAGTCATTACGGGTAGTCAGAAGCCCTAAAGTCTGACCTACGAAGGGGTAGGTATCGTGTTGCCCAGTATCTGAGTTGTGGAGGTTAGATAGACAGTCACTCCATGTAAAATACTGGTATTCAGCTGCATCCGGTTACACTAGAAGCCGACCAGAACATAGTTGGGAAAAGGTTGTAAGTATGTAAAGATGGTCACCCATCCACGGACCGACCGTGGCAAGCGTAGCTTAACCTGATCGATCGACCCGTGCGGCTGTTATTACTTAGCCACAAGCCCCCCGAGAAAAAAAAACGCAGAGGTTTTAAATGCGGCTAAAAAAATATTAAGTACACATACGCTTGTTTTTTTTTCTTAAAAAAAATAATTATTAAAAAAGAAATGTTGTGAATCTACTCCAAATCTGTATTCGTATATTTAATAAACAAGCTCGCGAACTGTGTCACTGGTACAACAAAGTTATTATGATTTACGTATTTGCTGAACTCGGCGCTTTTTTTGCTGAGTCAATGTTTATTTTATTTAATACGACGTTTTTCCGTATTTATGTGAGTTTTGTTTGGTCGAAAGCCGAAAGCGGAAACTTTATTTTTATTGTAGCGCTTTTTTACCGATGTTGTGAAAATAGCTGTTGTTTTTATTAAGTCCAGTTTCATCAAATGTAATTATTGACTTTTTTTAAGTTACATTTTTCTGATTCCCGAATTAGAGGCAATGCGATCATATCGCCGTCATCAACATCTGCCTAGCCTTTTCCCTACTTATGTTGAGGTCGGCTTCTAGTCTGACCGCATGCAGTACCAGTATTTAACGTGGAGCGACTACCTATCTGACCTCCGCAACCCAGTTAATGAGTAACACGAAACCCTTTGGTAAGACTGGTTGTCAGACTTACGAGCTTCTGACGACCAGTAACGACTATCAAAGATCAACGATCTGTCAACGGCTTAAAGTGCTTTCCGAGACACGGAGGGATCTTGGTATGTAAAGATGGTCACCCATCCACAGATCAGCCTCGGCAAGCGTAGCTTAACCTGATCGATCGACCCGTGCGGCTGTTATTACTTAGCCACAAACCCCTCTCATATTGTCGTACGAAAAAGGTAAAAAAATAATAATGATAATAATCATTAATATGTTTGTATCTGTCAGGGATCCTTGTAAATCTTCATTTTTATAAGCAGCTCAGGATCTAGGCAGCGGGAATAAATTGCTACTGTTAATGTATTCACAACCCGTTTCTGTGTAAGAGATACTACGAGATACAAGTATGTTAGGGATGGCAACACTTTTAAGAAAACCACAAACAGAGCGCCGACAATAATAAAGGAAAAAGAAAACAATAATAGATACTACTAATGTATGATGATGGAGAACGACACGCACCAGCAGGGGATAGCCAATATTGGCGCAAAAGTTGGGATATGTGCCTGTAATTTTGACAGCACCCACACCCAAATTTGAATGAAGCAATGAAGCAGTGAATTTATGCTGATACTAGCCTTCCTCAGACGGGCACAGGCGAAGAATTATATGTTGACGATATTCTTTAACAGAGACGATTTTTTTATTGAAAAGGTTCCATGGTGTTTTGTGACGATCCTTCTCCACACGAAATACTATTTATAGCACTGTGTGACCTAAACCCGCGCTTAAGTCACGCTGTTCTGTGACTTAAGTAGTCCATTTTTACACAGAAAAGCGTGACTTACATATGTGCGGGTTTAGGTCACACGAGCTATAAAATGGCATACGATACGTGTGACTTCCACGTTCAGCACCCTCGCTACGTACACGTCACACGTAGTCACATGTAGTCACACGTATCGTAATGTATTATTGAAACTGTGAAACTAGCATTTGAACTATCATAAAATTGAGAAGTTCCATTTGCAATAAATACTCGTAGAAATTGAATTAAGCAATGTATGACACAATGTTTAAGTTGTTTTTTTTTTTTTGGTATTTTTTTATTGACGCTGAAACGAAGTAGATATGTAACATAGAAACATCACGGCTTCGCCACCCCATCGTATTAAAATACGGGCAGCCCTGACCTTAAATATCAAATCAATCAAATCAAATCAAAAGTCATTTATTCAAACTAGGCTGAGAATCAGCACTTTTCGAACGTCAAAATTACAAAAGACAGTCCCCCAAAACGCCCGCCCTTCACCACTTCCTAGTGCTTTCGCTGGGAAGAAGAAGTGGCGCAACAAACTCCCCAGCAGCACAGCTGTCTGTTCAGTTAGAAAATATACTTGACTGAATACAATACAAGGTATGCAAAGCAATTAACATTACAAGACACAGAACGCTAAATTAAATTATTTGCCATATGTCAGCTGGCAACGCCAATATACCAAGAAATACAATAAAAAACTATACATACTCAAGCAAAAATTAATAAATGGAAATTAAATAAAAGCCTCCAGGTATAAAGGGCGTGACCGCTAACATATTTATGCAATGCTGGGTTCAGTTTACATAGCTGTCGCTTGTAGTCACAAATGATAAACTAGGACCATAAGGAAACTAAATAAACAAGTTATTAATAATGATAACAATGATAAAACCATGGTCAGCAAGACGACCAGTCACCACAAGCAGCACCCGTTCACGAGCATAACGCAAAGGTCAGCCATTACCCCCCTCGCCATATTTGAGGGAAGGAGACAACCCGACCCCCGACGCTACCGCAAGCAGTGACATCTAAGGGAGCATGACGAACTTGCTGCCGGTTGCTCAGGTAAGAATTATATGATCAATTGTCGAGGTCACTAGCTAACCACATATTGCAATCAACTCATTAGAAAACATTCCAATGGGTTGATTATGTCAATAATAAAATTAAAATTAAATTAAACTGATTTGACTTATACAGCCCAATAAAAAAACAATTGTATAATGAGCTCATATAACCTATCAGTAATTCTTTGTAAATTAATTCTGGAGAAAGAACATAAACATTGTCTTGAGTTAATCAGGGCGACCAACTATTCTTATCGCTTAAGTAGTCGTTGATAGAATAGTATGCCTTTGAACAAAGGTTAGATTTTACTTGAGCTTTAAATGCATTAAAAGGCAAATCTAGCAAAGAAGAGGGTAGCTTGTTATAAAAGGCTATACCAAGACCAACAAATGAGTTATGAACCTTATGAAGCCGGTGAAAGGGAGCACGTAGTTTGTCCTTATTTCTGGTGTTAACATTGTGAATATCACTGTTTTTAGTATACAAGTGTATATTTTGCCTAATATATAAGATGTTGGCAAAGATGAATTGTGATGCAACCGTGAGAATACCAATATCTTTAAAAAAATCTCTTAGAGAAACTCTAGCACCTAGCTGGTAAATTGCTCGAACAGCTCGTTTTTGAAGGACAAATATATTTTGTATATCAGCTGCTTTGCCCCACAGCAGAATACCGTAGGACATAACGCTGTGAAAATAACTAAAATATACTAAACGAGCTGTATCAACGTCAGTGTACTGTCTTACTTTCCTGACGGCGTAGGCAGCCGAACTGAGCCTTCCTGCTAGGCTCGATATATGTGGTCCCCACTGAAGTTTGGCATCTACTGTTATTCCCAGAAAAACTGCCGAACTCACAGTTTCAAGCGCCTCTTTATCTAAGACGATGTTGGGTCCTAGATTTCTAACATTCGGTAAGGCGAACTTTACACATTTCGTTTTCTTGGCATTGAGAACTAGGTTATTTGACGTAAACCAATCCGTAACTATTGAGAGTGCACTGTTTACGTCGTCAAAATCTTGTCTATTCCTATCTACTTTAAAAATAAGAGATGTATCATCAGCAAACAGTACAACGTCACAGATTCCCTTTAAATGGAATGGTAAATCATTAATATACACTAAGAACAAGAATGGACCCAGTATTGAGCCTTGCGGTACACCTAACTGAACTGGTAGCGCGGAAGATTTCACACCATTAACATCTACACATTGGAACCTATTATGTAAATAACAATTTATTACGTTGAGAGCTTCGTTTTGGACACCGTAATGACTTAGTTTACGCAAAAGCGTGTCATGGTGCACGCAATCAAAGGCTTTGGAAAGATCACAGAAAACTCCGATGGCATTTTGCGAGCTCTCCCATGCGTTAAATATGTGTTTCAGCAAAGCAACACCCGCATCTGTAGTCGAACGACCTTTTGTAAAGCCATACTGTTCATTATGAAGGAGGCTATTTAAATTAAAATGTCTTAGCAACTGCTTGAGTATTAATTTTTCAAATATTTTGCTAAATGCAGGTAAGATGGAAATAGGCCTAAAATTACCAACGTCGTTTTTATTACCTGATTTAAATAAAGGTATGACTTTACTACTCTTCATGAGGTCAGGAAAAATTCCTAAATCAACACATTTATTAAAAGTAACAGCTAGATAGGGGGCTATATATATATATATCTTCTGTAGGTACCGACATAGTATACATAGAACGAGAAACGTTTTATATCCATAAGTTATCAACAGTTACAAGTGGTAGGACTGCTTCGAAAGCAGGACTGTGTACTTTTACATAGCGTCTTAAATTACACTTAATAAATAAATAAAGTGAAAACACTGTGATTTAAAGAGAATTTTAAAGCTCAAAAATATAATTTCCTATTTTCTATACTAATGTTATAAAGAGGTTTGTTTGTAGGTGGGGGGTTATCTCGGGAACTCCCAGCTGAATCGAAAAGTTCTTTTTAGATTTGATAGCCCGATTCTTGAGGAAGGTTATAGGCTAGTTAACATCACGCTATGACCCTTAGGAACCGAGCAATGGTAATAAAAGCCTCTAAGCGAAAACGTAGTTGCACGGGCGAGCGATGGTGTGCGACGCGATGGGTCGAGGGCCGAAATTTCACGCTGACAATGCTAGTTTTATTATATTTAGAAAAGATAACATTGATCTTTTTTGTGTTATGTAATGTTTTTGCTAGCAATCGTTTTTAACCCTTAAATGCATAATGTTGCCATATGGCAACAAAGCACGTCATTTAATTTTTTTAAGAATGTGATAGCTGTGAGTTTCTGAACGCACCTCTTTTTGTCAAAACAATATATAATACTCTATGAATATTAATATTATTGTATAATTATTATATATTTATTATCTAAATTCTATAGATAAATACCTATACAATAGCATTTTTTGCAATACGATAAAATAAATCATGCATTTAAGGGTTAAAGTAGCTACAGACGCAAGCACATCAAGCTACTACAATCTGTCAAATTTCTTTAATAGATTTTCAACTGTATCGCTAAAGCAAAAGGCTCAAACTTGATTGGCAAAATTTGATAGTTTCGGGTAGCTAGATGTGCTGGCCTGTGTACCTATAAATACTTGCTTGTCTCAAAAACATTGCTCACAAGAAAGGCCAGCTTCAAAAGTTCTTGTCACATGTTACGATCACGATTTTTAACAAATAAAAGAAAACCCTGACGAATGTCTGGCACCGGCAGTTCCAAAAACCTACATCCAAATCACTATGTCACTCCAAATACTCACATAGGAAGTGAAATACTCGAGGATGTGACATTGTTGTCATTCTCCAAAAGTGAACCGTTGAAAATTATTCAACAATATATATAATGGTATAAAATCGATGTAAGGCCGCATGGACCTTGCTGAAGGTCGGCCCTGAACGAGATCATGGTAGTAAGGTCGGATTCGGTACATATTTATGATGTCCGATACGCATTGAGATTTTATGTTGGTAACAAGGAGAATGCCTGAGGGTGGAACGAAAAAAAATACAATCCGAATGGACATTTTGCCCGACCTGGGAATTGAACCTAGGTTCACCAGTCGCACTTACGACCACGAGACCTACGGGTTAGCGACTGGAGGTTCATACTGTCTTCTTTTAGGTTCAATGCTTGGATCTCAGCAAAAAAATTCGTACTTCTCCGAAACGGCATAGCTTTTAAATGGCGGTCCACTCAAGGCAACTACATAAACTCAATAATTCTTTCTTTTGCTTAATAATTTGACCATTAAACTCACCCATCCATGCGACGGTGCCAAGTCCTGCCTGAGCGCCAGCACGCGCAGACGCAGCAGTTCTCCCGGGCGATAGCGCGTACGCTCCGTGGACAGCATGACTATGCGCCCACTGGAGATGCGGAGCGTTAGCCGACGCTCCCACACACACTGGGCTTCAGGATACCTGGGTGGTAGGTGTTTTAATATTGTGATAAGTTTATCGGTTTTAGCACGCATTCTGATATCATGTGATAAAATATAGGAGCCCGTCATTCCTTTAAAGAGTGAAGATTGATGCAACCCTAAATCTTACGAGCAAACTCCTTGCCGTTTTCATGTTTATCAAAATAATATTCATTATGCCGACCAAGTAACAAAAGCGTTGTAACTTTATTGTTATTGACTGATAAAGATACAAACACAATAGTATTTCCTAAAATTTGAAATCAATTTTATGACAATACTCGTATAAATGGCCTCTTTAACCTTTTGAACGCCAATCACTTGTATACAAGTTCGTTGTACACAAGTGATTGGCGTTCAAAAGGTTAAACACTGTAATGTCTTAACACAAGTAAATTTTTTGTTATTAAAAGAAAAAAAAAAACAATAAATCTTTAAGAAACAAAATGGAACATCCTGTATGCACTCGGGGAATTTCTGAGAATAGGCTTCGTACACAGCGCGCCAACAATACGTATGGCGAGCGAACTACCGGTTATATTATACCGAGACTTATTAATAGTCTACCCTCAGAAATGCACAAATGTGAAATAAAAATATGAAATGTAAACTTAAGCAATATTACTTAAATATCATGTAGGAATGAGTGTAACACTTAAAGATTTTGTTATAAAACTTAAAGATTTTATTAATTGTATCCATCAATATTGAGATAGACTCACGATAGCACAAATCTAAACCTTAGTGGTTTTTGGTTGCTATTTATTATGAATAATCCTGTATTCTTTTGTATAAATGATAAATGATAAATAAATAAAAAAATAAAAAATTAAGCTGACTGCTGACTTTAAGATAGTTTTAGAGCTAATAAAGTCTGTTGTCTGTATTCTTACCTGATGTTGACGATCAAGTCAGCTTTTGTGTTTGGTAGCAAAGGGACATTAATATCCAGGCATCCTCCATCACCTGCGAAAAAGATGAAAGTTATATTTCTAGTAGTACTTCCTCACAATTCGACACGACCATGACAAAGCTCATTTAAATATTTATTTATTTATTTAAACTTCTCGCACAAAAGGTACAAAGGCGGACTTAATGCCTCAGGCTCTCTACCAGTCAACCAAGGGTGGTGAAGAGATTAGATGACAGGTGCTTTGAGCGGACAGAGATTAAAAAAAAACATAAATAGGTTATAAACACATACATACGATTTACTATAATATATATTTATAATATATAAATATATACAAATTCAAAGAGGAGAGGTGTTGAGATGACTCTACGCTATTTATTTTAATAAAACTCTGCAATTTCCGCTTAAATTCATACCAACTACAACTACATACTACCTATCTCCTATTTTAACCACTTACTTGTCGATTTTTTTTAATATAACAGATTCTGTTTTCCTTGCTCAAATTACGTTTACTCTTAGAAAAAGTTTCATCTATTACTCTTTTAATTAGTTTGTAGTTAAAATTTGAAAACTACTGCTTTACCTGAAAGCTGTGACGAAGCCGTGGTGGTCTGCCTGTCCTCAGTCAACAAGGTGAGCACCAGGCGAGCTGGTCCGTCAGTGTAGAACCTGGACACGCATGCCCGGTTCATGCCACCCGCAGTCAGCACCCCTGGGGCCAGGAAGAGGTGGTTCTTGTCTGTGCATGGGTTTCTGGAAAGTTGGAAGGTGTTTAGTATTGTTAAGTAGTTAAGTGTGAAATAGAAGACGTGGCAGTGACGGCATTTGAGTAAGTTTTTCTACGATTATTATAGTCCATTTTTTAATTTGACTTCAAGAACAAATGTCAACAACAAATGTCCTAATTATTCACAACTTCAGAGCTTATGATCAGATCCAATTAAAAAAAAAACAGACCAAGCGCGAGTCGGATTCGCGCACGAAGGGTTTCGTACCATTATCTATAAACACGGCAAAAAGTCATGTCTGTTGTATGGGAGCCCCCTTAAATAGTTATATTATTCTGTTTTTTAGTATTTGTTTTTATAGCGGCAACAGAAATACATCATCTGTGAAAATTTCAACTGTCTTACTATCACGGTTCATGAGACACAGCGTGGTGACAGACGGACGGACGGCCGGACAGCGGAGCGGGAGTAATAGGGTTCCTTTTTACCCTTTGGGTACGGAACCCTAAAAATGGACCAGCCTATCTATTTTGTAAATATCTCACCGTGAAAACAAAGGTGAAGTGAGCGTGGAGTGAGTCGTCAATAGTGTCAATCCCTAGCATCAGCATGACTTACAGCTCACTCTAAGCTCACTTCACCTTAGTTATCACGGTGAGAGTTTTCCAGAATCGACCGGCTCCTCATAAGCTCTGAAGTTGTGAACAATTAGGACATTTTTTGTTATGATGTATACAGGGTGTCATTGACGCGCAAACTGTTACCAATACCAAAAAAATGCTGTTCCATACATTTTCACCGCATAGGTATTGCACATTTTATGAAACAGCTGATTTGTTTTTTGATAACCGACGAACATTTTCTACGCCAGGGCGTCTAAAATCATATACTGAATCCATGGTACCCCTGCCACCTTGTATAGTATGTTAACAAGATGGTGCTGTTCGATTTTTATTAGGTACTTGTGTATTATTAATAAATTGTTGTTTAACAATAAAGCATAACTAAACGATCCGCCATATCAAGGAACAAAATTGCTTTTTTTTTTCTTCAACTTCTGACAAAAAGCCAGACGTTCAAAAATTCCCATCAGCTATCATCGAAACCCAGTATACCCACGCACATACCATAACTTTTTTACTCTGCCCATCGCATTTGATGTCTGCCTCACGTCTCAACGACACGAAGGGTACAATTACACCATAGAACAAAAAATGATGAGATCAATTGAATGGCCGTTTCCTCGTAATGGCGGACATAAAAATCAAGGTCCAATCGACCTTGGATATCAACTATATAAATATGCTTTGTGATGATTTAATGATGGCCTGTAATTGTATGTAAATGATTTTCTTTTTTCTTTGTTAGACGTGCTGCTGACTCGTTTGAGTCGGCACTTTCGATTCGGCCGTGTTTTATAATAACAAAGCCGACCCGATGCAATAATAATAATATTCCACAACTTTCACACAACGCCATCTAGTCCCAAACTAAGCAGAGCTTGTGCTATGAGTACTAGACAACTGATAAACATATATACATAATTATATATTTCTAAATACATACATATTATAGATAAATTACACCCAGACAAAGAATAAATGATCGTGCTCATCACACAAACATTTGTCCTAGGTGGGAATCGAACCCACGACCTTGTGCATAGCAGGCAGGGCCACTGACCGCTAGAGCAACAGGCCTGTCTATAACTAATTAATATACAGGGCGGCGATTAGATTATCACATTTAACAGTACAGTGATTATTACAAGTTGCTATCAGTCTGTTAAAATAATAAAATAATCAATTTCACAAAAAATTGAAGACTGAATTTTTCAAACAATATAAATAGCTTAGAAATTGGCACTATGTTTAAAATACGTAATGTAGAATACGTGGTTTCAATTAATTGTGATAACCTAATCGCCACACGGTATTGATCTTACATTCGGTTTGTGCCGATCGGCAAACTCCGTCCGGCATCTCCCTTCACTGAATTGGTAAGTTGAAGTTGTTTTTCCCCGAACGTATATCTGCATATTATTAATGCCGACCCGAACAAGTGTGTAGCACGTCATAATTGATTAATTTTGTAATAAAAGAAAAATGGGGCAGTAGTGCTAATTAACATCCTAGTTATTCTTTATGGGTGATTTGCATAATTACTATATTTCTAAGTACTGAGTTTGGTAACTCTATCCGGGGACCCGCACTCAAAAGCTCTACGTCATCGAACTGAAGATGCTAAGGAAGCCTCGACGTCCGTTACGTGGCGGATAGGCCCCAAAAGGGTAGCCTGACATTGTACGGCCCCGTGACCAGCAGCGAGGGAGTGCCATATGGAACCTGGAGAGGTCTTGAAAAGGCACACGATGTCAAGGCTTCAAAGATGTTAGCAGCATGCCATGAAGGATGACATAACAACCAACGAGTTTGTCATTTGATTTATGAAGTAGGAAGGCGGATGGGTTAAAGAATACCCTGTCACCTGTCAAATTTATTAAATTGGCCCCTGCCTGCAGCCTAATTGCGTAACACGCTTTCAATTACAATCAGCAGGGTAATTGCGTAACACACTATCAGTAGCAATGGGTTTCATTTTGACAGTTCAACAACATTCGTTGCGTTATTTACGTTGTTGAGAAGACACTTTTGTCGTACATATGGAGCGATGGATTAGCAATATGCTTCAAAATGTTTCAAATTGAGAGTAATAGTGTGTTACGCAATTAGGGTGCTAATTCATTTTGAAGGATATTTCTAAACCATTACTTCATATGTTTGAAAAATTTGTCTGCTCAACCACGTTAATAGCGAAATGAATGTTGTTGGACTGTCAAAATGAAAGCCATTGCTATTGTTAGTGTGCTATGCAGTTACCCCGCTGTAATTATTATGCTATATGTACTGCAGTATTAGCAACAGACGCTTTGAGCGACATATAATTTTGTGTAGTATTCTTCTTAGCGTATCGATGGCAAAAAGTTAAAACAAGTTTGGCCCAAAATTCAGCTGCCTGAACCCCTCTCACTGACGCAGTCATAAGATCATCAAGTGCACAGGTCACAGGTGACAGGGCACGCGGCGCAGGATGGAAGGTGGGTCATTGTCTGTGGGGAGGTGCCGCTTACGCACTTGAGATCAGGGCCGTTCGTGAACCCCTATTTGTGAACATTGTCTTTGCTCCTGCCAACTTGGGCTCGAAGCCTAGTAGTTTAAAGTTTAGAGATTTCCAAATCGGCCACTGTAACGTGTGTTCATTTTATGTAGTAAAACCAGAGTTTCCGTACAAGTAGCGGAAGGTAGACGACATTTAGTTTTGCTCCACTTAAAACTAGAAATTCGCCACATTTACAAGCGGATCCTGTCTTCCATAGGTAAGCACCTTAATTAGTAGACGCAGTCAGCAACAACATTAACGTTGGCCCTAATGATATAATCAACTCAATTAACAGCTAAATAGTTTATTACTTCTATTAGTAATCACGGGTTTTATTGCTACATTAAAATTTGAGCTCGAGTACGTCCGCGTGGACTTCGGATATACCTACGTAGGAATTTCCTATAACATAATCATCACTATACCAATATATTTGGGGTTGGCGCAACATGTCTATTTCTTCCATACTTTTTCTACTTTTTTTTTAACTTTTATTCTTTCTCTTAGGGCCGGTTTTTTGATCCGTAGTTAACTCAACCAACTTTTAAAAATAGTAACTAAATTTTGGCGAAATGTGTTTTCATTTTGCCAATTTTTATATTAATTACTAGCGACCCGCCCCGGCTTCGCACGGGTGCAATGCTGATCACTACATAGTATAAAACAAAGTCGCTTCCCGCTGTCTGTCTGTCTCTATGATGCTTAGATCTTGAAAATTACGCTACGGATTTTGATGCGGTTTTTTTTATAGATAAGAGTGATTCAAGAGGAAGATATATATGTATAATACATGCATAATATAGTAGAGAAACACCGATAATTTTAGAGCTATTATTTCTCGTAAAAAGTATAGGATAAAAAATCGTTATCGTGGGTTATCCCTAAGAGATAGACATATACCATCGCGGACTTTTTTGTAGACCTTTTTAAGGTGTACAATACTGTAGTACATTATTTTGATCTATCTCGAATAGTTCAGCCAGCGTTTACAATGTAAGCGCAAAAAAATGTGTTTATTTACGACATCACATTAGAAACCTCTAAAATTATCAGTGTTTCTCTACTATATTATGCATGTATTATACATATAAACCTTTCTCTTGAATCATTCTATCTATTAAAAAAAACCGCATCAAAATCTGTTGCGGAGTTTTAAAGATCTAAGCATATATAGGGACAGACAGACAGGGAAGCGACTTTGTTTTATACTATATATATATATATATATAGTGATAGTGATAGTGATAGTGATAGTGATATAAATTTATTAACTATATCAATTTATATTAGTTATATTTTTATTATTAATTTTTTTTTAGTCATCATCTCGGTAGTCATGCCCTTTCTAGCCATGTCATCTTTCACAGTCCATCACTCGTTTCTTTGGTCTTCCCCTACTCCTGTAGCCATCCTCATTCATACTCATAACTTTCCTCACGACACTTTCCTCGTTTCTCTTCATCACCATGACAACCAATTTCCATACAACTTTTTAGACTTCTTCTTATTTCTTATTCTATCCATTCGCTTACAATAAATTCAACTCTTCACGGCCGAAATAAAAGAAAAATGTCTATAGTCTTCATACCATGGTTCAAGAATATGCCTGTCTTCATAAATATTTGTTCAGTAGCTTGGCTGTGGAACCATAACAAACAGGCAGGAAGACTTGGACAACTCAAAAGTGCTAGTGTTTGGTTTATTTGAAATAAATGCTCTGAGTTTGAGTTTGACTCATTCGTATTTATAAAATGGAATGTGTGGATTGCCTAAGTTCAGTAAGTTAACTAAACTTATTCTGCTAACCCCAGAGCATGAAGCTATTATAATCGGGTTTCAAATTACCGCCGTATGAATGCACTCGTTAACTTGTTCTAAGAAGTTCATGCATCTGGCTGTTATTAAAACAAGATGCCGGTGATATGAATGGGCTTACAGAGTCTCAGCCTGTTCGGGTGCTGTGATAGATGCAGTCGAAAATAGCAGTGTGTTGTTTGAACTGTATGGAATTTCGATTTGAACTTGATGCTTATTTTTCAAACATGTTAGAAAATAATTATATTTTTTTTGTAATCTTTTAAGCTACTCATGTTGTTTCAACTTGGTGTTATCCTGTGAATCAGCGGGGTAATTTCGTAACACACTAACAGTAGGACTGGCTTTCATTTGGATGGTTCAATCACATTCATTGCGTTATTATCCTTCAAAATTATTCAGATTGCGATTAAGTGTGTTACGCAATTAGGGTGCTTACTTTTCTATTCTTTTTTTCAATTCGATTATACTTTTTAGATTACTTTTTAGCCTATGGCATTAAGTCCGCCTCTGTACATTTATGATGACGCATAAGCTGGGATTTATTTAATTTTTTGGGTTAGAGATGATTACAAAAAAATAAAATACACGTGTTTCTGGGTTTTCATTATTTTTAATGATTTGGGAAGAAAATTACAAAAATTGCAACAATCACTTTTACCAACAAAATAAAATGTGAAAGTATTAAAAAATAACGTTACAAAATAAAGTTCAAACACTTACCTCTCCAATTTATCAATGTAATACACAAGACACGAGCAGAACTATTTTTTATATATTTTTTAAATCACAGTGAACCGCCACGTTTCGTGCCTAAATACAGACTGTCGTAACACAAATCTCAATTTGTAACAAAAGATAAATATTTATTTTATGTACACCATATAAATTACAGAAAATTTAAACTAAGTACTAAATTAAAAAAAAAATCTAACTAACTATACAGCGTGTAACGGAAGGGGGGTATCAACCCTGAAGGAGGTGAATGTGCTCATGAAACTCAACAACTTTCCCCAAAGAACATACAGGTCGAAATATGAAAAAAAAAAATTGGCCCTCCCTTACAAAACTGACTACCAGCTGATTGATTTACTATGGGAGGGCCAAATTTTTTTTTTTTATTAATTTAGGCGTCGAAGTACTCGTCCGCATCGCTGTCATCCGGAAACGTGCCCAGAAGACTGGCAGCATTGCCACGTTGAATAGCAATGCTAATTCTTTGGCCAAAGAACGACCCAGCCCTCTGGTCTTAAATTTAATAATGGTGAGATTTAAATTTATTTTAATTTAGTACTTAGTTTAAATAAATAAATAAATTAGTTGGGCCCAGTAGGTCAAAACGGTTCAATTGAAAATGGAAGGAAAAATTCTGCGTTTTAAACGGCTTTCAAAAAGTAATCTAGCAAGATTATACATATAATACGAGTATTCATGTCTGCATTCTCAAGTTCCCGTGTTGTGTCTATTTTATTGGAAAACGAACGTGCGGATAAGTAATTAGATTAATTCTAAAACTGTACTGAATCAAAACAATAACTGTTAATGTTATGTTTATTAGGTACACATGCAATCCTTGTGAGGAAAGTGGTGATACTGTACCTTATGAGTCACTATTTTGATTGGTAAATAAAGGACAATCAATTCGTCCTTCAATACGGATTGTAAGCTGAGAGAAACAATAATGAAAGCGTTAAAACACGACGCAAAGAAAAATAACAACCATAACAAAAAAGAATAAGAAAAGAGAATAATAAAAGAGGGAGATAATGATAATATCGCCACCCCGATCTTCATATTTATCAATCGCAACGCGTACTAATATCAATAGCATAGCGTTTAAATATTGTCAGGAACATAATATATATCGTGATATTTACTGACCGTCTGACCATTATCGTCTCTCGTATCATGATTGCCATCAGAATGCCTATGGTGAATGCGGAATTGCCAAACTGCCAGTCGATTCTCTAAAAATCTCAGCGTGAAATCATAAGTGAAGTGAGCACTTAATAGTGTTAATCCCTAGCGAATGACAGCTCACTCCACGCTAATTCACCCAAGCCTTCACGGTGAGATGGTTACAGAATCACAAGGCTGTTTTGTTTTATAAGTTAATCTACAAGACTACTAAGGGGCGACACTATCCCTTCAGACTAACATGACGATCAGTACCGGGGTTGACCGAAATTAATGAAATGCACACGACTTATTACTTTTCTAAAACTGTGTTAGAGGGTGAAAAATAGGTCCTAATTTCAATTTAGTTGATCTAGTTTTAGGACAATCTTTCATGAACGATATGGAGAATTGAGAGAGTAGTGGTGTCCCAGTGGTATCGGCCCCGAGTCCCCGACTTACCGAGTTGTAGGTCGTGGGTTCGAACCTAGACAGGTTCTTTACTTTGTGTAAATAATTTCTCTCAAAACGGTGAAGGAAAGCATCGTGAGGAAACCGGCATGTCCTAGAACCGAAAATTCGAAGATATGTGACACCTACCAACCCGCTCTGGCCCGTGTGGTAGTTTACAGCCCACAGCTTCTCGAAGAGAAAAGAGACATTTCCTTTGGGAATAAAAGCGTCGAAGATGCTATTGGCACCAACCCTACAGACGAATATGACGATGAGGACCGGTGTTGACCGAAATTACTTAAAATCACACTACTTATTGCTTGCTCGAACTGCGAAGTGGGCGAAAAAAAGGTCCTAATATCGATTTAGTCGTAGGACGATCTTTCATAGAATATAAGGAGAATCGTAGAATAAACATGCTCATTGGAGTGATATGTCCTCTCGATCTTTTACAGTGGCAATGTCTGCTTCAGCGAACAGGCGGCCCTCTGATCGAAAGTAAGAAGAGAATATTTTACTTCGATGGTCCTAGTTTATCATTTGTGACTTCGAGTGACAGCTATACAACGTGTAATGTTAAATGCGCAAAACCTCATACACCCCAACTGATTTTTAATTCAATTGACCTATTTCAGAGAGAAAATAAGTCATTAAAAAAATTGTAAAGGTTTTATGTGCTGTTTTAGTTTTACTGTCCATTCTGATCGTTTCTTGCGTCTGCGACGACGCTTTATCGAGGGAGGAGTCGTCACCGGGCCGCTGCGCCGTGCTGACATTGGGTTGCTTGACCTATTAATAAATAGACACGACAACGTTTTTAATGAAGATTTTTTGAAAAATGTGACCTATATTAAAAAGTGGTTCAATGAATTCTGCTCGTTATTCTGATCAAACTATTTTCAGGTTTTGCGCATTTAACGTTACACGTTGTATAATCCAGCATTGTACATGTTAACGGGCACGCCCTTTATGCGGGGAGGCTTTTATTTAGGTAATAAGTTCTGTTTACGTTTTTAGTTCGTGTTTCTTTTTTCTTCTTGAGTATAGTTTTCAATGTTTTTGTTGGTATATTGTCGTGTGCTAGTTGACATATCTATGGGAAATAATGTCACTTAATGTTTTGTAATGTTAATTACTTACTATTGTATAGAACAATCCGACACGACCGGAGGGAGAGTGAGGAAAGAGGGAGTGCACCTGTGTCTGCGCGAGCACTTGTACAATATAATATCTCCCGTGTTAAAGGCTAAAGTTAAAGGCTCCGTTGAGATTGGCCGCCGTGCCCGAAATAGGCCCCGTTTCCACTATGTCTTGACGACAGATTATCGTGTCGTTTGAAGCGTCGTGGTTTGCGTATTTAAAAGGCCCCGTTCCCACTATGTCGTGACGACAGATTATCGTGTCGTTTAAAGCGTCGTGGCTTGTGTATTTAAATGGAGGTGTTCACATATAGGACGACACGATTAACTGTCGTCCACGACTTTTTTTTACAGTGACGACAGATTGTCAAGTCAATGGGAATGGGTAGCACGACAGTCGTAAAACTATAAAAAAAAACGTCACGACTTATCGTGACGTAAACTTTCTTTTCTTCGCTTGCTTCCATCTTCCGCCTTTTTTAAAAGTAATATTAAAATTTCTTCTTTATGCATTGTACTCGGGAACTACACACACTAGATCTTCAAAAGAACGTAGAGGTAGACTGATGTGCAAACGCGAAGGCGACTGCCAAGAACAGTAAAAATGATCCAATGGGAACAGCTAGATACGAGAGTCGTTCAACGATAAAATATTTCGACGACACAGTGACGATAAATAGTCGATATAAGGGCGCGTTCCCACTATGTCGTAACGATTAATTTATAGTTGGACGACTCGACAGTCGTCCAACTATAAATTAATCGTTACGAACACGACGACCTAGCTGTTCCCATTAATACGATTGTTTGTTGTCAAATGTTTTTATCGTTTAGCGACTATCGTATCTAGCTATTCCCATTGGATCGCGAAGACATTTTATCGTTGTTTTGCGGTCACGATTTAGTCGTAATGATTTTTTATCGTTTTACGACTGTCGTGCTAGCCGTTCCCACTGTCATGACAATCTGTTGTCACTGCAAAAAATGTTGTAGACGACAGTAAATCGTGTCGTTCTATATGTGAACACCTCCATTTAAACATATAAGCCACGACACTTAAAACTACACGATTATCTGTCGTCACGACAAAGTGGGAACACGCCCTAATGGGAACGGCTAGAGACGACAGTCGTCTAACGATAAACTAATCGTCACGACATAGTGGGAACGCGCCCAAACAGTCGATATAATGGGAACAGCTAGAGACGACAGTCGTCCAACGATAAATTAATCGTCACGACATAGTGGGAACGCGCCCAAACAGTCGATATAATGGGAACAGCTAGAGACGATAGTCGTCCAACGATAAATTAATCGTCACGACATAGTGGGAACGCGCCCATACGGTCCGAAGGACTTTTTTTTGTTTAGAATCTAGTTCTTCTAAGTGAACAGATAGGTGTGCTGCTGGGGAGTTTGTTGCGTCAATGATTCTTCCCAGCTAAAGCACTAAGAAGTAATGAGAGGGCGAGCGTTCTGGGGACTATGTTCAAAAAGTGCTAATTCTCAACCTAGTTTGAATAGATGACTTTGATTTTGATTTAGAAACTGAAGCACGTAGAAGCAAAACTTACCCTTTAATATTTTCAACTTCTTCAGTTTCGTTGGCATTCTGGGAACTCGCTAGCCCGAGTGCTAATAGCAGGCAAAACCACAACATCTTTATAGTTCAGATTTCTCGATATCACAATCACTTTAGTTCTAGATCAGCAGAAAGATTTCAATCCCATTTTAAAAGTTTGTAGGAAGTATTTGAGTTGAAGAAAGTTTGTTTATTATTTTATGATTTCCTGTGTTCTGATTTCTGTATTTTATTTATTTCGGAAGTACTTACTGTAGTTTTAACAAATTGGCTAATTACGATTTTTTATAGCTTATGAACTTTTTAGAATTATAGTCTAAATTTTTTTTTTTTTCACCTTTTATGCAATAAAGTTTATTATGTTTATGTCATGTTTTGTTTAATTTTGTATGGTCTTTCTGTCTTCTCGTTTACTTAAATTTTTAATTTATTTAAATGCTTAGTTCAATCTCGTTAATTAATTTAACTCATTAAATGCTATCTATCACCAAGTCACAATATCACTTAACAACAATCTATTTACGGGATCGCTGCTTCACTTTATTTTTATTCTAAAGCTATTTTTATTTTATTGATAAACAACAGTTATTCGTTTATCTCAACCGGCGCCATTTTGAATCGACTTGCAGTACGTCCGTCAGAGCGCGCGCGCGCAGCAGACTAGTTGTTGTACGCATGCGCGAAAGGTCGTCGCACATCGCGAAAATGTCAGAAGTACATAACATTTTTTCGCTTTCAATTTATGAGTAAAAAAAAGTGTACATAAATAATTTATTTCATTTTTCTTAGTACATAAATAATTTATTTCATTTTTCTTAGTATATAGGTACTAAAATACATCGCTGTTCATGTTTGCTACAATTATGTTTAAAATTAAGCACATTGTTAGACTACATATTTTAGGATTTTTACTTTTGTTTTAACGCTAAGGGCATGAATAGATCCATTAATCTGTAAATTAACGGTGCCTGCTCTCTATTTACTAAAACAACCGAGATACTAAATGGAAAAATCACTACTCAGACTCACTTATTTTTTATTTTATTTAGCCTACTCTGTCACATTGCTGAGCAAAGGCTTCCTCCAAATCCTTCCTTAGAGGCAATTCCCGTATTTTTAGGAAAGTTCGCATTCTAATCTCAGTTTCAATCTGTTAAAAAAAACCTCTAATTCTATTTAACCTCTAATTGCATTTTTGAGAAGTTTTTGGCATTCATTGACGCTGAGATTAGATTGCGACTACATTTTTAACGTTTTTATATACACCGTGTAATTGACAGGTTGGCAAAAACGAAAAGTATGAATTCAGACTGGTATTGTTAACATTTTGATAGTGAAATATTTTCCCGGAAATGATAGGTGAACGTTTTTCAATTTTCAATTTTATTTCGGCTACGCAATGTATAACGAACATTGCGATACGCGCGCGACCCTATATTGCGCGCGTATTGCAATGTCCGCGCGTTGTTCATTCATACTAATAGGTACTTCGGGACGTTTGGAATAAATACATAATACAATACACACACAAACACACCTATCAAAAAATTTAAACACAAATTCAATACCTATCAAAAATTAAAATATTAGTCACTTACCTAAATTAAAGTCTCTCGGGTCGTATAAGGCATGGCTCGAAGTGGTTGCCTCCGAGCTGCACGCACAGTTGTGCTCGACGCAGGGTTTCGGCATGGAGACGAGGCATCATTGTCACATCCTCATTGATTTGTTGGTTTAACGATGCGAAAGCGTCTCTTATGCGCTGCTCCATTTCGGCCGCGGTATCACACTCCGTCACATACACCCGTTCTTTGATATAACCCCACAGGAAAAAGTCCAATGGGGTTAGGTCAGGCGAGCGAGGTGGCCATGCATGTGGCCCGAATCTCCCAATCCATCGGTTTGGAAAAGTACGGTCCAGGTGCTGTCGGACTGGGAGTACCACATGCGGCGGGGCGCCGTCGTGCTGAAACCAGATGGTAGGTAGTTGAGCTAAGGGTTCGTTCTCCATACGATCCCGCTCTTGATCTAGCTCAGCCCGCAGAGTGTCCATCATGGCTTCAAAATCCTGCTGTAGAAATTCGCAATAACGCCGGCCGTCCATTCTAGTTGGCAAAAACACGGGACCCAAAATACGGTTATGATACACGCCAGCCCACACATTCAGTGACCACCGCGTCTGATGACCCGTCTGCTGCATTGCGTACGGGTTGTGGCGTGCCCAAATGTGAGCATTCCGCCGGTTCCACATACCGTTTCGTGTAAACGTCGATTCATCGGTCCAAATCACCCGTGAAACGAATTGGCGATTTAGCTGCTGCCGACGTATCAGCCATCTGCAGTACGCTAGTCTGCGGGTTGAGTCGCCAGGTACCAGAGCCTGCACTTTATGGATCCGATATGGACGTTGCTTGTCCTTTCGAAGGACTTTGTGCACAGCCCAATGTGAAACCCGGGGTCCGTTATTACGCCTTACAAGTTTTGCAGCAGTACGGGTTCCCAAACGCGGATTTCGACGGACAACATCTAAAATCGCCTGCTCAGAACGAGCACTGATTGTCCTTCCAGCACCTTCCTGCCGCGGCACAATAGGTAAATTTTCTAAAACACGTTGATATGCCCGTGTGATAGTACGACTATTAGCTGGATGTCGTTCATTTGGGTGACTTTGAACATAGAGCCTTAATGCCAACGACGCGTTTCCTCTAGCTTCACCCAAGCACATTAACATCTGGCCATATTCGCGAGCACTAAACGTTTCATTACGCCGATTCATGATGATACCACACAACACAAAAACACACAACTCAACTCAACGCACAACACAGTCCCGAACTCCCGACAGTTGAAAGAAAACGAAATAGACGTCCAGAACGCACCAGCAATCGCGGCAAACTGAACTAACGGCTGAGTGAGTGCTGACGGTTTCGTTTGTCGGCAAACCTTTGAGAGTGTTTGTGACACGTGTAGCATAGGGCTGCCCACATGATATGAAATGAAACATTTTATTTCGGTAATATTACTAGATACGTTAGTCGAGGAGCCCATGGCACAGTAGTTACCGTGTTCGGCCTGCCATTGAGATAAAGATGTAGAACTAGGTATTGAAAAAGAATCGTATCGTAATCGTATGATAAAGATTGTTATTAACCGCTATCTCTTGTTACTTCTACTCATGGTTCTGCTTCTAAGTTTAAACCTAGTACCTGTCAATCCCCAAGCGGCACGCGCGCGATTTTGCGCCATTTTCTAAACACTAAGCATAGATTAGACTAGATTAGACTAGATTATAAAATAAGCGTTTTTTTTTATAGGGTCTTTGTTCAAGAACGTAAACAAGAAGTTTTTCTTATAAATAGTCTGTAAATAACGAAAATAAGCAAACCTTTTTGAACGCCAGCTTTCGCTCCGGGATTGACAGGGTAAGGAATGTGAATCTGGCAATATTGACGCGATGTTTTTATGTTTTATGTCCCACTTATCTAAACCAATTTACATTACTGTAATGCAACGCGTGTGTACAGTTCGGGTGGCTTCGTAATTGATACTGTAGATCAAACTGTTAAGCACCGCGAGGACGCCGGCGTCCTCACACCTGTTGTCTTTCTATTGTGTCTCTTATTACGATACTCGAAAGGTTAACGATTTAAAATAAGGTTTTCGGAATTAAGAAAGAATAAATAAGTAATCATACTCCTGAGTATTTAATTATTAATAAAGCATTTTACATAAATAAAAATAAAATGACAAGTATTAAATTCCATACGTGGTACAACCCTAGCAGTGTCGGCGCGTAAGCAAAGGCGCCGGCGCACAGCACACAAAGGGAGCGAGCGAGCGAGCGGTATGCTTTCTCTGTCTGTCGTAGGTACTGTCGGAGGCCAGTAAACTTTTAGAGCTAACAGCTGATTCCGCGCGGTATGTATGAATTTTCTTTTTAACTCATTATTATTTACATTGCCGAGTTTAAGTTTTTTGCTTTTTTTCACTAAAATTATGTTTTTAGGGCTGGATTTTGTTGTAACAAATGAATAGAACACAAATCTAGTTGAAAAACGGTCGGAAAATTCGACAATTTTCCTGAAGAAAATTCCAACGTTTTTCAGTCATAAATCATGGTCTGAAGCTACTGTTTCAGTTTTTGCCAACCTGTCAATTACACCGTGTATAACGTCTTTATCATTTTCCTTAGCCACCTTGATCCAACCCTTGCGGTATTGAAATGTAATGTTGAAAATAAGCATTTTTCAATAAACGTTAGGCTCCCCTGGCTGGGTTAATAGGTCGATCGTCGACCGCTTGCTATACAATTAATTGTTCGTCTTCAATTGTTTTGCCACTACAGACGCGTCAGGAATGTGCAGCAGTTTATATTTAAGACTAAATTTTGCCGCCGCGTGGCGGTCAGAAATTCTTATGTGTTAATCCAGGTTATAAATTATCTGTGTGCCCAATTTCGTCCAAATCTGTTCAGCCGTTTTTGCGTGATTGAATAGCAAACATCCAAAATTATCCAAACATACAAACTTCCATATCTATACTATACTATACATATAATAAAGTCATTTATAATTTATGTAGGATTATAATATAATATTAGTAGGATTATTAATCTACGAGCAGACTTTGGATGTGAGGTATTTTAGATAGATGAGGATGACTAAGTATCTGAGTGTGATCTTGTCTAGTGAAGTTGGATGACTTGTTACTATGGAGCATATTTTCTTTGAAGACCCAAGATAGATCCTTTCCTCCTGCTCGAAATACTTATTCAATTTTAAAACTACATCCCAAATCTGTTATCTGCAAGATTACGTAATCAGCCTATAATGTTCCCACTGCTGGGACCCAGGTCTCCTCTCAGTGTCAGGGAGTGGGCCGTAATCCACGCGGGTCTATTTCGGGTTGGTAGGTGTCTCATGTCTTCGAATTTTTGGTTCTAGGACATGCCGGTGTCCGTACGATGTTTTCCTTCACAGTTTTAAGAGGAGTGGTCATAATTTACAAAAAGTAAAGCTTTTGTCTGGGTTCTAACCTACGACCTACAACTTGTAAGACGACTTACAAGTGATTACCACTGGGCCACCACCGGCTCTGTATGCTCTGCAATAATACAGGGTGGCCAAAAAGTCGTCTGTCTACAACATGGCCATAATTTGGTTTTTATCTTTTTAATTTAATTTATTTATAATGTTTTCTAGTAATTTGTGTTGTGTGGTAATCAATTGTTCTTTACCTGCAATAAAATGAATTTATTTATTATTATGATTCAATTGCCCTAAAAATTATGAATATTGTCGTTTTCTTTAAATAAAATACCGAGTTATTTTACAATTAGACGAATTAAAAAAAATGTGATATAAACAACAAAACAAACTTTATATCACATTTTTTTTTTTGTTGAAAATGACCTTCTTTATCTCCCTATTTCGTTTGAACCACGACTTTTTGGCCACCCTGTATATGTTTTGATAAGTTATTATCTTCTTTCAGGACTTGAAAAAGAATCCACGATAGGCACAGGAAGAAATATTATTGTGGAACAGTAAACTACTTAAGGCTACAAGTTATAAGTTCTAACAGCAAAATTCGACTAAACACGATCATTTCCGAACTCGTCCGACTTTTAAACGAACTCAAACGAAGACTTGGTCTTTTGATCATATAATTGATGTACAGTCCTTACAGTTATTTTACCTCTGATTTTGCATCACTGTCAACTCAACATCACAGTGATCTTTATTCTCATTTTAATAAGGTTGATGTTGGGTTGCTGCCACTGACAGGTCTTTCAAAATCTGTGTGATCTTTATAGTTACCTACTATAAGGGTGCTGTTAGGTTGCTGCTGTCAAAGGTAAAAAAACAGTGGACAGACTATATGCAAGACACAATTTACCTTTAATTTTACAAAAGATTTAAAAATAGAAGAAAACAGTGAAAGTTGGGGCACAGGTCAACATGACGTCAAAATGACATAACCTAAGGAGGATCGTGGCGGGTCTGCCTGCAGTGTCACAATATATTGTTTGTAATAACATGCAAATTGGATCGTTGTTCGTGATGTGAATTGTAATATAAGTAATGTGATTTCACTAATAATGTACTTATTATTAGTTACACTTTCAATCCTTATGGGTCCAGTTTCATATAATGCTCTTTATTAGGAAGGCTGGACAACTTAAAAATATGTCTCTTTATAGACAGTCGTCGTTACAGATCGTTGCTAAATCCTTTAGTTGGCGAATAAAATGTATTGACCCTTTAGGAGTCTACTGAATGTCAGTTTTATGCCCATTAAAACAGTAAGGTATGTCTTACCAACATTAGTCTCTTACTTGACTTCGCCAGACTCTTGGATACTATCCATCATCTGCCTACCCAACTATGTTGGGGTTGGCTTCCAGTCTAACCGGATGCAGCTGAGTACCAGTGTTTTACACACAATAGAAAAGAAAACTTTTATTTCAGATAGGAGTCCACTGGGTTAGTAAAAAAAAAACCCAACCTCTAGTGTTCATACTCACACACAAACACATACACACATAATTATTATCACATTCATTCACTCTCGCCCTCGCACTCTCCCATACTCCTACATAATTTAAAAACTAAAGTAAACTATGTTATTACTTACATCTTTTTCCCTTCTGAAGTTAAACCAACACAGTGCACTCATACATTATATCAATTGGAACCTCATTGCGGAACACTTTCTCTTAAGATACAGAATACATAGAGTTTAATCTATTGTGTACAGATTTCTGCAGCATCCAAATGTTTTCGGTATGTCAGTAAGTAAGTTCTCTACCATAAATTGAAAATTTGTAAACTTAAAGTACAATTATCTGTATTTTTGGGAAATAAAGATATTTATTTATTTATTATTTAGTGTTAGTAGGTTACAGACACAGATATGTAAGTAATTCAAATTCAGCGTGAAGGCGCATCCACCTCCGCAACATACAGCAATTCCACCGACCAGCAAGAATACTATTCGTGTTGCCGCGAGCTCGCGTCATCAGGGATGCACATCTATTCCTAATAATGCCAGCAAATCCATTAATATTATTATCCGCAAACATCCCCGATGCACTACAACGCCACGGGAGCTGCAGCAGCCGTTGTCTTTACATAAGAGTAATTGAAATGTAATCGATAATGCTATCGTCTTGATAAAAGTAATGAAATTACTCTTCATAAGGTCGATTTTTTCATCGCCAGATAACTTTTATTCGAGGAATAAAATTGACGTTTGACAGTTTTTGTATGAAATAACTGTCAAAATTTCAAAATTATACCTCGAATAAAGTTATCAGATGATTGAAAAATCAGCCCTTAGTAGTCTTTGGTAAGTAAGTAAGTAAGTTTTATTTGTTTAAACATGGTGTACACACATTGCATGCAGGATAATAGTGGTATAGAGAAAAGTTCTAACATGTTCAGCCGCATATAGTGGCGTACAAATTGGTAGGGAGAGATGGTGCATAAACCGTGATAATATTCATCAAAATTACATTTCATCATTATTCATTAAATATTAGTTTTAAGTACAATTCAATAAGCATATTTTTAGATGCAATCCAACGCAAAGTAGTCATTACATAAATAAGGTACTTATTTGTTATTGTTAACAGTTGGAACATTGAGTCCCAGAGATGACATAATCATCATAAAACAGTCAGCTTACCTTCGTATAACAGGAATATAGGCGTAGTGTTTTCAGTCGTTTTAACAGAGCCATCCACCTTTGACTGCTGTTAACTAGAATCACTGCTTGACTCCGAAAACACTAGGTTGCGTAGGGTTACGCCGCGTGCATCTTAGTTCCGACATAACATCATAGATGGCGTTAAATTATATTCTGGCTTTGACAGAGGAATTCTTGTGAATTTTACACTGTTAAATCCAAATTGAAAAAAAAAAACAATTATCAATAATAAAATAATAATTAATTAAAGTAAAAAGTGAAGTGAGTAAGTAAGTAGTAAGTAAAGTAGAAGTATTAAGTAAAAATTTCTCAATTTTTTTAATGTAAAAATTAGCAGATATTATGATTGTGATTACAAGCGGCTACTTATTATTCTATTATTATTTTCTATTTTGGTCCTTTAATACGAAATTTAAATTTTTAATGCTGGCTGGCTATGTATTTCTATATTTACCTATATCTGTAATCCATGTGGCGGAGGTACTTATTAGATAGTATTCCATTCTATTCCATGTAGGGTACGACAAACTCTCAATCCCAGATTAGCATCACAATAACTGAAACTCCCATTTAAAACTCGATTAAAAAGTTGCCAACGATATCATGGGCACAACAGCCCATTATATTTTGAATGTATTTCGACCATTATTGGGTTTCAGCAAAGAGAATTAAGTATATTGCATTGGGTTTCAATATGGCGGACGCGGGTTTGTAGTTAAAAGGAATTAACTCTCGGAACACATCGTTTTATTTTCTTTATTGCAGTCTATTACTTTGTACGTTTGTTTTGGGTTAGTTTAGAAAATAATTTGGCGAATTTGCTGTAAGTTTGTAGCGAAAAAGTAAGTCTATTTCCTCCGACAATGCGATAAATTAAGTACGTAGGTAGCTCTTTGTGAAAGAGTTCTTCACGCAAATAGAGAACATGCAATATTTTTATTTTTGCCTTCATTTGAATGAATTTCATGTAGAATGTACCAAGAGTATAATAAAACATTTAAATACTATAATTTACTGAAAAAAATTGCGGTTTCAAACTGACAGTTTAAATTTTCGCGCGAAAACGATCTACAGTTACGATGACGTCACTCCGGTTTGTCACTGGCCATATTTGTTCGTCGCTGGCTTTCATAGTTGCGTAAGAACAATGGCAGCTGCCCATACATTGTTTTAGCTGAGATTAAATTCCTACGTCTTTAAATGAAAAATATCTTGTTTAACTCAGCGTCACCTTCTGAATTAGTTTGTGCAAGAATTTTTTTCGGGAAGGCCGAGAATAATAGATATTCAGTCATGAACTTTTGTAGGTTATGTCTATGGTAACTTGGCTAAGGGTCCCGAGGCGATCAAATGCACTTGACAAGTCGTGATTGAAGCGAATATTGGTCGTTTACCGAGTATACTTGACGCTACCGTCAAGATAAAATACACGGTACGTTAAAATGTGTATACAATAGGTGTTTAAAACAGGTCTAAGGCTGCCAGTCACCGTGAGCATTGTTTTAGATATTGAGGCAAGCCATAGGATTAACATTCTAGGATTTTAAAAACACTTGCTAAGTTTTAGCTTAGCAAGTATTTATAAAATCCTAGAATATGTGAGGAATATGTTAAGTTGATGTGAATCAATAAAACAAGTTTGTTTTTACATCTATTTATTCTTCATCATCCTCTCTAATAATGATTTCATGAAGAAATTCTGCAGGTGTGGTAATATTTTGCTACAACAGCAACCAATCAACAATCGTCAATAGCCAAGCTATATATATTTTTTTGATTTGGGATACTAGTCTTTTTGTCGGTCAATAATTAAAAGTAATTCATTTATTTTTTACACGTGTTTTTACCTCCCTGCAATGAACACTTACACTTAAAAATAAACTGCGTTGTTAATTCACTTACTCCGTTTAATTATAATAACAAATAAATAAAACTGATTATAATTCAATAATGCTGTACTTACTGTCACTTGGCAGAATAAATATAAAATGGCAACACTAAACGGTAATGAAAAAATCAATTAACTTTTCATTTAAAATATTTTTTTTATCCGGCCTGGACTAGTTAATGTGATACTTTGAAAAAACGTAGAAAAATAATGGAACTTCCTTCGTACATGAGTCACGTTTAGACGCTCAAATTTAACTCAGCTAAAATTTCGCCATTGTTCTTTCAACTTTCGAGATATTTTTTGAATAAATAATAATATATAATAATAATAATTTATTCATATACTTTTACAAAAAAGGTGTGTTTAAATAGCTACAGAAAGTTAATATATAGTATAGTCTTATACAATGATTTACTTAGTGTCTAGTAAAACGGATGTACAACTAGAGTATATTAATTAGAGGTACTTACAGTATATTTAACTAACTATAAATTTAAATTATATGTTGCGACCTGCCTGATCTAGGTTTATTCAAACCTGTGTTTCAGGCCATCACTTCATGGTAAATTAAATGGTTCAGGTATCTTAACTAGATCAATAAAAATACATCTACATCGACTATAAAAATAAGCAAACATTACAAAGAAAATTAAAAACTACTTTAAAAAATTAAGCTATTTACAAATATAAATAATTACGAAGTAATATTATTATCATACCAGAATTTCTAGCAATTTTTCTGTGTCTGTGTAATTAAGTTTAGATAAATATTGTGCTAACGTCATACTACATTTTTTATAATTTAAACTATATATGTTAAGTAACTTGTTGAGTTTGTTATAAAGGTAAGGTCCTAAAAACACATAAAACTTAGTAGCAAAAGCATGTCTGGTTTGAGAGTTTATACAAACCAAATCTTTCCTTCTCTTGTCTGAAGGTACTGGGTCATAAGGAAGTTCAGTGTGCTGAAAATAATACATGTAAGATACTGTAAATTATAAAAAAAATGGACTAAGTATCCATCAACCTCAGCAAGGTAATTGCGTAACACACTATCAGTAGCAATGGGTTTCATTTTGACAGTTGAAGAACATTTTGCGTTTTTTACCTTGTTGACCAAACACATTTTTCGAACATTTGAAGTAATAGATTAGCAATATAAGCATATTCCTAATCTATTGCTTCATATGTTCGAAAAATGTGTTCAAAATGATTCAAACTGAGATTAATATTGTGTACAGGCTGTCATAACAATGCCACAAATATCCCGAGAATAAGCCGAGTTGATTCGTGTTTTGTGAAAATGTGTCCATCGACTTCAACTAAGTTTCCAAATAAAATATTTTTAACTGGACCTTCTGACCCGAAGTTGAGAAAAAAGTGGTTCCAAGCTGCGAAGAGGGATGACAATTTATTCTTTAGACTGTCATTCGATGCTGTGAAGATCACCAACATTAACTTTCGGCAGATTCCTGGGATCTGCTTTTATGAACCCAACCCATTTTTATTAAAAAAATGCGATTAATTTCCGCAATAAAAGTTGTTTACGTTCACAACTATAACCTTAAATAAGTCATCATAACACGAGTGACGTCACTAGACGCTGATTGGCGGATTAAAATACGTTCCGTTTCACGTTATTTTAATTCGTAATTATTGTTAAAAATCAATATAAACTAAAATAAAAACGTTGCAGTGGTCCTTCTTTTATGTTTTTTTAACATTTTAGTCACAAAATATTGATAAATAGTATATCTGCATCTTCCCTATTAGCACTACACTCAAAATCTATCTGCCTAGCCTTTTCACAACTACCAGTCAGTAAGCTACCAGTCTAACCGGCTGCAGCTGAATACCTGTATTTGACAAGTAGCGACACAACCCAGTTACTGGGTAAGATTATGCCTGTTGGTAAAACTGTTTGTCAAAGTTTTCGGCTTCTGACGATCCGTAAGGAGTTAACGACTGTCAAAGATTTAAGAATGACAGCCGGGATAAATGGCTTAACGTGCTTTCCGAGGCACGGAGGGGTCTGGATATGTAGCTTAACTTTCTATCGACCCGTGTGGCTGTTATTATTTAGCCACGAGCCTCTTTTAATCAAAAACTAGCACTACATTATAGTACCTAACCTATTCCTAGAAGCAAAGAAATTGCTGAGTTACATTTTTAAGGGTGTCGGTGAAAAACATAGGCACTTGAAACGTTTCAACCACGTCTGAATGATCGCCAATGCATTTGTCAGTGTTTCTCTTCGTGTTACAGCCGTGCGATTCTGTAACCATCTCACCGTGAAAACAAAGGTGAAGTGAGCGTGAAGTAAGTCGTCAATAGTGTCAATCCCTAGCATCAGCATGACTCACAGCTCACTCTAAGCTCACTTCACCTTAGTTATCACGGTGAGATTTTCACGGGCAGATCTCAATAGGTGGTGTTAACTATTTTCCATTTGTTTTATGTCTTCGGCCTGCTCAAAAATTGCGGGGTTTTTGCGTATCACACTAACAGTAGCAATGGCTTTCATAACGACAGTTCAACAGTATTCATTGCGTTACTTACGTTGTTGGGCTGACAAATTTTTCGAACTTATGAAGCAATGGATTAGTAATATCCTTCAAAATGATTCAGATTGTGATTGAAAGTGTGTCACACAATTAAGGTGCTGCAGTGCGATTCTGTAACCATCTCACCGTGAAAACTTGGGTGAAGTGAGCGTGGAGTGAGTCGTCAATAGTATCAATCCCTAGCATCAGCATGACTCACAGCTCAATCTAATCTCACTTCACTTTAGTTATCACGGTGAGATTTTTCCAGAATCGACCGGCTGGAACATGAAACACAAACACAGTAACTTATTTCACTTGATCCAGAACGATTAAAACAAGTTTGATAATTGGCTTAGTATTCTTTCAATTAATCACTATTTATTACAACAATCAGTAAAGACTTGTTCTCCATTTTTGTTTCAGTTACACAGGAATTCCAACTGCAGCCACTCCCAAACATAGGTATCATGTGTATAAACAAATGAAATGCAAATTAATTAAATAAAAGAGCGAGCGTACTCGTAAAAACAGCTAGTGTTGTAAAATAAAGCCAAGTGAAAAGTGGACAATAATAATTAATTTTTATTTCGGCGCCGTCGACTGGGTGGCCAGCATTCAACGCTTTGGAGTGTTGCCAGGTGGGGAATTCCGACTGAATTTTTAATTGTGGCAACATTTTAGCGATTGAGTTCGCGCGTGTTTGCGATGCTTAATTATTTTCGTTGAATTCTTATTTTCTTTTGTTATTTTTTTTCACTGTGCAGGTTGATCGTTTGATGTTGGTAAGTAACGGAATTATTTTTAAATGAGACACCGATTTTAAGTGGGTTGGAAGATACTCTTATCTTAATTGCAGGATTCCTTTCGAAGAAAAAAATATCTAAAACCTTTATTTTCGACTCTAGACTCGTTCTTACAGCTCGTAGCAATTACTTAAAAAAAAAAACGATCTACAGTCTTGATTTCGTTACTATTGTATTATAGGTAGATTTGTTGTTATAGCGGCCACAGACACAGCCCTGTGACAGACGGACAGCGGAGTCAGTAAAAGGGTCCCTTTCGGTACGAAACCCTAAAAATGAACCCGAATGTATAAAACCTATAGCAAAAATGAAAAAAACAGAGAAACGAATAACCTTTACTAAAAACTTGAGGTAACATGCCGTTGAAGTCAGTAACATGTTATGATGGGAGCCATCTGCATTAAAGTACCTACGCCTTTAAAATATTAGTAAATCAGTTGGTTTGTAGGTTGTTGCCCTTGATTCTGGACGTACCAGCTGTCCAAGACAATAAGAAAATGGGGAGGAATATGGCCCACGCAACAACTTTGCTTGCCCGCAAATTGGTCTATACTGTAAAAATCTCACTGTGAAAGTGTATGTGAAGTGAGCTGTCATTCCGCCTGATGCTAGGGATTAACACATTGACAGCTCACTTCTCCTTAGTTTCGCGGTGAGATTTTCACTGAAAAGATCGGTTGGTCTCGTGTTCGTCTGCCATTCAAATGTGTCAAATTTTTGCGGATGACGTTAATTTTAATTAAGAACTTCATCTCTATGGGACTTTGCAGTCCCATAGCGATGAGGTTCTTAGCGTAGCGTTAGCTTGCGCTAAGGAAAGCAGAAGTGTTTGTTTGTTTGAAGGCGCTAATCTTCGAACTTTTTGAAAAGTTCTTGAGGAGCCAATTCTCGAGGAAGGCTATAGGCTATTTAATATAACGCTAGGACCTTTAGGAGCTGAGCAAAAAGAACTAAAGTAAGAAACAACGCTAAACTAAAATGAAGTAATAACGCGGGCAGGCGATGCGATGCATCGGGGTGGGTGGGAAGAACAATAAATGTCCCGCAGACGAAGTTGCGTGTAAAAGCTAGTTAATAAAACATAATTACTCCTGGATGCTCTTTTAATATGTAATGTTTCACACCTATCAACAGTCCCGACCTCATTTACAATCGGACATGCGTGGCCGCTGCGCCGTCGTAATGCAGTTACCTGCTCTACCTATCTCCTTTAATTGCACGTCGTTAATTCTGAGCTGCGCTACGTTCATATGTTTAATTTAATTAACCGATCCCCTGCTCTGTTTCTGGTTTGCGCGTATTTCAACTGTTTGTTGCGAAACTTTCGTGTTTATACTGCTGTTCTTTGTGGGAGTAAGGAATTGGACTGACTAATTGTTTCAAGGTATATGTTTACCTGATGGTGGGATCAGTCTGAACGTTGTAATAAAGTAGGCACAGCTTTTTAAAATCGACAGCTTCTCTACCAGGAAACCCGGCCGACACCCGTTGCACACTGTGGCAGGGTACTCTTCCCCCTTCTACTTACTATATACCACCAAAGGAGCATCTCCCTGCAGGATGTTTGACCTTCCGTGGTCCACTTGGAAGTCCCTGAAACGTCTCCGGACACAAGTGGAAAAATGTAGCTCCTGCCTGGTAAATTGGGGCTACCTCGACGGAACGGCACTAGGGTGTGGATGTGGAGCTATATCTCAAACTATGTTCCAGCTCCTTTCCTGCCCTCTGTGTCCCAAAACATGCAAAGTGACCTCTGCGCTGCCACCGACAACGCCGTGGAAGTGGCGAAGTTTTGGGCTAACAAGACCTGACATACAGTCGTGAAGAAGAATCTATCATTAAAGTAGCATATTTTGTATTTGGTTGGCAAACGTGCACAGTCACACACCATGACATGGTGTCACCTCCACCTATATACGGTCTATCTATTCATACACGAAATGTCATAAGGAATCATTGTATTCATAATTAAAAACAACTTTTACTATGGGACCAAACCTGAAATCGCGTAAAAAAATCAGCTGATTCCTACATTTATGTTCACATAACTTTTTAAAATGTATGGAAAAGCAGATTTTTTTTTTGTGATTTAACTTTGTGTCCTATAGTAAAAGTTGTTCACAATGATGAGTACAATGACCCCTTCAGATATTTCGTGTGTGAATAGATAGACCTTATATAGGGATGAACAACGTAATCGCGAAAAAAAATCAGCGGTCCCATACAAAACTTCTATTCGTACTCGATACAAATGTATGGGGCAGCTGACCGTTGTGTGCGTTTACGATGTTGGTCCCATAGAGGAAGTCGTCAAGTTTAATGGTCTGTTCCACAGCCTTAAAATATATGACCACCCATTTCTAATACACGCTGTAGATATTTGCAGAAGTATTTCAGGTGCGTTGCAAACCCATGGGCAAAGCTAAAATATTATTATGTTATGAGCATGTAATTACACCGGCCCCCATAAGATTCCAATGGGAATACAGCAACACAGCTAGGTGGCAGAAATAGGTATGGTGCTAGTACTTCTCCGGAAGAGCTCTTTCACAAAGAATTCTACTACTTAAAAACTTCCACAACAAAGCGTTCAGAAACGCAATGTGACAACATATCGGACCATGGGTGGATCAAATATATACCGGACTTAAGTAAAAAAAAAAAATACGCACGTATTATAATACTCGTAAAAAAAAGGAGTATATTTTATTTTTCTACATAATCTCCCCTTCTATTAACACATTTTTCCCAGCGCAGGGGATGTTTCTTGATGCCAGTATCGAAGAATGTAGTCGGTCGTGCCTTTAGCCAA
This sequence comes from Eremobia ochroleuca, assembly GCA_949629135.1. NCBI lineage: Eukaryota > Metazoa > Arthropoda > Insecta > Lepidoptera > Noctuidae > Eremobia > Eremobia ochroleuca. Next base: position 19,107,366 of record OX451401.1, on the reverse strand, counting down.
TTGCACACAAATGATTCCACTATCTGGTCAGTGTGAAAACGGCGTCCTCCCCTTGAATTTTTTTTTGTGCCATTCCTACACTTGAGTTCTTGAAAGCGTATTCTTATCGAACTGTAGAGTCAATCGATGCAAAATTTGGGAAGGTTTTATGCCCTCCCGTGTTAAAAAAATTATGATAAGTCGTTGCTCAACAGACTTATATACCTCCTGCTCATACATGATGCTACTGGCGCGCAATAAACTAAAGTGAGCCGGAGCAGTATACCCCCCTCCCCTAGATGATCCCCCTAACACGTACAACAGCACCAAACGCGTCATTTCACTCAGCGACCAGTAATAAAAAAAGTCCTGTTTATATTTGAGGAGCGTCGGAACAAAAACCGATATGTCTTAATTAAGACATTTTTTTTTTTAAATTTCTTTCTGTTACAAAATGTTTAATTATACACCCTTCAGGAAAGAAATCAATTAAAAAACAGTTACATCCATCTTAAAAAAAAATATCAAAATACTGTGGTCAAATCAAAACCGGCAAATAAATTTTTAAATTCAACATGTTCTTGTTGTTGGATTAAAAACCGATAATTCTTATTAAGTTTTACACAATTCAACAATGGTCGGTTCAAATTCAATTCAGTTCAATACCGACATATCCATTTTGGTTTCGTCAAAAGCCGATATATCCAAATGATCGCGTCAAAAACCGATATATCCATACTTGTCCGCCAAGTATCTCCCTAAATTAAGTATCTACCCTCCGTCAAGTTTCACACATCAATCGATGTCACTTTAACTGCAAATTGACATGCTATAATTTTCCACTTTTGTAACATTAAAAAACTTACAAGCTTTTTTTTAGTTTGTGAAAAATATGGTAAATTCGATATATCGGTTTTCGTTCCGACGCTCCTCATTTGATTCACCTAATATAACATACATCAGTCAGCCTATAATTATTCCACAGCTGGGTCACAGGCCTTCTCTCAGTTAGAGGCAGCTGTAATCCACCACGCGGGCCCAGTACCTACGGGTCATCTACCAAGATGTCTCATATCTTCGAATTTTTGGTTCTAGAACATACCGGTTTCCTCACGATGTTTTCCTTTACCATTTTGAGATGTGGTGATGAAATAATTTACACAACGTAAAGCGCCTGTCTGGGTTCCAACCTACGAAATACAACTCGTAAGTCACCACTGCTCATCGGACCAATAACACTATATAGAAAAGATAAACTCCAGTTTAGAAACCGAGCTGTAGCTGTTACCAATACTGATCCTTACACGCAGCTTAGCTTTCTCAATAACCCACCATTTTCTCAGTAAAATTCCCAATAGCGCATAATCTATAACAGCTTGAGGTCAGCTATTCGATTTGCCACAGCTCGACGCGACGGCTCGTATAGCCGAGCGAGCATTTACAATCGCTTGCAATATGTACCTTGCGCACGGAAACGAAAATGCGAAACAATTTCCTATAGGTACCGAGGCCGTTTGAGCGTCAAATGGCGGATTTTCCATAAATTCGTGGGACGGACTTGGGTTCTGCGCGGTTATTGGTAGGTTTCTATCTGCAAATATAATATTTTGCTTGTATGACAGAGCAAAGTTAGAAGTCCTATGTTTTCCATTTTGCTAGTTTAATACCTAGTACTTGCGCCCTAATTGCGTAACACTTACAATTTAAATAATTTTGAAGGATACTTCTAATCCAGTGCTACATATGTTGGGAAAATTTGTCTGCGCAACAACGGAAATAGCGCAATGAATATTGTTGAACTGTTAAAATAAAAGTCATTGCTACTGATAGCGCAATTATCCTGCCGAGTTCTACTTATTAACAGCGTAATTTGATAGTAGAATATTCACTAAGGGGATAAAGTAGTGTCTTATTGTAGCGGGTGCTATTTTGAATCCTGAACGCAACGAAAGATCTGACTAGAATAGAATCATGAGTGCAGCGAGGCTCGCCCAAGTCAAGCTCGCCCAAGAGGAAGACACCTTTATTCCCGAGGAGAATATTCTACTTTACGCACCTACTGCGAGGTAATTAAAACCAATTCGACTATCGAATTAGTAGTTTATGAAACTATTAAATAACCGGGGAATACCTAGTTATGTGCAGTGTCATACAATATTTACCCGACTACGTTAGGTTTTTTTACGTTATGTTTTTATGCGTATCTTTGCATGTGAAATTCCTTATATACTCGAAGCATCCTAACGGCAGGATGGATTTGAATACACGAGGTGTCTATCAACTCGTTTGGGTCTCGCAGATGTTATAGGCTAGGTTTAGTTTTTATAAAATCACAATGGCGGATTTTAGACGACAACAAGTAACATCTTGAAAAAACAAATTTTACCATTACTATAATATATGTGAGTCTATCAAAATAAAGGGCTCGAGGAGACGATTCCAAAAATATGACACGCTGAAAGGATTAAAATTAAAATAAAAAGACAAAATCAAAATCCGAGTGCAACTGATATTCAAAACTTTTTAAGCAGTTTGATGCAGTTAACATCAAATCTTCTGAAAATGAACTAAAATAACATACCTACTGCATGTCGTTTTTTTTTAAATTTTTCAATCAAATCCCATGCATTTTCATCAAAAACACAATTAATAATATCGTCAATGGAGCATCAGCCCAAATCCATCATCTCAACGCGGGGGTATACGCGCCACAGCAACCGACCATTTTGTTCGTCGACGGCGACTAAAACCTATGAAGTGTGAACTCTTTGGTCGACCTGTTTTTTTTGGTTAATGTTTCCATACAATTTTCTCAGTTGACGTTCCAAATTCAAATCACATTAATGACCAGCAGGTCATAATGAAATTCAGTACAATAGGCCCGGCTAGGGCCTAGGCCTAGCCCTAGGGCTTAAATGACTTGCTTTAGGTTAGGTTTGCAGTACATATAATTTGACGTTAGCGAGCAGGTGGTGTGAAAAATAATTTAAATTATTTTTAAAGGAGTAACCGTGGAGTTTCTTGCTGGCTCTTCTCCATAGGAAATGACCAATTGGAACCGTGCACTGAGTTTCTTATGTTGCATAAGTGCCCATGCAGGTATATTTGAAAACAAATATTTTGAATTTGAATTTGTCTTGTAGCATCAAGTTATTCTCTAATATCGTGACGAGAGACCCGCCAGAGCTTCACACGGTTTGTCAAGTACGACTTGACAAAACATCGAGATTTCTTGATATTTGTAAGTTCAATATTAATAAATTATACACATAAAACTTCCGGAACCATTTCTTTAAATGATGGTGAAAACTAAAGCTTTAATCCTTTGCTTAGTTTAGAAGTACGCGGTTACGCAGACAGACACGAAAAGCGACTTTAATTTATAATATGTGCAGATATAGATGGTGAACATAATATGCCGAGAGTAAGATGTTAAAATTCCGCCCAAGTCCGTCCCTTTTAGGTACCTGTCCCACCGCCGGCGATTAACGAGAAACGAGTAGAGCTAGCAACTAAAAACGAGTAGGCGAGCAGCGAGTGCGCGACGGCGACGAGCGATTACTCGCTGGTGTACCAAGCGTCAGTCTCTGAGGAATGAGCTGCTCGATCTACTAAGCCAAGTGATGAAAAAAAAAAAACTTGACATTTTAATTATCATGCAAAACCATCGTTATACATAATTTTATATACATTTACTTTGTACAGTATTTTAATAATTGACAATGTGAGGACTATGTGGGTCATTCTTTTTTTCTCTTTCTCTGGTAGTTTTAATGTTGGTCTGGCAGTTTTGAGTACTTTATGCGGCCTACTCAAATGTCCTTTCTTTGGTATTTTTCGTCAAGCCAAGTTTTGAGTTGAGCTACACGATTATACTTTAATAAAAACTGATTATAATTAGATAGATTATAATTTAATAAAAACTGCAAAATTACTTTTATTTTCCTTCTTACCGCGCCATAATAATTATAATTTACTTATTTTATTTTTACTTTTTACTTATTTTTTGGGTTCGATTCCCACCCAGGACAAATGTTTGTGTGATGAGCACGATCATTTGTTCTTTGTCTGGGTGTAATTTATCGATAATTTGTATGTATTTAGAAATATATACAACGTGTAACGTTAAATGCGCAAAACCTCAGACACCCCAACAGATTTTTAATTCAATTGACCTATTTCAGAGAGAAAATAAGTCATTAAAAAAATTGTAAAGGTTTTATGTGCTGTTTTAGTTTTACTGGCCATTCTGATCGTTTCTTGCGTCTGCGACGACGCTTTACCGAGGGAGGAGTCGTCACCGGACCGCTGCGCCGCGCTGACATTGGCTTGCTTGACCTGTTAATAAATAGACACGGCAAAGTTTTTAATGAAGACTTTTTGAAAAATGTGACCTATATTAAAAAGTGGTTCAATTAATTCTGCTCGTTATTCTGATGAAACTATTTTCAGGTTTTGCACATTTAACGTTACACGTTGTATATGTATGTTTATCAGTTGTCCAGTACTCATAGCACAAGCTCTGCTTAGTTTGGGACTAGATGGCGTTGTGTGAAGGTTGTGGAATATTATTATTATTACTTATGTTTTTTACTCACACAGGACCTACCAATGATGTTATAAGTAAAAAAATACTTATAATATCATTGGGACACACAATCTTTTTTACGTTTCTTGAGCGAGAAAATGTTTGATAGCTAGTCGCTTCCTCGTCGGCGGTGGAGCAGGTGCCTTCGTTCGAGAGTCGGGACTGCGACGTAGTGTAGTGAATCGGGAAAGCCGCGTGTTTCGCCCGCGGCGCACTATGCGGATGATCGGCGACGCAAACCCACTGGGGCCGCTTAAACTGAAGCGTGTGTTTACGTCTCTTTGTTATGGTAAGCAGATCTTTCCAAAGCAGTGGTGGGACCTATAATTTTATTAAAATGGCAGAGGAAGGAGTTTAGGTTAAGTGAACATGGAATGAAAACGATGTTTGACAAGTAGTGTAAAGCCATGAATACAATAGCGAATAACGTGGTGGCCGGTATAACTACGTTGAACAATAGTGAGCGATGTCTTTAGAAGAAGACTTATTCGGTCATTCCACAAGTCCTGACATGTTTTGTTTTGTTTACCGTTGTGAGTGTGCAAAACGTAAGCCGGTACAGTTTAGTGCGTGTGACAGCCGTGACGTGCAAGTTTCTTTTATTCATTGTTTTATGTGTATTTAAACATGGAAAACCTAAAAAAATCAATTTCCATTGAAGAGCGACGGGTTTTTTTAAAGTTTTGTTGTATCCTCAATTATTCATCGGGATTTTCTCATGAGCTGTTAGTGAAGTGTGTGGATGATAATGCGCTCAGTAAAAGGACAGTAGCCAGATGGCTCCAGCTTTGCAAAGAAGGAAGAGTTGAGGCTGAAGACCTGCCTAGGAAGGGTCGACCAATATCATCTTCTAGATCTGATGCCATTGAGAAAATTAAGAAGGCATTGCGTGAAACAGATAAGTGGTCCGTGGAACGTCTTAGCCAGCATCTTGATATCCCCCATACTACAGTATATAGAGTTTTGACTGAAGATTTGGGGTTGGTCAATAAGATGTCCACATGGGTACACACACTGAATGAAGACCAGAAGCAATTTCGGTTGTTGCAATCGTTGATTTGCAAAGATGAGAGTTGGGTGTATTTTTACAACCCCCCTCAACGAAATCAAGCTCGATCTTGGGTCAAGCCTGGTGAGCAACCTCAACCAATTCTTCGTCCCTTGTGGGTATGGATGTCACTGGCGTTGCATTTTGGACAACATTCGACGAAAACATCACCATGACTGCCAAACGCTACCGCACATATTTAGAGACACACATACCGGACTGGGCTGCTTCACGACACACATACCGGACTGGGCCGCTTCACGACACACATACCGGACTGGGCTGCTTCACGACACATTACAACTCCTCTGATCAATCAATCTCTCATAAAAGTCACACTATCCAGAATTTGATAGAGCTGAGAGGGTGGCCTGAAGTAATGCCCCACGAGGTGGGGCATTACTTCAGGCCACCCTCTGGACATGAACCCCTGCGATTATAACTGCTTTGGCAATGTTAAGAGAGAACTATGAGTGCCCAGAATACGTTTTACAAACAAATCTGACCTCGATTCAACACTAAAAGACATTATTCAAAGGTTAAATGAAAATGGAACTTTCAATGGTGTAGCTAAGTTGTCGGAAGTTTGGAGCAGTGTTATCAATAAGCTTGGAGACTATTAATTGTTTTTTGGATTCCTTCACGTTTCGGTACTATTTAATAAATAAATAAAATAAAAAATAAAATATGTCAAAACTTCAGGAATCACCTATATCTATGATTTTGATTAATATAAAACAAATATTTTTAAACAAACAATATATTATTTTCAAGACCTCTGGGGTTGAAACCCTCGGGCCGTGGGGTCCGAGTGCTCATTGCTTGTTCAGTGAAATCTCTAATCGGCTGGTTGACATTTCCCGTGACCCAAGGGCTGGCTTTTACCTTGGCCAGAGGCTAAGCATTACTAGTCGACAGCGATGCGGAGGAATATTTCGACGCAATATTTTAGTTTTTTAACCACGGAATAGATGAATGATATCTGTTCCGTGTTTTTAACAGTTTTAGTTAGTTTAGGACATTATATTTTTATTTTAATAGTTTGTTAGTTTATTTAGTATTAGAAGTCCATTTAATAAATAAAGAATATTAGGGACTAGACAAAAAAGCGAAAACTGGAAAAAAAAAAGATAAAACATAAGTATTGATTTCAGTTTATGGAGTTTTCCTTTAACGGCTCCCGCAGACAAGTGCGACGCGACACTAGTAGAACAATTTCTATGAAAACTTCGTGGAATTTGTTCTACCAGAATCGTGTCGCACCTTCGCGTCGCGCTTATCTGCGGGAGCCCTTACAGTTAACATTCAACGTACCTATACTGCACCGGTTGACATCATAACGCCAGCTGAAAACCAGCGCTGGGACTCTGGCTCTGGCGTGTATGTGACGCATATTTCCCCCCACTTGTTCTTTTTGAGTTTGCGTTTTATTTTCATTCTTTCTTTCTTATTCCATATCCCGTATGCGCGATATACAACGTGTAACGTTAAATGCGCAAAACCTGAAAGAAGTTTGATCAGAATAACGAGCAGAATTAATGGAACCACTTTTTAATATAGGTCACATTTTTCAAATAATCTTCATTAAAAACGTTGCTGTGTCTGTTTATTAATAGGCCAAGCAAGCCAATGTCAGCACGGCGCAGCGGCCCGGTGACGACTCCTCTCTCGATAAAGCGTTGTCGCAGACGCAAGAAACGATCAGAAGGGCCAGTAAAACTAAAACAACACATAAAACCTTTACCATTTTTTTAATGAGTTATTTTCTTTCTGAAATAGGTCAATTGAATTCAAAATCAGTTGGGGTGTCTGAGGTATTGCGGATTTAACGTTACACGTTGTAGATACAATATTTTGTTAAAAAGTCATCGTATACCACCTTACTTGTATGGACATGCATGTATGTTACGTGATTCTGAACTGGATAAGGTCAGAAACACGTAAGAAATTTAAAATATGAAAAAGTGAGGTGTAATTTATGAGAAACAAACTTTAAATTTAATTTTGACTTATGTTGTTAATAGCTTTCATATAAATGTTGAGCTCATTTTAACAACAGGTTTCATTGCCAACAACATCGTCACTTCGTTTGAAGTCATAAAAAGATTATAAGATATTAAAATCTCAGAATCTCACCTTTTTATAGAATTTTAAAATTCGCAGAGCCATGTTAAAGATAAATTATTATTTTCTGGTTTATCACAGCTCTGTTTAGCGGGTTCTCTCTTTATTTATTTAGCGAGTTACAAATTGTGGTTCCGAGAATGTATAAGTAAAACGAGGTTGTATGAAACGTTTTTACTTTTGCTGGGTTCCATTAGAGGTTTAAATCGTTATATTTGCTCTCGCCGTAATACTCGTATAATAAATCGCGAGAAAAAGTGTCCAGTAAGCTCGTACAATAAAAATGGCGTTTACATGAAAATCAAGTCAAGTCTCTGTGAAAATGTGTGTGTGTCAGAGATGTCAAAACGAAATAGAAATGAGACCATCTTTTGACGCGGCAGGGCAAATATACGATTACTCGTCTAGACAAAAATAATCTATGTTAGTGGTTAGTGAGGTACAAAACAACTTAAAAGCTATGTTAGTGTGTTATTATAAGTAGGTACTAAGCACACAAACAATATTCACATCTCATCGGATGAAATGACCCACTCTTGCATGAAGTGATTTATTTTTTTAAATCTTTGGATTAGAAAGGAACAGACAAAAATAAACGAACAATTTTCATTATTAGACTGTATCGAAATAGTTGGAAGACTTGGAAGTAATCAATTAGCTGTGTTATTATCTGCGCATAATGTAATGCATGCTGTATGTAGTTTTGTTTATAAGCATGACATGTAACATTGTTAAGTAATAGTGTACTCATTGTTGAAGAGCCTAATCGATAAATAAACGTCACGGAGGGTGGCCTTTCCCAGCAGTAAGATGATGCGGGGCGATAGTAGGTAGTAACCAGTAACTGCAGTTGCTTAAAATGTTTTGAAGTAAGGTGATTGTTATTTTATTTTATTATTTTTAATAGTGCTTTATTTCTCTCAAAAAGGTACAATTTTGATTCATAACATCAAGTTACATTTCCAAGTTTAGCCTTTGTGAGAGCTGGAGTCTATACTGGGTTCGGGACCTATATTACAGATTTCCAGGCTCACACCCTTAAAATTACAATAATTGAATTGCACTTACGTACTACATTATAAAAAAAAAAACTCCAAGTACTGAGAGGAAGAGAACGAATACAAAACAGACTAGATGTGCTATGTGTGTCTTTTGAGAGTGTTGTGTGTTCGTGAGTATGTCCTCACGCTCAGCGCCCGCGATGGTGTGTGTATGGTGAACAAGGTGAAACGCGATCTAAGATTAATATGAGCAGGCAGCCGGTGACTAAATAATAACAGCCACACAGGTCGATCGATCAGGTTAAGCTACGCTTGCCGCGGTTGGCCTGTAGATAGGTGACCATCTTTACATACCGAGACTCCTCCGTGCCTCGGAAAGCACGTTAAGCCGTTGGTCCTAGCTGTCATTCGTGGATCTTTGACAGTCGTTACGGGTAGTCAGGAGCCCGAAAGTCTGGCAACCAGTCTTACCATGGGGTATCGTATTACCCAGTAACTGGGTTGTGCAGGTCAGATAGGCAGTCGCTCCATGTTAAATACTGGTATTCAGCTGCATCCGGTTAGACTGGAAGCCGACCCCCAAACATAGTTGGGAAAAGGCTAGGCAGATGATGAGTATATTTTCAGTCTCTGCATAATCAATTCAAGTAGCCATTGCAACATAACATCGCGCACTGTTTCCCTGAAGGGTTGAGCAGAGGTGTATCTACTAGTGCACCTTTCGCTAGTTATGTTTAAGTCCCATGTAATAGGGGACGAACCTATTGCCACCAACACAGATCCAGACTCCGGGATGACTCCAGATGGAAAACCCCAAGAACACAGTCCGACCCGCGAATCGAACCCAAGATCTTGTGCTCAGCAGTAGCGCTTGCGACCGCAAGACTGACGAGGTCGTAACAATTCATGTTTATAAAAATACCCCACATTATGTTTTTGTATGATTGTCTGACAATACCTCATATCGTACCATCCCCTTTACTTAAACGTGTAGGTACATATAAAAAGAGATTATTCACCGTTTCATTCAACAAATAAAAAATAAAATCAAATTAACATTCTACAAAATAAACACAAACAAAAAATCCCCGAAACATGATTACAAACGCCTACAAACATATTGTTTTTACATGAATGTTATTTATTCGTACAAATATGTAAAAAGACAACAGAATTAATTGCTCATTTATGTGTTACACGAAGCTACTTGTTCAAGCTAGGATTGCTTCCTGCAACTGAAAGCAGCGATGGCCCAGTGGTAACGCCCGCGACTTACGAGTTGTAGGTCGTAGGTTCGAACCCAGACAGGCACTTTACTCCGTGTAAATTATTTAATCACCGTTGCTCTCAAAGCCGTGAAGGAAAACATCGTGAGGAAACCGGAGTGTCCTACAATAAAACAGGCTCGCCCCATATTATCTACATAGGACTCAAACATAAGCGAATTGTGGATGTGCTATAGGTACCCGTAGATATAAGAAAGAAGGGTACAACTCCGCCAAACCCTGCGTCGAAATAACGCTTGATGTTATGTTATGTACAGTCGGTGATAGCAGTTAACTGACCCCTCTAAAAATTACTCGATTTTGCACCCTCTGTTCATAACATTAAAGGTTATTCAATATGTATGAGTTTATCAGGCTAACACTACTCGACGAACAGAAACAATAAATAGTTTTGATATGCAAACTTGAGCTTTAAGATGTTGGTGTTAGGTCATTTACTATGTATGGGTATTTGTTACGCAATTTTCATTTTTATGTAGCAAGACTTAAAGGTTAGGTTAATGTTCTGATAGTTAGTGTCATTGCTACTAATACCTTATTTCATTTGTCTTTTCACCTTTTTCAATAAGTGGGTAGTTAGACGTCATTATGTGTATCAACAAAAACTGCTATTGAAATGATATTAGGAATATGGGGTAGAAGAATAAATTGAACAAGACATTCTATGCACAAATAGCTGTGAATACGCGCGAACATTTTTACCTTGCCTTACTAAATTGCGAAAATCCACGCCTTTTTTCCTTTTTATTAATTATCAGTTTTGATAGTATAATCGTCAGGTCTCAGTTGAGTGATTATTTAAAATACAAAATAATCTATTTGCATGACGAGAATGTTAGTATTAAGGCGATTGCTAGGAAACTTAATATAGCGGTAAGTGTATTCTTTTTTATGCTTCATTTATACTTATAGCTATTCCTTAATTTGTTAGTTGGCTTAAAAACGCCGGTGAATGAATAATAGAAAATTAACTGTGTTTCATTATGAGATCATGTATAGGTCTAATGTGGTTTATCTAAACGTATTTTTGCAAACTTATTCGAAAGATTATGCTTACTTCGTTACTAAAATTATGCTTATTGTGTTGTTTCAGAGAAATACAGTCAGATTGTGGCTAAGACGTTTTGAAGAGACAGGGAATATTCAAAAGGATCGTCCTGGACCAAAACCTGTAATGAATACTCCTGTGTCAGAACGTCACCAAGCAATTGTTAGAAGGCATACTGAACACCCATTTTTGCTTACTCAATCAACTGCAATGCAGTATAATGTTTCTGTTCAGACAGTCAGAAAACATTTGCATGTTGCTGTGGTGCAAAATTGGTTAGCCAGTCAAGAAGATGTCAAAGTTATAAACTGGCCATCTAAAAGTCCTGACCTTAATCCAATAGAGAACTTGTGGGGTCAAATGATTTTAAATTGGGACTCATCTGAGGTGCGGACTAAAGAAAATTTGGCCCAACTTGTGACATCAACGTGGGAATTCATGAGAGGAAGTGATTGTTGTTGGAATATGGTGCGCGGTATGCGGAACCGCTTACAAAACGTGATAGAACAAAATGGTGCTCCACTTCGCTATTAAAAGCACCACTGAATGACTTCAGCGACCAGTGTTGGCCACAAACAATACTAACGTATCAGTGTGTGTGTTTAATTAACTATTGTTATAATTTCTAACGAAGTATTTCGCATACCTAGTTTTTGTCAAAACCTTATTTATAACTAAAAATAACTACTTACAATACAAATTGATATAGGTAAAACATTAACATATGGTAATGCTATTTTATTTAGTTAAATGATATTTAATGTGGTGATGTTATTGTTATGAAATAGAAATACATACCTATATTTCTAAATATTCTAACATGTTGATTCACTACATTAAACTCTGTGAAGTATGTAACAACGTTAATAATAAGCAGGTAAATGTTACATCATTTACGTTATTCTTATAATAATTTTATTTATGAAATAAAATCGTTTTTACCATCATTATCGTTTTTTATTTCTGTTCAGCTTTTTTTTGTAGCTAAATTTATAATTTATTATTTATAACTTAAAAAAAAAATTATAAAACAAAACGCGTAAGAGACAATATGTTGGGTTCGAACTCACAACCTAGTTCTCGTCAGCTCACTACAGCTACTACTAGACCACACGAACATTGTGAATGTTGTTGAAATTAGCAATTATATTACAAGTTAAAACAATATTCAAGATCATACCTACCTTGACTCTGCGTGTTAAAGATCAAATTCGAATAACTATTAATCATAGACGTTGAACCAGTTGTTCTAGTTCGATAAGTTTACTGTTAACAAGCAGAAGGTTCAAATTCGTTTAATTTTTAAGGGGGTCAGTCAACTGCTATCACCGACTGTACATATGTAGGTACCTAATACGGGCTGGTGTAAGCAACTCCACGTCGCGTCAATGCGCGTATTTTGCGTACGGTGTTATGTATGTAGCCCACTGGCTATACATAACATAACATCACGCGTGAGCAGGATCCTCTCTTTTTAATGGGGGATGTGGAACTTCCACCCTGTTCCTCATACCCCTATAAACCAATCCAAATTTACAAAAGACTAGTGATTTCGACTTTCAATTTTTCGCTACCGGTCTCGCGAAAATAGCATTGAAATCGGATATCTATGATTGACACAGAAGCTCTACGTTTCCAGAATGCAAACCATGTTCAAATCTAAAGCTAACCTCTGTTCTACGCATTTCGACAGAATGGGTACCGTATCGACAGGCTTGGTATCGTATAGACTGGCTCGGTACATTACAGACGAGCTCGGTACGTTTACTGTGCGTATTACGGGAATTTTCCGCGCGGCCGCCCGACGCGCCTGCATCGCGTCGATAGGGCTGCACCGTCATGTGCTTTCATATCATTATTTATAGCTACGTGAGCTTTGTCGGGGGCGTTTACATATATTAATATTTAATGATTAATTTCGTTGAAGTATGTAGTTTGGATTATATGGGAGTTTCTTTAAGTGTAGAGTAGTGATTTGTGATCGGATTTTTTCCTACCATGAATGTGGTTCTTTAACACTTCGTATCAAATATTCGAACGTGGATCCACGCGAGACAAAATTACTTTTTAATTGTTTCTGTAATTACAGCATTCAACCGGTTAAAGTAAGTAGTTGATAAAGAAAAGAAAGAAAGAAAATATGATATATTTATTTGGAAGTGATTCTACTACAGATTACAAAGGTCAATAAAGTAGAAACATTTTAGTAGTAGTTTCAGCAATGGGGTAGCGTAGTAACAGATCTAGAATCCAGAATGTTTACTCAAAATTAATAATTCAAACGTAAACATATTTAAAGGTCTGCTTGAAGAAGTATTTACTTATTATTGTCAGCCCTAGTCCTATTTCACTCCTGAAAATGTAATTGAAGTTTCGTCCATAAATATATTTACCCGCCTTCGAATACTTGACGTGTCATGTTTACACGTATGTATAGGCTTTTTAATAAAATAATTCAAGGTTACGGCCTCTGCTGGCCTGGTGGTGTACGGGTTTTCAACACATTAAGAGGCCAGCTTATGCTAGTTTGGTTTCCACTGACGTGAGCTTACCCTACCTATAAAATTGAGGATAAACTTTTTTCATATCTTTTAATTTCTGGCTAAAAAGCTTGAACAGGCGTTGTGAGAGCCCCGAGATTGAGGGGCCTACGAACACGCAATGGGGAAGCGTGGTTCACGAGAAGAGGTCTGAAGACTGAATAGTATTAGGCTGTTTTTTTTTTTGGGAAAAGACCTGCCGTGCGATTCTGTAACCGTCTCACCGCGAAAGCTTGGGTGAAGTGAGCGTGGAGTGAGCTGTCATTCGCTAGGGATTAACATTATTAAGTGGTGAGCACTTAATAATGTTAATCCCTAGCGAATGCTCCACTTCACTTATGATTTCACGGCGAGATTTTTACAGAATCGACCGGCTGCACTCCAATTGATCGTGACAGACTTTCTTTGAAATTCCTAATAAAAAAATTCATCTGCTCGACATCTTAAATAACGCAATAAATGTTGTAATAAATAAAGCATTGCAATTGTTAGTGCAATGGAATGTGAAAGGCATTGCAACAGCATTCTGAAAATGATGTTTCTGAAAATGCTGCCAGAGCGGACTGTCCCTTTCAGGGACACTGGATGGCGACAGTCATAAAACTGAATAAATAAAATAATTTGTGAAAACTAGCAAAACTAACCTAGTTACCTAAGCACTATTCTTACTAACATCAAAGTACTAACAAACTATGGCCCTTCGTCTGAAATACAGTTTTATTTAATTTATTTTTAATTGCAATTGTGTGTTACGTTATTACCCCGCTGACCGGATCGAACGGGGGGTTGAATTTTCTCGCAGACAAAGTCACTGACAACATCTAGCTAAAAGTATTTACTAACTTAAAGGCCATTCCAGATATCAATCTACATGGTCTTCACATGATCTGACTGTCTGGACTTTACAAGAGATTGTGACCTCTGAGTTTGTTTCGGCCTTTCTTTTCAGAGTAGTCAGATAAGAAACGCCGAACTCCTACTTTAAAAAAATAATATTACGTGTAAAAGTGATTCCGATATCCCATTTACAGAATATGGTAATATGTACATATGTCTTTTTCAGCTTCTTTTACCCTAGAATTACAAAAAATACATATCAAAACTGTGGTCTATCCACCAGTTTGGCGCCACGCAATCCACCGATTGATTAATTGGCTCGCTTCCCATGTTCCTAATTAATGGCTACGGCTCGCCCATTAAAAATATTACTCTTTGCTGCTGCCAGCCATCGGGGGTCGTGGGGCCAAACGCAACGTTTTTAGAGTAAGTATATCAGTTATACTTGCACTAGAAAAATCGCCCTTACAGCTGCGATATAAAGGCGCTGTCAATGTCAAATTTGTACCACTGATGTGTGGTTGGATTGTGCCTAGTTGTGGTGCTAGGTGATCGGTTTTTGTTTCGTTGATTGGAAAAGATGTTTGCACTTCAAAGAACCACCGCATTAGTGCATGTTCGCACGGACGTAAAAAATCGCGGCGGGATTTTATCAAGCACTGGATTTTCAACTCTCGGTGTGGAGCCGAGTATTGAGAATCCAACCGAGTGCATCCCAGCTCGTCAAAAAAAAAAAAAACACGCTGTTGGATTTTCAACTCTCGGCGCTAATCAGTGTGCTGAAAATCGAGTGCGGGAAATAAATACAACGCGGGGAAAGCGCACCTGTGAGAACCTGGGCTTTACAATACCCAGCGCCTTTGAGGTGCTGGGTATTGTAGGTCAGAATCTATGCAGGATAAGAGGAAAAGCACTTAGGTATATCCTTTTACGAGTAGATGGTATTGGAGGAAAAGTGTTAGGAGAATTTATAGTTTCCTAGGTAATCATAAGTTTTATGTGTAATTTCTGGCTTTAAAATCAGATCGGTCTCGTTTGGCGATTCAAAGATCCAGAATTATTTTTCGTTTATAAAATAAAGTGATTAATGACTAAGTATTCGTTACAGGATGTCGTATCAACCAAAATTTGCCATCAGATTTTAACAAACAATCCACGAACCGATAATCCTTTGCACACCATATTTCTTGCTAAACCCTAAAACAAACAAAATAAATTCAACCTAATGCCAAAAAAAATGAAAAGCCACTATTGAAATGCCAAATATTATTTTTTGAATGTGGCAACACGGCTGTTATTCATCGTTCGGACGGATATATTGGCATATTTCGCGAAACTCAAAGCTGGCAACACCGGGTGATTTGTGGGCGTTGCTGGACTACTACAAATTATGAATCTTCGACGCTGGAATGTCTATTGAATATTTGGAATGGCCGCCAGTGTATTTTAGATGATCTAGTAGTTATAGATGTTTGGGGTAGATCGTTTTTCATCCGGGACTGCTTGATTAGGATTTAGTGATCTTTCGCAATGAGTAAATGTACATAAGCGGAATTGATATTACATCCATATCAGATGTGGTTACCGACATATAGAATACTCTTTATTATGTAAAACATAAAAATTACATATGTAAGCACAAATATCATATACTTTTATAATAATAGAATTTCTTTTTGTTATATTCCTTATAAATAAAGAAAAAAACGACTGGACCTAATTCAATTTTCTACTAGAAACAAGTCTGAATATCTCCGAGCTTCTACATCATTTTCACGTGGTATTTATACCAAAATAGTCTCCAAAAATTGCTTAAAAATATCAGTTAAAAATATATATATATATAGATACTTTGATTTTTTAATAAATAAAATAAAAGTACTATATATTTTACTGCGCCGACGATGCACGCTGTATCCACAGGCAAACCCGGTTAAGCAGACGGCAACCTCATAGGTTGAACTGCGAGAAGCCATTTATAAACAAAAAATGTGGCTGTATTATAGGGGGTGGGTTTACACCTCTGCCTTATCCTACGGGCCTTCGGGAAATAAAGGCGTCATGATATGAATATGATGTTATGTCACATTAGTTAACAGGCCGCCAGCATTTTTATAAACTCCTGCAATTCGGGTTCCTTTTTACTTAACTAACTTTTGGTTATTTGTCACAAGTTTCGCTCTACAGAAGTAATAGGTTTTTATTAATTACTTAGCTTTCGACTTCGGCTTCGGTCGCGGGGAGGTCGGAACGTGCTCCCGGGATAAAAAGAAGCCTGCATGTGACCTTTCCCTGCATGCCATCTATCATCTCACCAAAGTTTATGGAAATCCTTTTAGTGGTGTAGGCGTGAAAAGGGAACACACAGACAGAGTTACTTTCGAATTTATAATTTCTATTAAATATGGATTAACGTTTTCAACTATAGTAAAAATATTTACACAAAACAAAGTAAATAAACATAATTTTTGGTGCGAAAGGCTTTCATTTCCTCGAAATATACCTAAACGCAAAGATCCGCGACCGGCACGTCTCGCCGTATCAAGTGTCTACAATTATTTTTAATTGCTATCGGGAATAGTTCCTTATTAATTCTAGCAAGTTTTTATTTTAAGCGTCTGTAGGGCTATCATTGGGTCATTATGTAGGGTGCACGGTACAGTTGTAACAAGTTTCAGTTGATCGCCCATAGCGTGCCATGGAGGCTTTACACAAAGAGGTATAAGAAACAGAGTGTATGAAGTTCGCTCAACCTCCACAGAAAAGGCAGGATCTTTCGACCAGGTGGGGGGTCTTGTGGGGCAACTGCCCAACGACTGATGTCGGGATGTTGTATAGGGTGGCCAAAAAGTCGTGGATCAAACGAAATAAGGAGATAAAGGAGGTCATTTCCAACAAAAACCTTTCTACAACATAGCCATAATTCAATTGCCCTAAAAGTTATGAATATTTTTGTTTTCTTTAAATAATAATAATAATAATATTCCACAACTTTCACACAACGCCATCTAGTCCCAAACTAAGCAGAGCTTGTGCTATGAGTACTAGACTACTGATAAACATACATATATATTTCTAAATACATACATATTATTATAGATAAATTACACCCAGACACAGAACAAATGGTCGAACAAATGGTCGAACAAATGATTGAATAAAATACCGAGTTATTTTACAATTATACAATTACATTAATTATTAAAATATAATTATTTAAATAAATCTGATAAATCTGATTTTGATATATAAATATATATCAAAATCAGATGCTCAAGAAAACCGATTCCCAGATTGAGTCTTTTAAATAAGTGTGTGCGACTGTTACAACTCCTCACATAACGCGTGCAGTTCTTGAAATATTTTAGTTTTTGCAACCGTACTTTGTTCCAAACGTACCTAGTCTACTCTATAAGCTAATGACTTATTCAGACAATGCCAGCCGTTATGACTGTCATGTAGATAAAACGGATCAATCATTCTGCCTAGCCTTTTCCCAACTACGTTGGGGTGAGCTTCCAGTTTAACCGGATCCAGCTGAATACTGGTATTCAGCTAAGCAAAACACTGGTGTTTTACATAGGAGTGATTGCTTATCTGACCTCCACAACCGAGTTACTCGGCAACACGATACCTCTTGACAATACTGGTTGTCAGACTTTCGATCTTCTGACTACCCATGACGACTGTCAAAGATCTACACAAAACAAAAACCAGACAATGACTGCCAGGACAGAAGGATTATCGTGCTTTTCGAAGCATGGAAGGGTCTCCATATGTGATGGATAGTCATCCATCCACAAATCGACCACGGCAAGCGAGTAGATAAAATGGATCCTAGTAATGAAAATATATTAGTCGAGTGATAGTACAGCCGTGCGATTCTGTAATCATATCACCGTTAAAACTTGGATGAAGTGAGCGCGGAGTGAGTCGTCAATAGTGTCAATCCCTAGCATCGGCATGACTCACAGCTCACTCTAAGCTCACTTCACCTTAGTTATCACGGTGAGATTTTTCCAGAATCGACCGGCTGGTACCTAATTTATTTTAAAAGCTTAATGAACTTTGCTTCGTCGAGAATCCAACGAATTTATTTGTAAACGTTATGTTGACATAAGCCAGCTTACAATAACGCCCTCCATTCAATTATAGCTGGAGAAGGATCTTTTGGCGCGTGGCCAAAATGGGAACATACGACGCCATCTTGTTTTTTCATGTGCGTGTCGTGCTAGCTGCTTTATGAAAGGGATATTATATGTCAGCGAAGGTGAGGACTGAGGTACTAGTTTTAATAATCGCTATCTTCAAATTGCTTTGATAGCCTTGCTACATTTCTTTTTTACAAAATATTTAAAGGCTTCTACTAAAACTTTATGTGGAAATTGAACGGTTTTATTTATTTAGTTCGGTTATATTCACTAAAATATGTACCTTTGCTGTGTGGACCAGTCCACACAGCAAAGGTACATATTTTAGTGAATATAACCACAGTTTAGTCGTTAAACATATTTTTATCTTTAATGCTTTGTGGTCTTATTTAGTAAATGACTTTACAAATTATTTACTGATTGTGTGTAATCATAAAACCTTAAAAATGAAGGTTTTATGATTACAAACAATTCAGTTCTCACAAACCGTCAGCCAGAGCTGACGGTTTGTGAGACCTGAGAGACCACACTTTAATGGCTCTAGGTTTTTATACATTTGTTTACAAATTCCCAAATTCGTTCTAAAATCGTGGTCTCTCAGTTCACACGTTATTTCACAAAACCAGTGCACAAATATGTTTACCAATATCGCCTCCATATCAGCATTCAAGTGCCAAAAGATTCTTGTAGCAGTATAGCCTAAACCTTCAGAATCTTTCAAGAAAGAAAAGGTCTTACCCACGCCTAGCCAGTAAAATAAGTATAAAAACTTCCTTATAAGACTTTAAAATTTCACACTAAAGAATGACTGGCGCGGTCACTTGACCGCGAAACGCCCACCCGACGCCAGCCGACGCGAGCCGTCGCAAGCCGACTCACAGTTTTTAAGTAAGTAAGTACAAGTGGAATATAAGATTTTCGTAAGAGGAAACAAGGTTTTCTGGCACTGCCCGAACTAAAGACTTAGTCTGGTTTCAACATTAAACTTTGCATACAATAAAATAGAGTCATTTTTAAGTCTTTTTTAATTGGATTTCTGGTAATGGTGGAATGATACTTACAAAAATCTGTTTGACGCTTTTATACAAACAGATTACATTATAGTCCACTCCCTCTCACCGAAAGGAGGCCTGTGTCCCAGCGGTGGGAACATCATAGGCTATAATCAGCCTATGCTTACAATTAGTGTATAATTATGTATGTTTTTATATGTTATACTAAGTATTGCACTGTCGACATGCTAGTACGGGCGAGTAGTTACTTGACGGTAAAGCGCGCTAGTGGCTGTCGATCGTAGAACTTACCTTTTTTTTTAAAGATCTTGCATTGTAGGTAACACGTCTCATTGATATTACTTTATAGGTACGTAGTGATGTATAAGTAGTTGAGAAAATAGGCCCTGATGACCAATTTCTTAGCTGTTCTTATAAAGAGGTTCGGTCTAAGCATTAACAGGTTTATTTTATAATGGCTACGAAGTGGCTGTGCCATAAAGGAAAACTTTTCATACAACCACTTGAGACCTTTGTGGAAGAGTTTGTAAAGAAGATGTACCTACTTCTTATCTAATTCTATCATGCATTTGAATCGTTTGTGTGCTCAAACTAAACTAAATAAAAAAAAAAAAAAAAACTAACATGGCATTTAAATATTTCATATAAGCATCATCCAGTTTAAAATTAGAATTTCAAAACTACCCTCCGCCAACACGTTGAGCTTACAAATCGTTTGCAACTCCACAGCTCTCCAAAAGTTAGAGAACAGCTCGGGTATCTATGACAACAACAAACAAAATTTAGAATTACCCTCGCATTGTCCCATCTCATTTTAGTCCCGGTATTAAAACGTACTTTATCATCTCTTACCGGGTTTTAATTCGTGACGTCACTTGTACGTGCGTGGGTCATGTTGTCGTGTCGTGGGGTATGTGTTCTGATGTAAAGGGTGGATGCGACGGTTGTGTGATAGTTGCGTTGTTGCTGTTGGTTGTTGAATATTTTTATTTGTTTTGTTTCAGAGTGGAATCCACTGGATACGAGAAGCACATACCCCGTCAAAGTGGCGGTGCTTAGGGGAGGCCTATGTTCAGTAGTGAACGTTTTTCGGCTGAAATGATGATGATAATTATGAGATTCAGAGTAGCAGTCTAGTGATGCTGTTTAATTTACTAAAGAAAACTGCCGTGCGATTCTGTAACCATCTCACAGTGAAAGCTTGGGTGAAGTGAGCGTGGAATGAGCTGTCATTCGCTAGGGATTAACACTATTAAGTGCTCACTTCACTTATGATTTCACGGTGAGATTTTTACAGTGTCACTGACTCTGGCAGGGCCACCATCAGGGATTTTAATTTTGAAAACGCAAAAAATTAGTCGCTAATTAGTCGAAATTAGTCGCCAAATATCAGAATTAGTCGGTCACTGGTTCAAAAGATATAAGGGTTTATAGGTGGCCCTGCTGGAGAGACTCTCCCCAGCAGGGCCAAATTTATATCTCAAAAACTAGGGCACCTAGCGAAGATCTGTTTTCTCCCATATTTAGTCGCCAATTAGTCGGAATTAGTCGCCAAATATCAGAATTAGTCGGTCACTGGTTCAAAAGATATAAGGGTTTATAGGTGGCCCTGCTGGAGACAGTCTCCCCAGCAGGGCCACATTTATATCTCAAAAACTAGGACACCTAGCGAAGATCTGTTTTCTCCCATATTTAGTCGCCAATTAGTTGGAATAAGTCGCCAAGTTACAGATTTAGTCGGGTCTTAGTTTAGGAGATATAATGAGTTCAATTAGTAAGGTATAGTCCAAGAGCTAGATCGAAGAGTTCACGAAAAATTACCAAGAAAAAATATTTCTATTAATATGTGTAATATACTTTTAGTTTTATCGGTCTAAAGTCTTTAGAAATGTCCGAGAGAGATAAATTCTCAATTAAATTCATGTTTTTATGTTTTTAATTACTTGTTTAGAGTGGCTTAAACTTCTTTGAAAACATTAAACCTTGCTCTTGGTCTATTTGGTGTCAAGATGTACAGTCGCATGCAACTGTTTTACCAGTTTACAATGTTAACCTCTAATTAACGTTAGAATAATAAAAAAATATCGTACCTTTAGTAAAATGTTTAAAATACTAAAACGTTGAAAACGTATTGTCAATTGTAATCAAATTTTATTTTATAAAAATGAATTTTCAAAAAGTTTGTGTTGTGTTTGTGTGTATTTTGAGGTGATTGTGAGTGTTGTGTTGTGGGTATGGACGGGTTGAGTTTTTATTTTATCTTAATTTAGGTTAGGATAATAAAACTTCTGTTGTCGAAATATAAATAGATTTATTACCTTAAAATGATTGTATTTTCTGAAAATGTTACAAATACCTATTTATTCAATATTATGAACAGATACAGTTTGTTGAACGGTTTACTCGCGCAGGCTCGCGAGGTCGCGCGCAAGCTCGAACATACGCGATCCGTAAAGAAAATACCCCAGACCGTGCGGGGATTATTCGTCTCTGTCTGCGCTGACCCTTTACGTGACAGGCAACTCGTTCTAAGCAGCTCGTCTGTACACGCGCATCTATCTCTTTCTTACTTACCGTAAATGAAACGGAGCGCAGCGATCTATCTGCCAGCGACTAAGTGGTAAGTGCACATTGTGTTGGATAAATAATTACACATGCACATACACACATTACACACACACACATACACATTACATCGTACATTATTGTAGATTTGTTTATAAGTATTGAATACAGCTTTCCTATGGTGGGTTGAAATTATAGACTAAGTTTATATTTATTTAATTCGAAACAAACATTCCTCCATAAGACGTCATAGATACTATCTAGAAAACACATAAAGTATTTTGTACTCGCTTGTACCACTGTATGGGGAAATTGAATTTTTTAATATCTTTTTAATTACACACCGACTAAATCTGTAACTTGGCGACTGATTCCAACTAATTGGCGACTAAATATGGGAGAAAACAGATCTTCGCTAGGTGTCAGTAGGGTATAATTGGGGATTCTGGAATCATTTGTTCTCGCTACGCTCGAACTGCATGATCCCAGAATCCCCAATTATTTTTATCGAGCGATGACTAATCAGACTATAGACGATATGTTTTATAACATAGGTATTGTTGATCCAGATTGATCTATTTCAAGTGCAATGTGGCATCGTATACATAAATATACTAATAGGGTAGATATGATCCAACTCAGAACACAATGCAATAGCGCATATTCTAATATAGTAATTGTTTCAGACAGTTATTAATATAATATATTCCTTTCACAGCAATCAAATAAAAACATTGAGGAAAATGTATAGCATGTTGCATCCAAGGATCGTCGTAAATCTCCCAATCTTCTATAACACCTCCACATGAGAAACACGCTGCTTTATCATTTACACCGTTTCCAAAATAAAAAAATCCGGCTTCAGCCATTTCCATCACCAACCTTCTTCTTGAATTGGCCGTTGCCCAATAATGTCTAAACGAAATTTCACGCATTTTATATGCATTATACATGTCATAACGAGGGCTACATTTATTATGAGACATGTTCTATTCACTCACTATATAGTTCTTCACACAGATAATTATAAAGGTCAAATGATATCGTACTGCGGTAGCCAGCAATTTATAATTATTAACATTTGATGGGATTGGTAGGGATAGAGGATTTGAAAATTAAACAAGCAAATATTTATTTCAAAAATGTATTTTCTATACACCATTTATTTAAACATATTACATTTTTTAAAGCACATATTTTATTATGATAAATACAACTATAGACATCATGAGAATGTTCATATTTATTGTACAAGCTTAAAAAATTAGGACAACCTTCATCTTCTAAATTATTTATATTATTATTATTCAAAATATTTTTTAACCACAACACTTTTTCTAAACCTTTGGTGTAAACACTTTTATCTTTTAAAATATCTACAATCAAATTCTGATGATTTGAGTAGGGTATAAATCCATCTCTCCAGAATATTCTTCTATTATGTTCAATCCAACTGACTTGTCGTTTTTCTGGTTTCGTCAAATCGTAAAATGGAAATGGTGGCTTAATTAAAAACACCTGAATTTTGTTATTCAATAATACAGCAAATTCTTTAATGATAAATTCATTTGTTTCTGTTTTAAAACCTTGAACATCTACAATGGCTGTCATGATAATCTGCGCACTATGTTACTTAAAGGTTTATATTCCACAAGCCGATCGTTAAAAATTAAACAATATCCAGTTGTGTTATCTGGTATTGGCGCTGAACATTCAATCTCCAACCGTACATCTACGGGGCCTGTTTTCAAACTATCGTTTTGTCTTGAACAGTCTATAATAAAGAGAGGAGCGTTCTCCTTAAAATCGATCAAATTAAGCAAGGGGTCTGCAGGACAATTGTAATACGACTGACGAAATTTCACATACATTTCATATAATATATTGTATTTGTTCTCAGAAAAATTTAAGCTTAGAGGCTCGTAGGGATAATACTGAGAATTCAGAAATAGTGTTACGTTAGTAACCCCGCAGTGATCAAACAGAGAACTGTCTTTGGTTTTATTATTTTTTCTGTTGGTTTGCAAGCAAAAAATTACATATCGAGGTTTCTCTAATTGCGATGCAGTCTTAACTGACCAAGAATGTTTTGTAGTTTTAGGGAGCAAAGGATACTCATATAAATCCCAATTTCGAAACGCTATTTGAATAGGTTTATCTCTTTCCAAGTGTTTTAGTAGTGTCAGTCGTTCCCGGTCTGACACTTTTATATGTGGTACACGCCATTGCAATCTTTGTATGTCTATTTGAAAATGCGCAATATCATCAGTTGCTATGATACTGTTTAAGTTAGAGTTACTTCTATTCAAAATAAGTTCATGTTTACAATTTATAACAATTTTATTGTAATCCTCAGCAAATCCTAAAATCTTATTAAGAGGTACAATAGCACTAAAATGACCATCACTTTTGAATCCACCTAGGTTCCAACCCCACAAAGCAGCAACTTTATTTTCTCCATCATTCATTGAAACGTATGACTTTATTGTCGACGTTATTCCAGAATTTTTAATGCGATCTATTTCAATGCCATTTATTTCGTATCTGATATCTTGAAACAAAAACATAACAGGGTTGTTACTGAACGTAATATTTTTCTTAATCGGTTTTCCATCTTTGTCGAAGAACTTTGCTTGACCCTCGACGTAAATTGAACTGGCTGATGGTAACACGTATATGTCTTGTTGGTGTATGGGAATTCTGATTTCATCGTTTTCTCTAAAGCTGTTAGTGTAGGGATTGTATGTGTGGACTTCATAGCTTTCAATCGAACTATCGAAGTGAGGTAATTCAGTAATTTGTAGTATATTCATACTTTAAAACCTAGAGCTTTAAGAAAAGCTTTATTTGCTTCACTCAATTTCTTCACTTTTTTCTTACGTCTATGCACCTTAACGGTCGTAGATGGAATAAGACGTTTGATTTTTACAGGAGTGTTTTTATAATATACTATCATTTTGTTTTTCTTAAATGAAGACGTAACTGAATATGTTCTTCACCAAAGTTAATACAGTTACCAAATTTATCAACAATCTTAACAGATATAGATGAAATTATATTTTTGTTCACTGGGAAGTAAATAACGTTCTGGGGTATTTCTGTGAAGTCGTGACTTGAAGCAGTATTAGATACGAATTCATGAATAAAATGAGTCGGTAATCCGTTGTGATATGAACCGTGCACAAGATCACATTCGATTCTGATTACAGCTGTTAAACTGGTGTTATTAACGGGCACATTCGGTCTTGTTTTTAATACTGAAAAGTATAGTAAACCGCACTCGTA
This sequence comes from Eremobia ochroleuca, assembly GCA_949629135.1. Taxonomy (NCBI): domain Eukaryota; kingdom Metazoa; phylum Arthropoda; class Insecta; order Lepidoptera; family Noctuidae; genus Eremobia; species Eremobia ochroleuca. Next base: position 19,081,901 of record OX451401.1, on the reverse strand, counting down.
TTGATCAGATAAATGAAGAGGTGGTTGAAAATACGAGACCAATTCTGATTTATTTCCAGAGATGGTAACCGTAGTAGACATGCTTGCATACTGAACTCTTTACAATGATCCTGTTTATTTTATTTCTTGATTATACCAAAAATTCTTTAAGAAATTTAAACATAGATGTCCACAGTTGAATGGGTGATCACGTTGTATGTTTTCATAATTATATTGAATTTTAGAACCTACATATTTTATAAACTCCTTTGGAGGTTTAAGATTTCCATAACTGTCGAAATACTCAACATAATCATTATATTTTGCATAGGCTACCCAATGAGAACCAGGGTTTTTAGAACTATCTAAATTAATAACTCCACATTCTTTTTTATATGGATATTTAGGGAGCTCATCTCTCATAAAGACACCTCTAAAATAAGGAATTCTATTTCCATACTTTAAAATGTCAAAGTTAGTTAAGGCCCGTTTGGGTAGCCGATATTTTAGTTTTTTTCTTTTGACACGAAAATTCCAAGACCGCCCTTATGTGGTTTAAGATGTAGTCCTTTCCCAATACATAGAGCTTCCATTTTTTCATTGTGTCTTCTCGATTCCTCATACAGCTTTTTAGCCATTTTGAATTCATTTATGGTTTTGGCAATACCAGCTGCACCGCCTGCTAAAGCTCCTGCCGCTGATAATCCCGCAAAAATAGGAATCAGAGGTAGTACTCCCCCAGTTTTTGGAATAGGAATAACACGAGGGAGCTTAATCGATGAATCATCAGCTAATTCTCTGGTAGCGGCAATAGCTAATTCTATAGCCATTTTCTTGCTCTTAGGTTTTAATTTTTTTATGTGTCTTTTTGCTTTTGTAATAACAGTTTTTAATTTACTTTTTAATCCTTTTCCAGATGTAACTTTTGGAGAACGCTTTTTCCTCAAACCAGAACCTGTTTTAATTTTTGCCGACATAGCCTTACTTACTAAGCGTGCCGCGAGTTTTTCGCCTATACTGGCATCGGAAGCAACCGCTCGCTGTTTCGCCATTTTTAACAAAATTAAATCAGCCTTATGTCGATCTTTCAAGTTTGATGACTGGTGATATGCAATATCGTGATCTTTGCAATATTCGTCCAACTTATTTACACCGTTATCTCCTTGTGCTAGTCTTTTTATTAATTTAGTACCAGGACCACAGTAACTATATCCTGGTAAGTGTAATTCAAATGGTAAATTATTAATAAGCCAATTGAGAAGACTACTCTCTCCAAAACACATTATACGACTGATGATTCCGGTTTGAATAATTTAATAAATAGTTATCGATTCCAGTTTGTTGTTAATATTATTTATAATATTACATTCGATTTATCAATCCAACTGCTTTCAGCTGAAGACAAACCTAACCATTTTACTAAAACTCTGTTACCTTTTCTTCTAAGAACTTTCTCAACTAGATAAACATCGGGATGTTTTGTTTTTTGAAGTTCTTGTGTGTAAAATGCACCTAAAATAGGGCGACCTCTGATAGTATCTTCAATTAAGTAAGTTATGGGAGCTGTTTTTTGTATTTTACGAATTTTAAATATTTCCGTTGACCAGTTGGGAGTGTAACCTTTTTCAAATGTTCCTTTGTATTTACTGATACGCACATAATCACCTACTTTGTACTTGCTTTTTAAATTATATTTTTTTAGCAACTTTAAATACCTTTCTAATATAATTTTTTTATTATTACTATCCACATTAGCAGGAATTTCATTAATAGTGCGATGGTGAGTGTGATTGTATTTGTAAATAACATCATTTAGGATATTATTTATCCAATTGTAATTGCCTTTTAAACTAAATTCCTTATAAACTTTAGATTTCAATGTCCTGATAAATCGTTCAACTATGGAAGCCTTTTTTGTTGAGAAGGTTGAATAATGGTTAATATTATATGATTTCATAAGCTTCTGAAATTTGTTATTATAAAATTCTGCTCCATTATCCGTTTGCAGATTTTTAGGAACACGTCCTTTATCCAACAAAGTTTTGAAAGAGTTACACAAATCTTCTTTGGTTTTACTTCTCATAGGAATGGCCCAAGCATATTTCGAAAATGTATCAATAACGACAAGAATATATCTGTAATTTTTATTTTCTTTTGAAATTGATTGCATATCAATTAAGTCTGCTTGCCACAAGTCATCTATATCTTTCATGATAACATGTCTTCGTGGATAGTTCACCCTTGCATTTTTATGAATTTCATTTACCACGTCAGATTTGCTCATGTTCACAATTCAGTATACTTGTCTTGAACTCAGCTATTATACTGAATAAAAAGCATATTATTATTACTATTTATTGTTTAATTATATCAGCTTCTTTTAATACTTCGATTATTGATAAAATTTCATTATCATGGTTTGTATTACCAGCATCTCGGGAAGCAATTAATAGTTTCAATCTGTCAACCAGTTCGTTAGGATCATCCCAATATACCAAGTCAGTGTTATTTTTGTATCTCTTTAGCGTTGGTAAGCTTCCTCCAAATTTAGTGATAACATTATTGTTTAACGATTCAGAAAACAATGGTCTAATTATTTCACGATATTTTATACCTTTATCACCTCTAATTTGTCCATTAGGATTGAAATCTCTCTTATGTGCATTTGTATAATGCAACATATCTTTATAGACAAGTTTATCTTTGCTCGATATTAGTTTCAGATCAGGTTTTCTTCGAAGTAAAAGTTCTTTTAAACCAGGGGTTAAATTGTAGCTTTTGTTGCCAACTTTAATTAAAATGACATTATCATCATTCACACTATCTATTTTAGAAAATGAAACTATTGAATTACCCATTAGTAATTTTTTGTTTGCACTCCTTATTCCAAATGGTATATTTACCCCATCATAAATATCATGGATGTCACTGCCCTCTAATGATATTTCTAAATCATCCAGTAATTCTGTCTGGGGAGACTTTTTAACGAACTGCTTAGAATTCAGTTCTGGTTCACGGCATTCTTCAAACTTTGTAGATGAGCTAGTATTAATGTCATCCAATTCCATTTCTTCGAAATTAGAGTGAGTATTTTCTAAATTTTGTATTTTTTCTATTGTTTTGTTCGAATCGACTAGGGTTTTAAGGGGATCTGTGACAGGTTTTAACATTTTGTCAAGTGACAAGTTCATTGAGTGTTCCTGGTTTTTCATTTGTTTTATTTTATTCTTTATGGAGTCTACAGACTTCAGTAATTCTATTTTAATATTTTTCTCCATATTGTACCTATCATAACAACTGTATTACGCTAAAGAACAAATTATACTGAATTTGATTTTGCATGTTAATTACTTATATGTACATATAAACAGTCAGTCAAATTTAAAAAACATATCAAAATTCTGTCTGTACCTTCCGTTATTTAATGACGATTCTTTATTAATAAGTAGAAAATTATAAGGTTTACTCCAAACAGTTTGACAAAGATTTCTGAACTCTTTCCATTGTAAATCAGAACTAACATTCTCTTCATAAATATGCTTTAAATTAACATCATCTTGTTTGAATATAATAAGAAAATTAACATTGTCACGTAACAATTGCTTCGGAATTTTAGAATAAGTTTGAGATAAATAGAAACAATCTATTTGTTTATGTCTACCCATACAGAAATAATTGCGGATATTTATTTGATTTTCACATGCAACATCATCGAAAATAAATACAGAATTTGCTAAAGCTTCACTCGGAGAAATTACATCTTTATCATCATTGAACTCGTAAAAGTTAATCTGCGGCACTCTTTTTAATACTTCGGTCAAGAAACGATATTTTGATTGAAAAGAAGTTTTCGAGTAAAGATAAAGATTTTGAAATTTTAAACCATTTTCATGTAACAGTAAACTAATCATGGCATTAGTTTTACCGCAATTTGAAGGACCGCATATTATACATCGAATCGTATTAGGCAATAAAGCACTGTGTCTGATTGAGCGAGAAGATTCATTAAAATCGATATTATTAACCTTCAGAGATACGGGTTGCTTGATCAACTTCATCATACCGATTGCCACAATGAATAGGCAGCCTAAATATTTATATCTAGTAATTTACACGAAAATATATAAAAAAGGTTAATACTATTATATACATTGAGTACAAGAACAAGTCCAAATCTTTTCAGAGTTTCTAAGTTGTTGGAGATGGCGTTTATGTCAGACAGTTAGGACTTTCCATGAGGGGGAAGGCATCCATAAAACACATCACAGTTTGACAGGTTTAGACTTGTATCGTTAAGATAAATCATTAAAATGCCACAAGTATCAATTATGTTATTTGAGACATTAATTTTTAGATTATAAAATGTGTATCTAACATGACTAACGTCTTAAATATTCTTCAGTCTACAGCTGTGATTTGAGTCAACTGGTACTTTGTTTACAATTTAGTTATTTTGAGGTAAGTATTTTCCAATAATATTTAACTTATACTTTTTAATTTCATTTATGACAATCTTGTTATTATCGCTATTAATTTCAGAATCATGTTGAGATCACCATGCTACAGTCCGGTTTTGAATATTATGGATCCTAACAGAACTTCGTCATTGAATAACGATTCGGAGGGAATAAATTTACAAGTGAGTAACATGAGAATTTTCATTATTATTAAATATTATTGTTAATGGCTGCCATTCACTTATAAAGTTTTTTTTTTTCAGAACACGACAGACATCAATGATCCTATAACTCATCCTTTTAATTATGCCCAAGATAGGGAGAGCTGGTATGCTGAAGTAGCAGCAGCAGCACAAGAGGAATATCGTCTTGAAAAAGCAGGGAGACAAACATTAAAGAAGAGGAAAATTAAATCAAAATCTTTGAAAACTAAATCCTTTATCATGCGTAAAGAATCGGATCATGCGCAACGCGTAATAAAAATTATGATTTATGACTTGGACGGTGGCAATATGGATGAAATATCATCTAATCCTGAAGATGCAAGTGTGAATGTGCAGTATTTAGTGACTAGTGAATATGATGACATTATGACTGAAACTGAATATTTAGTTGGTAAAATTGTAAAGAAATTAAGCAAATAGATGTGTACGTTTATACTTAATATATTTAAAAAATTAATAATAATTAATAGTATTAAGTTGTAGATAAAGAATAAGATTTTTTGTTTATTACCTTGTAAATAATACTTTTATAATGTACATTTTAATTTGTAATTATAATAATAGTCCTAAGTTATTGTAGTTCACTTTTTAGTAGTACAGAAATAGTTTGTTATTTAGTTTTATTAATAGTTTATTTTTTAGTACTTTAGTGACTGGTACCATTGTATATTTATTGTAAAAATTAAAATAAATTATTTAATGATATACTTGTTTCATTATTCAGTTAAATCGAAATAAATAATGTCCTAATGACTGATTTCGGCCACAGCTAGTGCCACTAAACAAGGTGCAGTCTCTGTTCTCTTACTCTCACAGCCCGATGGGACGACCGGAGAGAGATCAGGCACAGGACCCAAATTTTCGGTCTCACCACTAGGATATCACAGCTTCTATATTCGAGATAAATAGGTATGTATCAATAACAAATAAACACAAATCAGTTGAATACAAAATATTTATTTCATTTCAAAAATAAAAAATACATTATGACTTAATTTTATTACAAAAAATAATAATATAATTATCCTGTTAAGAAAAATAGTAATAAATCTTTGGTTCAGATTAGAATAGAGAACTATAATGACCCCATGGTAAAGTAAAAGCATTATTTTTTTTAATTTGACGTTTGTCATCATTCCCATCAAGTACCACTTTATTGATTCTTTGTGTGTAGAGTTTATGATTTTTAGATCTTATAACAAACATAGGGTACCTAAAATTGATATTACAATTTAATGCATTTTTATATTTGTTTATGGTATTTTTTTTAAACAGATTTTTTTTACACCTTTGGCTTTCTTAACTATATCGCTCAGCGTATTAATACAAAGCAATGTAACTTCCTGCTCTCAAAGGATTGTATTTTGCAATATTCATTTCTAAATGACTTATTTTCTCTATTGTCCAACCAGATTCTGATAATTCAAACTCTAAGCATTTACATATTAATCGTTGCGTGCAATCTTTGTATAAAGATATGATATCTGTACTATGATTTATTATGGAATATTTAGTATTAAAAGACTTAAGAGATAGTTCTTCATTCTTAGGAAGTAAATATAGCACAAAAAGTTCAAAGTTTATCTTTAATGATTTATGTTTTTGTAATAATTGTTGTAATAAATTATAAATGGTGTTGAATACATCAGATAAAAATACTTCAGGTGTTATTATTTCATTAGTTTGAGGATTTATTTTGTAGCTAGCTATTCTGTCTTTGAAAGCACTGGCTATCAGCTGAACATTTTGGTATTCAGTACGAAGTAAACAATTTGTTTTATGTTTGTTACTTTTCTTATGTGATGAATACTTTGACTTTGAGACATGTAACTGACAACTATGGCAGAATTTCATTTTTGTAAAGAGCACGACATTAATACTTGTCAATCTCGATAACTAGAATATTATATTAATTTGAGCTTTTACTTTTAAATTTCGTTGTATAAATAATGTATGGATATTTGAATTTCAGAGTTTCATGATTTCTGAGCAAAATTGAAATATCAGAGTTTTTGCAAATTCTTGGTTAGGTCTGTAAGAAAGTTAAACAGCGTAAAAGTTAATTTTATATGATGAATATTTAATATGTTTGATTTCTAGATATTTGAATTTCAGAGTTTTATGATTTCTGAGCAATATTGAAATATCAGAGTTTTTGTAAATTTTTGGTTTAGGTCTGTAAGAAAGGTAAACAGCGTAAAAGTAAATTATTATGATGAATATTTAATATGATTGATTTCTAGATATTTGAATTTCAGAGTTTCGTGATTTCTGAGCAATATTGAAATATCAGAGTTTTTGTAAATTTTTGGTTTAGGTCTGTAAGAAAGGTAAACAGCGTAAAAGTAAATTATTATGATGAATATTTAACGTGCTTGATTTCTAGATAGTTGAATTTCAGAGTTTCGTGATTTCTGAGCAATATTGAAATATCAGAGTTTTTGTAAATTTTTGGTTTAGGTCTGTAAAAGTAAATTATTATGATGAATATTTAACATGCTTGATTTCTAGATATTTGAATTTCAGAGTTTCGTGATTTCTGAGCAATATTGAAAATCAGAGTTTTTGTAAATTTTTGGTTTAGGTCTGTAAAAGTAAATTATTATGATGAATATTTAACATGCTTGATTTCTAGATATTTGAATTTCAGAGTTTCATGATTTCTGAGCAATATTGAAATATCAGTTTTTGTAAATTTTTGGTTTAGGTCTATAAGAAAGGTAAACAGCGTAAAAGTAAATTATTATGATGAATATTTAATATGATTGATTTCTAGATATTTGAATTTCAGAGTTTCGTGATTTCTGAGCAATATTGAAATATCAGAGTTTTTGTAAATTTTTGGTTTAGGTCTGTAAGAAAGGTAAACAGCTTAAAAGTAAATTATTATGATGAATATTTCACGTGCTTGATTTCTAGATAGTTGAATTTCAGAGTTTCGTGATTTCTGAGCAATATTGAAATATCAGAGTTTTTGTAAATTTTTGGTTTAGGTCTGTAAAAGTAAATTATTATGATGAATATTTAACATGCTTGATTTCTAGATATTTGAATTTCAGAGTTTCATGATTTCTGAGCAATATTGAAATATCAGTTTTTGTAAATTTTTGGTTTAGGTCTGTAAGAAAGGTAAACAGCGTAAAAGTAAATTATTATGATGAATATTTAATATGATTGATTTCTAGATATTCGAATTTCAGAGTTTCGTGATTTCTGAGCAATATTGAAATATCAGAGTTTTTGTAAATTTTTGGTTTAGGTCTGTAAAAGTAAATTATTATGATGAATATTTAACATGCTTGATTTCTAGATAGTTGAATTTCAGAGTTTCGTGATTTCTGAGCAATATTGAAATATCAGAGTTTTTGTAAATTTTTGGTTTAGGTCTGTAAAAGTAAATTATTATGATGAATATTTAACATGCTTGATTTCTAGATATTTGAATTTCAGAGTTTCGTGCTTTCTGAGCAATATTGAAATATCAGAGTTTTTGTAAATTTTTGGTTTAGGTCTGTAAAAGTAAATTATTATGATGAATATTTAACATGCTTGATTTCTAGATATTTGAATTTCAGAGTTTCATGATTTCTGAGCAATATTGAAATATCAGAGTTTTTTGTAAATTTTTGGTTTAGATCTGTAAGAAAGGTAAACAGTGTAAACAAGTCAATAATTATGACTTCAAAATGATTTCAAAAATTTCGAAATATTGAAATAGAATAGATACAGAGTTTAATAAATGTTTGGCTTAGACCTGTGTAGTAACACAATACATTATATTGTTAATATCATACAGAAAAAAAGGGGTCTATACTAAATTCAAATCTGAAGCAGATAAGTGCTACAAACACACTTATGATAAAAAAATAAGATAATCGCAGCTACAAATTATATAATAACAAGTTGCTGTTATTAGAAAACGTTTGATTGTTACAATATACCGAGACTTTATATTTGGATACAGGATTAACTAATCCGGTAATACTTTCTCAGTTCCTATATGAAGCAAGAGTAAACAAAAATAACATATTAAAGTGCAATTTAGAAAACATTTGAAGGATATAATATAGGTTTTATGTTTGCATACTCTTGCTTAGCAGCGCTAACTAAGCCAGTAAGAGCTTTCCATACTGGATCGCTGTCATCATGTGATGAGCGAAGTGTGAAAAGCGCTCGCTTCCAACGATTAGCAGCAAGTGTCTCTGCTTCCTTGCTGTTGTAGACACGCAGCTCTATATAAAACTGGCCGCTGCGAGTTGGATCACGCTGCAGGGTGTACCCGGAACCCACGCGCCGTGCCAGATAACTTCTTAGAGCAGCAGCTCTAACAGGCTCCGCTGCGTCGTCCTGAAAATATAATAAAATTATTAATTTAATTAGACAGCATAGCAAAAACTCCAATAAAAGTTTACTGTTAAGCTACTAAACTCACTCTATAAATTTATACTATTCTCATTTATTATAAAAAAAGACCGAGTTGTTAGTATACATATAACTGTCAGATACTATAGCAACAATTTAACATTATTTTAGTCTGAAAATCACTATCTGCATGAAATCGGTACAAAATAAGGTAGATATAAACAGACAGTAGGTACTTCATGTTCGACTAAGATATTTCATTTAAACACATTTGATCGAAACAACAGGTAAAAATTAAATATTAAACGATTGTTACCAGAACACACTATTTAACAAGAATATTGTGAAACTGTAAAAAGTATTAGATGACTATTATGCTTACCTCAGAATCTGAAAATATTGAGGATTGTTTTCGAGCAGTAGATACTGGCTCGGTTTCAGAGTCTTCGGATAAATCAGGAGGAGGCGCAGTTTTCTTACTCTGTTTAGGTTTGTTGCTGATGGTTTTCCTTTTCCTCGATTTTTGAGGCTTTTCACCACTCGTGCTTGCTTGCAAAGTAATCTCCGTATCAGAGTCAAAAGGATTCCGAGATGCCCTAAAATTATATAATGATTCATTAGAATGTAGTTGTTATTTGTAATTAAAAGTATTTATTCATTGCACATAGTTCGTTCTGTCTATTGAAAACTGCAAAATTCAAGACTAGATATTCAACTTAAAAATTAAATAGGTACATACATACTTATTGTCACCGATCTTGTCACTCAACACAATACAATAATTCACGTTACACAGACAATGCACACCGAAATCGCAAAAATTCTGGATGCGCTCCTCAGTGATCGCTTTTTATACTACTATAAATTAAGGTAGCGATTATATTAAATATTGCAAACGCTAGATATCAACATTATCATCAATGATTATTGGTATTTCAATCATATGTACTAGTCAAATAAAGTCGATAATTAATTAATCATGTATACTCACTCTGCACATCGCCTTACATTTCTTAATTTGGTATTGGCACCACGATGTCGCGGATACCTGAGACGAAATTCTAAAAAGGAAATCGTATGTACTTTACTGTTCTAGTGATAATCTTTATGAGTATCACATTTAAATGGTTATTACAATTTCTCAAAGAGATAACCAATATAATTTGAACTTTATATTTTTTTATGTTATAAACCTAAAATCTATAAATACCTCAAGACTATGGAATTTATAAACCTTTTAATGATATTTATTTTGCAAATAGGTTGAAATCAATACTTTTACACGTCAATACATTTTTTTTTCCAAAACGAGATTTTCCTAACTGACTACTTTGAGAAGAAACGCCGAAATAAACTCAAGAGTCATAGTCTCTTTTCAAGTCCAGACATAAAAATAAATTATATAGGTAGTAATGTATGAGCAGTGAAGGTTTGTGTCTGAAATGACCTTTTTGAGAAAGTGCCATACAAGTTTGAATGCACCTGTCCAATCAGGTATACCTACTTTAGGTCAAATCAATCAGTTTATTACATTTAATGATGATGCTTAATTATGTTTTGATAATCAATCATACAGAAACAGTTTGGATGGCAAATTGAATTCCAATGTATCTGGATTGACTAAGCATACTTTGTAGCAATGACCGATGTGATATCCATGAGGTCAAAGCCATGATCTAACATCAATATAATAAGCTTAAGATTGGCTCCTCACACTTTCGTACTTAAGTTATAAAATGACTGTGATCAAATAATAAGTACAAATAAACTCGTAGTGAGAAAAAAAATGACTAATGTGAATGCTGTATGTTATACATATAATTTTTAGTTTACAACGACATAAAAAGATGAGTTATAAACTGATAGCGCAATTGAGTTAGCTCTTTAACTTAATATTCTTGTTTATATTGTTCGCTGTATCAGTTCAGCGCGTATTGATACACAATACCTATGTTATAAATCATAACGTTGGTAGTCTGATTAGTCATCGCTCGATAAAAACAATTGGGGATTCTGGGATCATGCAGTTCGAGCAGTTCAGCGCGTATTGATACATAATACCTATGTTATAAATCATAACGTTGGTAGTCTGATTAGTCATCGCTCGATAAAAACAATTGGGGATTCTGGGATCATGCAGTTCGAGCGAAGCGAGAACAAATGATTCCAGAATCCCCAATTATACCCTACTGGTGTCCTAATTTTTGAGATATAAATGTGGCCCTGCTGGGGAGACTCTCTCCAGCAGGGCCACATATAAACCCTTATATCTTTTGAACCAGTGACCGACTAATTCTGATATTTGGCGACTAATTCCGACTAATTAGCGACTAAATATGGGAGAAAACAGATCTTCGCTAGGTGCCCTAGTTTTTGAGATATAAATTTGGCCCTGCTGGGGAGAGTCTCTCCAGCAGGGCCACCTATAAACCCTTATATCTTTTGAACCAGTGACCGACTAATTCTGATATTTGGCGACTAATTTCGACTAATTAGCGACTAATTTTTTGCGTTTTCAAAATTAAAATCCCTGATGGTGGCCCTGCCAGAGTCAGTGACAAATTTTTACAGAATCGACCGGCTGATGTGCAAATTCATGTATTTTTGACAATATTCTGACATTGATCGTCGCTGAGATGAGATTGCCTTCAGATAATTGAGCATAGCAGTGGCGAAGCTTGTGTCGAATTGAATGAACCGATTGAATGTGTGTGGTCAATCGTGAGGTTCTTGCAAACTCTAAAATACTGCAATAATCAATCTTCTAACAACCAATTAATACCCTTAGGCCCTTTGTACACAGCATGGTTTCTTTACGGTACGGCGTATAAATTGTGCCGAAAAAACGTGTCCGTCAACAAGCTTCCATAATGACTCATACAACACTGACGACCGTGCCTACGCACGGCGAATTAACCAAAGTTTTTTTACGGCAAGAAAAACATGTGTGTTGTTGCCTTAAGCTTTAAACGTAGAGAGTTTCTTTTTCAACCGTCACAGAATGCTCAAACTTGAGCCAGCAGACAGCACACATTTGCTCCGGGTAGATACCTGAAAAAAAAAATAAGCAGATTAAGAATCTTGATCTGTCTCGCGAGGTTGTCGTCATGTGGAATGTGGATACAGCAGTGATTGTGCCAATAGTCGTGACGGCCAATAGCATAATAGCCCAGAGCCTCGACCAACACCTGACGAGGCTTTAGTTAGGCAGCTGGATCAAACGCTTGATCCTTGGTACTTCTGGACAAGGCGCGTATTTTTAGGATGTTCCACTCTCGGGAGTCCTGGCCACCGGTGACTTGGACACTGTTCCCGATACCGGGCTACTATAATATGAACTATTATTTTAAAATTTATTCACCACATACACAGTAGTGTATGCCTAATCGCCCATTTTATTGTAACAACTTACTTTAATTTTTACTCTACTTTACTTTAAGTACACCCCCGACATCTATTAATTTTGTCAACACTGGTCAATGTAGGTATAGTTGCAAAAGCATATTTGGCCTATAACGTTCTCACAGCTGGGACACAGGCCTCCTCTCTGTGAGAAGGAGCCATAATCCACCACGCGGGTCCAGTGGCCCGGTTGGTGGATGTCACATATTTTCGAATTTTTGGTTCTAGGACATGCCAGTTTCCTCACGATGTTTTCCTTCACCGTTTTGAGGGCAGTGGTGATGAAAATAATTTACACAACATATGCCTGTACGAACCGGTCGAAGAGGCGTTGCTGGGGGAAGGGATATGTCCAGCAACGGACGTCTTTCGGCTGAAATGATGATGACGATGAAAGCACCTGTCTAGGTTCGAACCTTCAACCGACAACTTGAAAGTCGCGATCGTTTTCACTGGGCGCCACTACTTGAGAGTAGTGGCGCCCAGCAGCCTTAGAAAGCAAACGTGCTTATTTTATTTTCGTTGTTTTTTTTTTTTTGAGGGGCCCTTGGCTAAATAATAACAGCCGCACAGGTCGATCGATCAGGTTAAGCTACGCTTGCCGCGGTTGGTCTGTGGATGGGTGACCATCTTTACATACCGAGACCCCTCCGTGCCTCGGAAAGCACGCTAAGCCGTTGGTCCCGGCTGTCATTCGTAGATCTTTGACAGTCGTTACGGGTAATCAGAAGCCCGACTCTGACAACCAGTCTTACCTAGGGGTATCGTATTACCCAGTAACTGGGTTGTGGAGGTCAGATGGGCAGTCGCTCCATGTAAAATACTGGTATTCAACTGCATCCGTTTAGACTGGAAGCCGACCCCAACATAGCTGGGAAAAGGCTAGGCCGATGATGAGTTTTTTTTTTTTTTTCTTAGTTGTTCATTATTTTCCTTATTCAAATATCCTGCCGCCGGCATCAACAACTGGTTGCCATAAACTCTCACGTAATAAAGGCTCAGTGTGAATTCGTGGCACAATAATTAGCCCGTGGTCGCGCCACAATTACGTGCTGAGCGGGCGATTGTCGCGCTCGCAATGAGTTATGTACAGCTTTAATGTTCACGGCTTTTAATGAGTTGGGATACTGCTTCTTTTATTAGTAGGGCTATAGTAACGGCTGTAGGCTGTGTGTTGTGTGGTGATGAGCTTGGCAAGGCTGGTAAGGGGTGGATGAGAATGGCCGAGCATGGGGCTCTGTGGCTTGTGATTGGAGAGGGTTATGGCTAGGATATGCAAACTTGAATGAATTCTAGAGATTCAATCTCGTAGGTAGACAATCTCGTTCGAGATTTCGACCATTTTTATCGAGATTATGACGATTTCGAGACAGAGCGCGCGCCTCGTACGATACTTTATGCTTCTTCGATTTACAAAATAATATACATACTCTTAAACTTACTCCTTTACATGAGGGTAGGCAGAATCTACAGAACGCAGAACGAAGCAAAAGGAGTATAGGATCGTAGCAGGTATGCTACGATCCTATACTCCTTTTGCTTCGTTTTCATTCATACATTTTTGGTCACACGCGCACGCCGGTTGCGAGTATCTACCTACTAAACCTGATCTTTATGAAGAACATCACCAATAAGGTTACTATACTTATGTCCTGCTAGGGCGTCCCCTCTCGGCGTTTCCACTAACATCTGCTTTAACCTTTGACTGGTGACATGGTTTTTTTGTAACGTAACTGGTGACGAACGGCCTGAGAGGCCGCTGCTGTACCTGGGTTATAGCATAGAACCTAGGTGGGGTAGCTTGCTGCAGTCTTTAAAAATAGACTGTTAGTATATCTAAGGATAAAATAAAACATAAAAATAAACTCTAAATATGTATTTCAGTAAGAAAATTTTCTATTTCTAAATAATTATGAACTTAAATGAAAATTTGGACATGAGATCGATAATTACAACAAAAACACTAAATCAAAAGCTTATAACAAATATACTTATTGTTTTTTAAAGTTTAAATACTAAATAATGAAAATAAAAAGAAAGACCCAGTCGCTGGTACTATTTTTAAAAACTGACAATGGTCAAACTTTATAATCATATTTATTGACAATCAGGGCATAATTGTTTAGCACATTGCTCGATAAAGGTTCATTATCATTTTCACTGTCTGACTGATTCTCTTGAATTGGTCCTTCATCTTCAGAAGTACTTTCTTCGGTTTCCGTGTCATGATCACTTTGCTCTGGGGCGAAGTTCTCCGGAAAATCCTCGGCTTCCGAACCACTTGAGTCTTCTTGTTCCAAATGTGCTTCAATTTGAGTATCTTCTATTCATCTACTGGTGTTTGGTAGTAAATTCTTAACTAACGACACCCTACGCTTCTTTTTTTGAGGTTCGGACTTATCCATTTCAAGTAATAACTGTAAAAACACGAAAAAACAAACAAACAAAATTACTTCAAAAAGTTACGTAATTGGTGACATAAGGTCTGAGAGACCGTTACCGTACTTTAAATCGATGTAACTTACCGATTTGAGACAAATCGACGCAACTATTCCCCTCTACGGCGTTGGCGCAACTAAAGTCGAAGCTACTGAGGCGTTGAAACATTAGACGTGCGGGGAAGGGGGTGAAATGATAATTCACTAACTCCGCTCGGCCTGTGAGACCGCTTGTCACCAGTTAAAGGTTAAATAATAATTAATGGATTCAAAGTATGCATGATGTGTGTGCGCTGGTTTTTTACGTTATGTAGATGTTTATTACTTAAATACCAGCAATTTTTATATATACCAATACCCGACGAAAGATTTTAACGCAGTGGGGGCCAGAATCATGTACTGAATCCATGGTAACAAGTTGTGCATCGATGTCCCTGCTACATTAATTAGCACCAATTCCTATCTCTACTTAGCTATAATTTTTATTTTCATTAGTACAAGCAAGTCGATTAAAAACAAAAAACGCGAAACTTTGATCTCGGCCGATTAAGATGACGCCGGGTGAGATTAGATCTCGACCCCATACTTAGCAGCACGCAAGATCTCGGATTGCCTCGTCGTGATACCATTGCTATGATATCAGACAGGCTGAAAAGGCGGTTGTTTGAAAAAACTTCCCCGGAATAGCAAAGTAAGATCCATGTTACTAAAAGAAATGAAAGAAAGAAAAATCCTGCCAAGACATATGAGTGGGCATAGATTGATATCAATCTCTCTTAGATTGATATCAATCTAATAATACAAAATAACCCTGTTTTTTAGACTTGCTAGCATCTAGCAAGTCTAAAAAACAGAGTTATTTTGCTGTTAAATCCAAGCAGAAGTCATGTAAACCAGTTCCAGAGAACCAGAAATTGACACCAGATTTTCAAAGAACGAATCAACTGCCAGGTAACCGACATAGCCCGAAGAATTCCGAAACTTAGGTTGCAGTGGGCAAGGAACACTCTTCGTTTCTGCGAAAACCCCACTTAACGCAGCGTCTCAAGATGAAATTCTTCACCCGTAGGTGTTGGGAGGGAACCTATGACACTGAAACGTGGTCGCTCACAATGGGCCTTATTAGAAGGCTAAAAGTTACCCAAAGGGCAATGGAGAGGGCTACCTATATTTGGTGTTTCCCTACGAGATCGCATCAGAAAGGTTGACTGACTGAAGGTTCACTGGTAGAAAATGCCTCAAGCGTTAAGTCCGTCTTTGCACAGTATTTTTTTTACTTGTGCATAAAGTTTTAATAAATAAATAATAAATAAATGAAGAGATCTGCAGGAGAACCAAGATAACCGACTTAGCCCAAAGAATTGCGAAGCTTAAGTGGCAGTTGGCAAGGAACATTGCTCGCAGAACAGGTGTTCGACCGGGCCGAAAGGATCTTGGCTGGCGACCGCGTCCCGGAAGATGTAGCGTTGGAAGGTTGCCCACAAGGTAGATCGATGACCTGGTAAATACTGCAGGGATCCACTGGATGCGAGAACCAGTCACCTCACAGAACCAGTCGAAGTGGCGATACTCGGAGGAGGTCTTTGTCCAGCAATGGACGTCTTTTGAATAAAATCATGATAATCATCTGCCTAACCTTTTCCTAACCATGTTGGGGTCAGCTTCCACTCTTACAGACTGATTACCTACTTGTATTTTACACGGAGAAGAATTTTCTAGTTCCACTTTTATCTGCAGGTCTTTATTTTCCATGATTTTCATCCAACTTTATCGCCGTTGAGCGGATAAAGTAGGACGAAAACCGATACTCGTATATGATGGAGTAATCAATGCAACACACTCGACACTACTTGATGCACTTGATTCACCGCAAACATGTAAACCGTAGGTTGCACGTGTAAAACTGAACAGGTAACACGGACGTAGTTTTTTAATGACGTGTCCCGTGCTTCTATAAATAAATCCGTATTTTTTTGCGAATTGATACAAAATACGGGAGGGTATTGATTTTGTTTCGTATTTTTGTTTTAATTTCGTCGGATGGTTGTCGATTTGAATTATGATGACGATTTGAGTTTTTAATAGAAAGTTTTAAAAAAAAACGCGTTTGTTTTGGACCAAAGATTTGTATACACTTTATAAACCAAATGTGCGCGTTCTGCTGCTCACCTAGCATGATCGTAACGTAACGTAGACGTAACGTGAACGTAACGTAAATTCAACAATTTTTTAATCGCAAATGCCGAAAACACGAAAATATCGTCACTTTAGAAATTATAAAAGCGCACGTTACGTGCTGGCCACGGACAATTCGCTATAGCGAAAATTCGCGCGGCGCGACCGGCGGCGCGTCTTGCGAATGAATCAAATGTATGGAAATGTACTGGGCATGCCACGCGCAGCGGCGACCAGCGAGACGACCGGGGAATTTCCCCGAGCGAATCGCGCGGCACGACTAGCGATCGAAACAAATGTATGAGTTATTACGGCGCAGGCCACGGAGTCGAGCGGCAGACGCGGCGACTACTGCCGGAGCGAACTTAATTTAAAATAGTTTGTTTTTTTTTCGCGAAAATGGAGACGGAAGCTTTTATTGCAGAAATTCTAGCTAGACCAGCTATTTGGAAGTCTAGCCACCCGCAACATAAGTTTAAAAATGTTGTGAAAAAGTTGTGGGAAGAAATAAAACAGCAATTTCTAGATTCTGATGGTGAGTATTTATTTTTATTCCCCGACGCAAAAACGACTTCTACTTTTTTAGAGGTTTTTTTTTTGAGTAAGGGGGTTTTTAGATATTTAATTTAATTTATTAACAGGTACCAATAAATATTTATCAATAGTTTACAAAGTAGTCTTTGAAATTATTTCTTATATCTATGGCTTGCAATGAAGCTCTATTATTACGCCATGACGTTATAATCCTCCTAGACCTAGTTCTCGATCTCATGTGTCGCCGAAAATCGGGATCAGAATTTCCATCTCTTTCTCTTACAATATTATGTAGCAGACATCCAACCTTAATTATAAGTTTTGCATGTTTTGTGTCAGTCTCGATTGCTTTGAGGAAAATGCGCCATTTATTCGTCATAATACCATAAGCACACTCAATTGTCACTCTGGCTCTTGATAACCTTTTGTTAAAAATTCGTTTCGAATGATCTAAATTGCTGGATGGGAAGGGTCGCATAAGAGAAGGTTTCAGTGGGTAGGCTTCGTCACCAACCAGGACGTGTGGGCATAATATATTTGATCCAGGCAACGTTTTCGGCGGTGGTAAATTAAATCGGTTGTTAGTAAACAACTCGTTAAGTTTAGAAAAATGGAACGTGCCTCCGTCACTTTGTCTTCCCCTTCCACCGATCTCAATTACAGAAAATTTGTAATCAGCGTCGGAAACTGCTTGTAAGACCAATGAAAAAAAATGTTTATAGTTATAATATTGGCTTCCGCTTCGTGGGGGCTTTTGTATTCGAAAATGTTTCCCATCAATGGCTCCTATACAGTTAGGAAACTGCCATCTTAAGAAAAAGTTATCAGAAATTCTCGTTAAATCTTCACTGGTCAGTTTTGGTGACATATGCTGATTGACGAATTTATTCCATATTGCCTTTAAAGTTTGATAAATCGTTTTAGCAACGGTACTTCGGCCTAGAGAGTATGAATGAGCCAGAGATTTAAAAGTCATCCCAACTGAGAGAAACCTGAAACAAAAATATTTTCTATAAGTATATACACTATACAGTCAGCTATAGGGGATATCCATAAATTATGTCACATATTTTGAAAATTTACATCTGAAATTATTAAATTAAAACAGTATTTCCGAAATTAGTTTCGCTTTATTTTTCGACATCTTACGTTACGAAATTTAGTAACCCCTTAACGTGTGACGTAATTTATGGATAATAATGAAACTAAGTGTAACATGATGATCATGTGAACGTCCTTAACTAAATAAATAAGTAAAATTAGGTAACAATTTAATTTTCAGTCAACGATCTTAAGAAGAAGTGGAAGAACTTAAGAGACACATACAGTAAAGAGTTGAAAAGAATTCCTAAGCCCCGATCTGGATCCTCAACTTCAAATTATGAACCGTCGTGGAAGTACTTCACACTTTTAGGGTTTCTGAAAGATGAGTACATGCCTCTTGCGTCCGAATCAAATTTAGATGAAAATGCTCCTACAGTCAATGAAAATGACGACATATACGTGGACGATTTCAGTGGGGTATCTTCACCAGCAACACCACTTTCTCCTGCGCTTACATCTTCACCAATTGAACCCTCAACATCTAGTGGTCAAGATTCTACTAGAAAAAGACAAAGTGTAAGAGACATTCGAGCCGAATACTTAGATATTGAGAAAAAGAAATTAAAAATTTTAGAAAAAGAATCTGCTAAACAACATGACAGTGAAAGACAGGAAAAAAAATCTGAAGATTATCACTTTTTGATGAGCATTCTACCTGAGATGGAAAAATTACCCCCTATGCAGAAAATTAGGCTTAGGAATAAAATTAATCAAGCTCTTTTAGACGAAATTACTGTGACTATGTATGGCGAACCTTATGGGAGATATGGATATTCTACTCAACCAAACCAGCTGAACAATAATTTCAATAATGAGTAGATAATAATATTGTTAAAATTCAATTTTAATCATTGAGAAGACTGATTGTTATTAGATTTATTATTCAATTTTAATTAAGATAATTATAGTGATCGTAAGTGGTTAGCTGATTAAAGGGGAAGTAAATTGGAATGATTTTCAGGGTAAATAAAAATTTGACTGTGATTACAAAAGGCTGATTAAAATTGAGAAAAGTTGTTATTACAATTAAAAGTTTAAAATAAATATTTTTTTAAATTGTTTTCGTTTGTTTTTTTTTCTAGTAAAGTGGGTTAGTACTGTAAAGAGCACGTCAAACTTGACACTAAAATGGTTTTTTCTTATTCTATGGCAAATCTATAACATTGATTAAGAGCGCGCGTTTGTACCTTTGTATGCAAGCTTGATATGCTCTATACTGAATCAGTATATGTATAGATATACGCACAAATAAATACCTTAACGTCAAAAACAATTTTTCTGCAGCACTTAAAACCCTGCTTGAATTCATCTTTTTCTCCAGTTCTGATTGAATGCTCCCAAGTATATAATCGAATGTTTCGACGCTCATTCTGGTGTATTGGAAAAAAAAATCTGGGTGCTGCCTATATTTTTCATATTTTTGGTGGAATTCTCCGTCTGTAACACGATTTCTATTTAATTCGTGTACTCCACTATATCTTCCAAACATTAAATCTTGAGCAAAAAAGCTGCTACTCTCCAAACAACGTCGAGCTAACTTTGATAAAGCCATCTCGTCTCCTCGTCTACACTGGTCGCGGCGGCGAACGCAACTGCCCGTGGCGTGCTTGCCGCGCCGCGCGAATTGCCGCGCCGCCCGCCGCGCCGTCGGTCGCGCCGCCGGTTCCCGTGGCCAAGGTGTTAGGCGGATCATACACTACAACGCGCCACGCGACGGGGTGCAGATAACGCGTTGTAGTGTGTATAATGTGTGAATTAAGGTAAAAAGTGGTTAGTGCTTTCGACACTAAAAACGAATCTTATTGTGTTGCGAAAGCTGAAGGAAAACCAGCGACATCTTGCTAGACCGCAGGTATGTAGATAATTTATTTATTTGTAAATAGACAATAATTTGTAAATATGTAATTAGTTAAACCAATTGGTGTAAATTAGTTGATTTGAAATTTTTGACTACGCCAGAAATGCCCAAAATTCCTGATAACCAGTGTTCCTAAATAAAATTATCACTTAAAAACCTTAACCATCTTAAACCTTAAGCCACTGCGGAGAGACTGGCCACTCTTTTAAGGAATGTAGCACAAAAACCAGTCCACCTAACTGTGCGACGTGCAAACGTTTTAAGAGAAAAATGGATCATAAAACTGGTGATGTAAATTGTCCAGCACGAAAATATGCCGAGGACAACTATATCCATTCTATAGATTATGAAGGCGCCTAAGAGCGCTACCTATTAACCTATCTATTAAGCACACTAGTAGTAGTTTTTGTTTCTTTATATTTGTTAGTTGTTTATTTATAATGACTGATCAATTACTTAGTGACCTAGATCAATTTTCTGTGTCTGAAGCTATAAATTGTAATGTTGATGAGTGTAAACACCTCTTTCCCTTGAGAGAGAAACCGCTGACCCTACTGACACAAAATATTCGCAGCATAAAGCGAAATATAAATGGTTTTGAAATATTGCTACAGAACCTTGGTATAAGTTGCGACATTATTGTTCTAACAGAATGTTGGTTGTCAAACCAAACAGCTGATATACCATCATTAGACGGATTTGTTTCGCATAAAACCAACAGAAACATCAACCAGAATGATGGTATAGTTGTATATGTTAACAATAATTTAAGTACAACTGTAGAAGAACCTTTGCTACAAAATAGTAATTGCTTACTCATTAAAATTAATTCCGATACGGTAGTTATGGCTATATACAGGCCTCCTTCTCAAAATGTCGCAAATTTCTTAGATTCACTAAACGTTCAGTTACAAAGACTTACAACTTTTAAACACATAATACTAATGGGTGACATCAATATCAACATTGCTTCCGGGAAAATGGATATACATGCACATAACTATCTTAATATATGCTCATTCCACGGACTCTTGCCAGCTCATTACTACCCCACACATCAAAGCGGTTCATGCTTAGATCATTTCATTATAAAAACAAATAACCCAACCAAAACATTTGTTACTAACTCTTCGCTTACTGATCACCAAGCAGTTTTACTAACATTGCAAGTTTCTTTACCCAGAAAAAATTGTTTACGTAGCTATACTAAAATCAACATGACACACCTCGAAAAAGACATACGTAATATTAATTTTGACCCAGTTTATAATTCTACCGATGCAAATATTTCTATTAATTATTTTATAAACTCACTTCACTCTGCAATAATAAAACATACAGTTGCTAAAATAACGCCAAGGAAGTATAAGTGCATTAAACCTTGGATTACACCCGGACTTGTTCGATGTATTAGGCATAGAGACAAACTTCACATAAAGTCCAAACTTGAGCCTGAAAATGAAATTCTTTCCATTACGTATAAAAGATATAGAAACTTCTGCAACAACCTTTTGAGAAAAATTAAAAATGAATTTGATAGAAAAGAACTGAAGAAAGCAGGCAAAAATAGTAAACTTATTTGGAAGTTTATAAAAACAAATACATTTCGAACAAAACAACCTGAACCTCCACTAGACTTATTGACAATTGAGAACAACCCAATCGAATCAACAAATAAAGTTAATTTCTATTTTTCTAACGTAGGGAAAACTTTATCAGAAAAGACCATACAATCTAGAAGTTCTTTCCCTCAAAGCGAACCTAAAACTTTCCCCACACTCAAATCATTTGTCTTACTAGATACGGACGTCGATGAAGTACTAACAATTATTTCTGGATTAAAGGACGTTTGCGCGGTTGGGTGGGACGACATATCCAACAACATACTTAAACATTTCAAATACCTTCTTGCTCCGCCACTAACTCATATTTTTCAGTTATGCTTAACTAATGGTATATTCCCTAAGTCGCTTAAAAAAGCAGTGGTTACCCCTGTATATAAATCTGGTGACAAAAAATGTGTTAACAACTACAGACCTATTTCAGTTTTAACAGGGCTCTCCAAAATCCTAGAGAAAATCATTAATATTAGATTAATCAAATACCTAGAAGATAATAAATTGCTTTCAGATAGGCAATTTGGCTTTAGGCCCAATAAATCAACTAATCAGGCAGTACATCAAATGACGGATTACATAACAACTAATTTGGATAAGGGCTTGCACTCCATTGGGATCTTCCTAGACCTCGCCAAGGCCTTTGACACAATTTCCGGTCCTTTATTATTAGACAAGCTTGAAACACTCGGAATAAGAGGAACAACGCTTTCACTACTTTCTGATTATCTTAGTGACCGCGTACAATGTGTCAAAATCGGTCAGTACGTCAGTTCTGAGCTTCCAAATAGTAATTACGGAATACCACAAGGTAGTATTTTGGGCCCTACTTTATTCCTAGTATATATAAATGACCTGTGCAGCTTAACACTCCAAAATGGTGTCATAATGTCTTATGCAGATGACACAGCTCTGTTGTTTTCAGACAAATCTCGAGAAGAGGTGTATAAACAAGCCCAGAACGGTTTTAATATAGTGTCTAATTGGCTATATGAAAATCTCCTAACACTAAATGCAGAGAAAACTAAACACATTTTATTTACTATGAAAAATACTAACCTTCCAACTACTAACATAAACATTTTTGCGCATAAGTGTGGCACGTATGCTAACAATGCATGTAATTGTCCTACTTTAGCAAAAACCGATCATATGAAATATCTAGGTGTAACGATTGACACAAATCTGAATTTCCGTAAACACATTGATTTGTTATGCACTCGAATGCGTAAATTGATATACATTTTTAAGAATTTACGATATATATCGGACTACAAATTAATTAAACAGGTCTATTTAGCTTTGTGTCAATCCATTCTCACTTATTGTATAACTTCATGGGGTGGGGCTGCTAAATCAATCCTTCTGCCATTAGAACGTGCGCAGAGAGCTATCCTTAAGGTAGCCACCTTTCGCCCATATAGATTTCCCACACACGAGCTTTACACGGCATGTAAGGTTTTAACCGTGCGGCAACTATTTATATTGAACATTGTACTGCACCAGCATAGGAAACTTCCTTTTATCCCAATACCTATAGATAAGAGAAGAAAAGACTTAGTTTGCACAAAGCCTCAGACCAGACATGCTTTCATAAATAAATTTTATGTATTTTTAGGTCCCTTCTTATATAATAAAATCAATAAGTCTCTAAGTATATATAGTGTAAATTTTAAAAAGTGTAGTGAAATGTTGAGTGAATACTTAGCGACATTTAATTACTCAGACACTGAAAAATTGCTAGAAGTAATGCAATAATTTTATTAATGTTAAGTCAATTTTTATTTAAAAATAAAATTATTATGTATCATATTATAATGTATGCTAGCTCTATGTTCAGTAACATAATAGTCCACTAAAGCACTCAGCGTTGTCAAGTGATGGCCTGAAACACAGGTTTGAATAAACCTACATCAGGCAGGTCGCTATTCAATTCAGTAGGCCTTTAACCAATATAATATATAAGTGATGAACTAGATTTATTTTAGGCATAGTTAATATTTTCCTTATAGTAATATGTAACTTTGTAATGATGTAACTTCTATCTAATTTATACTTATGTGAACTATGTGAACTTATAAATAAATATTATTATTATTATTATTAACCCATACTTAACTAGCGAAGCTTTCCATTTTTATGACAAAGTAAAAACTATTTTAGATTTAGTAGATATGTACAGACGCCAGCACATTAATCTACCCGAAACTGTCAAATTTTCCCAATCACCTTTGAACCTTATGCTTTAGTGATAAAGTTGAAAATGTATTAAAAAGTTTGACAGATTGTAGTAGCTTGATGTGCTGGCGTCCGTACATCAACTATGGTGTTTTTACGGTCCTAAGCCCGTTAAGTAGGAAGAAAAATTTAAAATCAGCCAATTTCATGTACAGGTAATTAAATAATGAGTACATTCCGCAAAACAATGACTTTCAATTGACTAACTGCGTGCCGCCCGCCTCTGGTTTTTATTACTTACTTTTATATCAAAACACCGCGCGCCGAGAGCGCCATGCGTTCATATTTGTAGGTACCTCGTACACGTTTTATTACTAAGATCAAAGATTTACAATTTCGCCGTGTTAAAGGCAAAACCGACTATCTACGATTTTTTCGGTTTTCACTTTACTATACCATTCGAATCGGCATTTGATTCTTTATCGAATGGTATATTAAAGTGAAAAACTGAAAAAATCGTAGATAGTCGGTTTTGCCTTTAACACGGGGATTTCACAATTTCATTATTTATGGTCCATTTATCCAAATTAAAATTAATTGTATACGTAATGCAAAACTAACATTTTATTAATCAGCTGATAACTACGTACCTACTCCTACAGGTTTTTATTACAACCTACATATTGTGACTGTCTGTCACGTACTCCTATTTATTTTAAAACCAGCCACTAAAACACGCTCAAATTCTCTATTTAATGGGAAAAAAAACTGTAAAGGCGGACAGGACGAATTCAATAATTCAACGAATTCTAAA
Organism: Eremobia ochroleuca; assembly: GCA_949629135.1. Lineage (NCBI taxonomy): Eukaryota > Metazoa > Arthropoda > Insecta > Lepidoptera > Noctuidae > Eremobia > Eremobia ochroleuca. The sequence continues at coordinate 19,056,760 of OX451401.1, read as the reverse complement.
GAACTGAGTAAAACATCTAATTTCTAATCTTAACAGACAATGCTATTCCCTCATCGGGCGATCATAACCTGTAATAAAGCTGGACCGACAGAATGCCTAAACAAATTATTAAAAAGATGAAGAAATTGTACATACAAAGACACAATATCTAAACTATAGCCGCAGGCGCCGCTGTTAGGTGGGGGTGGGTGAGGACTACCGGTCGTCGACACGCACGCACACAACGACATAGACGTGCGACACTGCCTACCGCATAAGCAATGGGGCGATTCTGTTCTTTGAAAGTAGTGTATTCTGAAATACTGTCAAATTTAAATAATTAAAATAAGGTAAATATTAATTATTGAGCAGGTATCGTAATTTTATTTGATTTTTTCTGTTTTCTGCCTCCTGAAATTTGACGAGGATGCAAAACGACACCTAGTATAGAACGGTATATAGGTAGGTACCTATTGACCATTGATTAGCCAATACAATGCGATCTGAATACCGTACATGACCGCAAGCTTGTGGATGAGTAGCCCTATTACATTATATCGCAGTCAATCCAGTCGAACGCTAGTGTTGTAACTACTTCCCGGGAAATCGTCTCGGGATACTATCCGGAGATTTTCTTGGAACTGTGTTAGGTATTTATCTCAACATATCAGCAAAATAAATTGCGCTTGGTACGATACCTGGTCGAACTTCCTATTGGTACGTTCAACAAAGTAATCTTCAGAATATTTCTAATCAACTGTAACGTTTAAAAAAGTAGTATAACGCTGCTGCTGTTTCTCCTGGTGGAGAAATAACCCTACTTAATAATAGCTGTTTTTATTTGTTTATTTTACCACCCGTCACATCGAAACTGCAACCCAAAATCCTTACACTTTTTCTTTCTTTAAAACTGGGGTCAATTTAAAGTCGAATTCAAAGGAAATACCAACAACAATGCAACTCATCATCTGCCTAGCCTATTCCCAACTACGTCGGGGTTAGCTTTCAGTCTAGCCGGATGCAGCTGAATACTAGTATTTTACATGGAACGACTGCCTATATGACCACCAAAACCCAGTTACTGAGTAATAAATACAACACAATACCCCAGGTAAGACTGGTTGTAAGACTTCGACTTTCTGCCTACCCATAACGACTGTCAAAGATCTAAAAATGACAGCTGGGACCAGCGGCTTAACGTCCGAGGCACGGAGGGTCTCGGTATGTAATGGTCACCACGACATCTACGGCCCACAACGGCGGGTATCCCACAACTCGAACGGCTGTTACTATTTAGCCACTAGCCCCTCGTTTCTCACTTCAACTATCTTCTCATATACTTCTGTCTACACATAGTTCGCACAGTCCGTTCAGTTCTTTTATCTCTGACTTTGCATCGCTGTTCAAATCACAGTGATCTTTATTCTCATTTGAATACGGTTGCTGTTGGCTTGCCGCCACTGACCAGTCTGTCAAAATCATTGTGATCTTTATTCTCGTTACTATAAGGTTCTTGTTAGGTTACTGCTGTCAGAGGTAAAATAATTGTGAACGGACTATAATTAGGTTTGGCGTGAGGTGCTAAGTGCGGACTGTCGCAGACTATTAAATATAACTACAGTACTTGTGATGTTATTAACGAAATAGAAGCAGTAGTAGCAACGATGGATTCTGTTACTTGTTAGTGAGACCGGTATTATGGGATTAGGTATCACGAAATAAAGAAAGAAAAAGATTTTATTTGGTGCACGCACAGGAAATACAAACAGTGAAAAAGGATTAAAAAAAAGAACTAATAAAATAAGGAAAACGAAAAAAACATGAATAATTTTTAATTTGTTAGTTTAGTCTAGGCGAAAACGGCCCCTATCTGAACATAATGCTGCGATGTTTCTCTGATAACTACCTTCTGCCCGCGGCTCCGCCCGCGTCAAAAGTAACTTTCAACTATTATCCCAAGGGAACACATTACCGGGATAAAAGGTATCCTATGTCTTAATCCAGAAAATGGTCTATCTATGTGCCAATTTTCATCCATATCAGTTCATCAACTTACACGTGATTGAGGAACAAACATTAGCCGTAGATTATGATGCAATTGCTTACAAATTTCGAGGCAAGCATTACTCAAATCCTTAGGTTGATAACGGGAGGGCTTAAGTTTGACTCAATCCCGAAACTAACACAATTCCAAACACGCCTCACGAAATTAACATGTCACCTGATTGATGACATCATTCACACCTAAAAACGGGACTATTTCCCTAACACGTGCCCCGTAGTTAAACATCACTATTCCCCGATGGGTCTAATTGTTGAAACCGAGCCACCCGCGGCGTGTATATTTTCGACACTGATTACAAATGTCACACGCTGCAAATTCGGCATGCGTTTAATCTGGGCAGGCTTTTAGGTCCTAACACAGATTTCTGTTAGCAGGCTTTTAGGTGGAGGTAGGAAGTTCTATTTGAAAGACGAGTTAAATGTCGAGAGGTTGAACGGGTAACCGTATCGAACCGCAACACAGTGACACTATAATGGATAAAGGGACATAGCGGATCGCTAGGAAACGGCGCAGCTGACGAGCTGGCCAGAAGGGCATCCAGTACGTCAGTCTGTGGACCGGAACCAGTCGTGCCAATCCCCTTCAACCAACTACGCAGGTGGCTATAGGAGCACACCTACACACAAGCAGAGTGCTGGTGGACGTCGTCACCGAACTGTAGGCAGTCCAAAGAAACCATGCCATCATTAGATGGCAAACTAACCAGGCGCTTGCTACGCCTGGACAGGAAAGGCCTGCGCCTGGTGACGGCGGCCATCACGGGACACTGCTCACTAAACAAACATTTCCACACAATAGGCGGACGAATAACTAACAGTCCCCTGTGCAGGGCTTGCATGGAAGCTGATGAAACCATTGCGCATGTGCTTAATACTCAATACTCAATATTTTTATTTGCATTCCACAATGTGAACAATGAACAATGTGCTCTTTGAATGCACAGGCAGGCGTCACCCAGATTAGGTCTGAAATTCTCGGGACACCCATTTCTTACACAGTTGTTCTCAACAGACCAGGAGACCTAATACGCTTCTGGAGAGAGGTGGGCTGGTTGGAATAACCACCGACGGCCACCATGGCCCACGCTCAGTAGTCCACTTGAAGGACTTAGGGTGGAAACCAAACCCGTAACAAAGAACATGTCGAGAGGTTAAATTACAGCCGACATGGGAACGAAAGTGAGTACAGGCTGATTAATCTTTAGAATATTGGAATTGACTGGCTATTGCAGGTCAAATTACGTCACACTCCAACTTTTAAGCCGTTTGGTCTTGAAACCCTCGAGCCGTGGGGTAAGAGTGCTCAGTTGCTCATTGTTTCTTCAACAAAATCTCCAAACGGCTAGTTGACGCTTTCGATGACCTAAGGGCTGGCTTTTACCTTGGCCAGAGGCTAAGCATTGCCATACAATGTAACAATGCCTCCAGTCTCTTGGGTACATTACCAGTCGACAGAGATGCGGAAGAATGTTTGGACGCCATATTTTAGTTAAGTTTTTGTTAGTTAACTTAGTGTAAGAAGTTTATCCAGTGTATATATTTTTATCCGTTATAAATAATAAATTCTCGTTACACTTCTGTGTAATTCTTATGTTTAATCTTAATCTCGTAGGAATTATTATAATAGTCCTGATAAAGAAATGGATGGATTATAGTTATAGAGACGGGAGATAATTGAAAGCCGACTTGGATTTTTTGGGTAAAAGACTAAAACGAGAGATATTGACGAACTAAAAGTGATGTTTCCGCATTATTTAAGCATCAGGATTTATTTAGGACAAACCGTGTGCCCGATGAAATATCCCATCCGCAAAAATGACGACCATCCATACAAACTTTGATTTCCTATTTAAGTAAGTAACCCCTTTAGCGGAAGAATTAAAAAAAATCCTTTCTTAGTTCTCACCTTCGTTATTATAATCCTTGTGCAAAGTTGCACGCTTCTACACCCAGCAGTTAAGGTTGTGCGTTGTCTGTCTGTGAATGGAAGAATTTTAGATTTTTGATATGTAGACGTTAAGAGATAAACAAACAACAATAACATAGAAACACATATTTTTCATATTTTTTACTAAGAATTATCCCGAAAATTGCCCACCTTGAATCCCATTATTGACATCACTAATCTGTCAGACGAGTCTAATTTGTGGAACTGAGTTCCTGTCGGGAGCTGATTAAAGCAGCTAAATAGGGTAACACTGTGTAAGTCCTCTGTTGTAACTGCGATCGGGTTGAATTGATGATGTAAGCGTTAATTGCTAAATCAAAAAGGCAACAATTGGCTCGTAAATATTTTTGTTCAAATATAATGCTTCAGTTCTACATAATATAACATCGTCCCTCTGGGGAATCCAAATGATTAGGCAGAGGTGTACCTATAGTATTAGGTTGTCTCATAAATTATTGCCAGTTAAGAAACAAATTATTATTAATATTTTTTTATTAATAAAAATACATTTAATCAATTAATATAGTCTCCCTCGTTATCAAAAACAGTCAGCCATCTACTGGGCCAAATTTTAATACCCTTCTCCCAAAATGAGGCAGGCTGGGACTCGAAAAAAATTTCAAGTTCAATTTTAATACTTCCAGATTTTTCGATTTTTTTTCCTAGTACTTAAATGAAATTTAAGAGCTCGAAATAAATGAAAGTCTGAAGGCGCAAGATCCAGGCAATACGGTGGATGTGGAGCAGTCAGCCATCCTAGCTCCTCCAGCTGTTTATGTGTTAACTTGGCGCAATGAGGTCGTGCGTTGTCATGCAAAAGTTGGACTCCAAGTCGTTTTGGCCGCTTAATTTTTAACATCTCTGCTAGTTTGCGAAGCTGCTGCGTATACAGATTGGCGTTAATAGTCTGATGAGATTCGAGGAGTTCCCAGAAAATCATTCCTTGCCAATCCAAGAAAACAGACAACATAATCTTACGACCGTGTTCATTAAGTTTAGGCTGGGCTGGTGAGTTTTGCCCGCGAGGAATCCAATAGGCATGACGCGTGTTAGTTTCATAATGTATCCAGCTCTCGTCACATGCAATAATGTCCTTGACAAAGTCTCGTCTGTGCGGACGAAGTAACAAACTTTGACAAATGGCCACACGAAAGGCCCGGTCATGGTCCGTTAACGCATGAGGTGTCCAACGTGACATCACTTTCCGATATCCCATCGATTTGAGATAACGACCTATAGTCGCGTGGGATTGTCCAAGCGCCTTCTCTAAATCGCGCGAACTATAGTCTGGATGTAGCTTAAGTTCGTGACGCAAAGCATATTCATCGAAGCTGGTTGGTCGGCCTGGGCGAGGTTAAAAAAGACTAATTATTGCGTTGCGTCCGGGCCTATTTATACCCTCACCATAAAAGATAATTATCCTTACTAGAAATATTAGAACTTTCTTGAATTCGTTTTAGTTTAAATACGAGAAAATTCGAGTAAAATAAAATATGGCAAGAACTTATGAGACAACCTAATACTTACACCCACATTACGTCAGCTATGTTTTAAGTCCCATGTTATCAGGGGGCAAACCTATTGCCTCCAACAGGCCACAAATCCAGTATCCAGTCTGCTATTGAGAAATTCCAGATGGAAAACCCAATAACATAGTATTTGATTTAATGTATTTTGTCTTCCCTTTCTAGTCTTACACACGCTGTCTACATCTCTTTGTATCTACTCGTTCTCTTTTTATCCCTCATCCTTTCTTCTTGTCTGTTTATATTGTACATAAATGGTTAAATAAATAACACTTTGCCCGGCCCGGCAGTCGAATCCAGGATTCTATGCTCAGCATACTAAAAATTGTCTTCAAATCTCTAGATAACTTTTTCCGACACAGAAACAGTACAAAAATATTTATTGAAAAGTAATTTAATTTCTTAAATTCACATACACCATAAAACTTATGTTACTTGGTTTGTTACACCACATAGTTATAATTACATTGGAGTGTGTAAATCTTTGCATTAGTCCGTATCGATTTCACAAGCATATAGATTCTATAACTGCATCTTTTTCCTCGTTCCATATCCTCAAACTACGAAAACTGTCGACCAGCTTCCCCTAACTTTCATTCAAATCCCGGAACCCAAAACCCGGTGTCTATTAGCGTCACTAGTGTCTGCAATCAGTGATGAGTCTAATTGGTAAAACCGAGGTTGCCACAGCGCGTTGATTTAGACGCTGATTATCACCGCCACACGCCTGAAATTCGGACGGCCTGCGTTAGTTTCGAACTCGCAAGATCAAACACGGAGCCACTTTCCGGAGTCGGAATTAGAAAGATTTTATGTGCATTTGGCGTTTGTAGGTGAAACTGTGGTTTGTTTGCAGTTTACCTTGCGGTTTTAGTATTTAGAGTTACCCTGTCCTTTTAGGTGCATCTCGGCGAGTAGCTCATAGAGTGGTGCGGCAACGCGGGGGGTTATGCAGCGTGAGAGGGCACTTTGATGAACTTCCGTTAGTTTACATAGCTTTTTAGTTTAGATTAGTTTTATGTAACGCAGTTTAGAATAAAAGCTACGGTTTCCTATAACAGCAGTGACCGTCTGCAATTTGCCGGCGAATGAAGTCACTTAAACGTTATTATGAAAGTAAGTTGGTGTGTTTTACGTTAGAGCATTTTATGACACCGTAAAGTCAAACCGTAGTCAAGTTGTGGGATACATGAAGAAGCTTCCTCGTGTAGCGCAGTTTGTTCTGGCAGTTATTCAACTGAACCGAGCGCTCGGCGCATCCTGGACAGTCACACCGAACACCCTATTTGACTGACCATTCTTCCCTTGCGGTGGTATGGCTAACGCCCGCCTGGTTTGCGACCACCCTCCCACCGGAGTCCGGCGTCAAGCAGCCTGCTGTGTTTCATCGATGCGTGGGAGTTCCAGTGCCTTAGGCATCTTTTGAGCACGCTCGTTCCATCATAGACCTCATCCATCGCTTTGTATCAGGCGTGATCGTGGACAAGAGCGGGCCCATTCAGGAATAAAAAAGACAGCCGTCACTGCGACCGCCGCTCTTCTAGGAAACTGTATCTTTAGCTTATCCACCTTAATTTCTCGAAGATTTAACAGAGTTTCAAATACAAATGATCTATTTTTTTTCCCATTTCAAATGATTCTATCCACTTTCATTTAAATTCTCAAAACCCATAAAAATAACGAGTTCTCGGAAAAACAAATAACTTTCGTTTATCGAGTTTTTGAAACGATTATCGACTCGCTAAGTGAGACATTATTATTAAAAATGTCGTCGCGAAGGATATCAATGGTACATTAGTTGAATTAAAATGGATTTCCGATTCGTTTTCAGAGGTCTAACGATTCAAGGGTCTTTTGTTTAATTTATGATTGTCTCAATTATATAGAGGCGGGTTGCCTGAAAGTTTCGGATTACACCTTTTTATAGCAACCTTTTTTGTTTTAGAATGTAAAATGAAATCAGGTCAAACCCTGGCAGACAATCTCCACAGATGGGGGTTCACGGACAGCTCAAATCTCAAGTGCGTACGCGGCACCTCCCCACAGACAATGACCCACCTTCCATCCTGCGCCGCGTGCTCTCTCACCTGTGCACTTGATGAACTTATGATTGCGTCAGTGAGCGGACTTCGCGCAGCTGCATTTTGGGCCAAAAATGTAGAAGCATGTTCCAAAAAATCGCTGACAAAAATTTAAAGAAATGAAACAAGTTCCGTAGCAATAAGTAGTTTTCATTGACCGCGTAAAGATAGTAACTGTGCGCTTTTATTTTTTCTAACGTGTCGATATTATAGTGGAAGACCACGGCCACGTCCATAAAATCTATGGAAGTAAGTGCAAGTTATAACATTAACGTGGACGGTAATTTGAAAGACTCTTCATTATATCACCAACTTTTTGGCAAAACTAGGCGTGATTTTATGTGTATTTTATGTTTGCAGAAACTTACTTAGGTATGATTTTGAAAAGTAATTAGCATAGTATGTTCCCACTGCTGGAACACAGGCATTGGGATCAAACACAGGGATTGGGCCGAAATCCACCACGTGGGCTCAGTCCGAGTTGGTAGATGTCGCATGTCTTCGAATTTTGGTTCTAGGACATGCCGGTTTTCCCGTTTTTGATAGAGTAATTAAAATAAGAAGAGTAATTACAATGATTTAAAATAATGCCGTTTTGTAAACACAAGTATTACCTTGTCAGACAATACAGCACTGTATAATTAATATTGTCCGCAATTAAGTTACCTAAATGAATTCTGGGAATATAATTAAATTTAACTCTCTTGCCTGTGAAAGGTACAATAATAATAAATCATTTATTATGGACCAAACATTTTATAAAGTTTCATAAACCCACCAAACTGCGCAACAGTTTGTCAAGAAGTAGTGGTCAATGAAATATTCACATAAACAGAATTATAGATGTAAAATAACAACGAGCTGAATTAAAATATTAATAACGTATTATTAATAGTGTAATAGTACATTATGATAATATAAGTGCGGTAAGTTGAAAATTACAGCTGAGGCGATATTTCTAGCCCGAGCCGTAGGTGAAGGGATATAAGAAAGCAGAGGCTGTAATTATCAAACCGCACGTATGTCATACGACGTTTTATAACACATTTGTGAGGAAATAAATAAAACTCGGACTTTCTTAAACGAATAAATCTTTAATCAGCGATGCGCGCGCATCAGCGTCTTTTGTTTATGGCAAAGGCACAAAGAACAGCCAGTATTACTAATAAAGTAAATTAATACTTTTGTGTTTTTGTTACAGATAAATGGTTGTAATTAATTGTCAAAATTAATTAAATTAAAGAATTAAATGTTTATTTATTATATTTTATCTCCCAAAGTTAATTTTATTCATAAAATGTTGACCACTTTTCTGATTTAAAAACTCTTTGCTAAGATTTAAAAAAGTACTGTTCGTTTTAGGCGGAGCATCTTGATAAACCGTGCGCTTTACATTACAATTACGCACAAGTACGTAATGAGATACATTACGATATTGAAATTGGTGCAGTAAGAGACCTTTTACGAGCAAATGTGTTATAAATTAATTTAACTGACATTCAGTTAAAATTTAAATTAATTGAATGCTGTGTGGTATTAAATTCGTCTTTGTTCATACATATGAAGTTTAAATAAAAAAACGAATTCGCCCTGTGGCGACGTTATTGCCAGATTTATTGACAGCATCCATATACATAAGCTCACGCGTGGGGGAAAAAGAACGAAAGAAAAATTACTTATTTATTTATTAAAACTTTATGCACAAGTAAAAAAAGTACTGTACAAGAGTCCATATGATACTGTTTTGGTGATATTGGGCGATCTGGATCTTGGTATCTATATGACCTAAGAGTTTGCTATTTGGACACATTAAACTTGGACTTATAATCTTTAAATCTGTTGAAGCAAAAACATTGTCATGTGTGTATGTATTTGGTTCATTAGTGTATGTGTGTGTGTCACGTGACACACACACATACACAAGTTACACACCCACACACACGTGACCCACACACACGATACCCACACACAAATACACACGTCTGTATGTGGTTATTTATTATATATGGATTTATTTATGTACTTACCTGTCCGTACCGTCAATCGATAACGGCGAGTCCCCCTTTCCCTGTTCCAAATGCCCAGCTACCACCGGCCACGACGCGGGCACCGCCGCCGCTCGCGCCGGTACGCGCGCCGCCGCGCCCGCCGGTGCCGGTCCCGGTCCGGCTTCGTGCAGTTCATGCTCTAATACCGTAGGCGGGTTTTATTCGCCACATTCTCAAGCTCAATGAATGAAAGGTTTGGTTTTCTGCAAATGTATAAGTAGTCATAATAAAATAACGTAACGTGTGTATGCGTGTGTCACGTGTGTTTGCGTTTGTGTCACGTGTGTCTGTGTGTGTGTCACGTGTATGTGCGTGTATGTCACGTGTGTATTAGTGTGTTTGTGTGTGTCACGTGTGTATGTGTTTGACATGTATGTGTCAAGTGTGTATGGGTGTCACGTCTGTATGTGTGTGTGTCACGTATGTATGTGTGTCACAAATGTCTTGTTTACGGTACAAATAGTACATAATTATGTAGTACAAACACTTTTTAAATTGGGGACTTGATCCATCTTGACGCTCACCAAATTACACAATAGATGTCCTAGTTCAAAGGTTTATTGCCCTTAGAAAAAAATACCTTAGCAAACATTACTCTTTTAGTAGTCTTCTATTTGTTTACATCATAAAAAGTATGTTATAGTCGTTTGTTATTACAGCTACGGAACCCTATACTAAGCATGGATTGACTTGTACTTGGCCGTTTTTTTTATTTATAAGGAAACATTTGTTTTACATAGTTATGAGAGTTTAGTTTTGTTTGGAACATTACTCTTTATTTTACGGTACTACGATATTTTCATTTGACATCGCGTATTGTATAGAGGTGCGAGCGGGGCTGAATGCCTGAGGCATTTTCTACCCGTCAACCTTAGGGTGATGCAGAGAAAAAAATATAGTAGGTGCAACATACGTGATAGATAGCTAGGAAATGATTAGTTTTATTATTTATTCTTCACAAACAAGAAAAGAAATAACATAAAATACACTATATTGTTGTGACATTTATGCTCGTGACTGTATGTGTGTAGGTAGTTTAGCATACCTTTCTATCAGTCAAAATAACATACCACCCATAAAACCACCGTAACCTCGTCAAATCTACCGACATGGGGGATTTCCACGAGGTTGATCTTCGCCGTGCGGCTGGTCGCTTAACCAAATCGCCTGACAAGCCGAATTGCCACCACATTTACACAGGTTGATAAAAATTGCAGGTGACTAGTTCATTTTGCATCAAAATGTCGAGCTTCATGCGACTGAGCATTTTAACGATCGTTTTTAATTTCCTGCCGCATGCGACCTGTCGCCGCAGGTCAAAAGTCGTAACCTACTCTACTCTGGAACTTGCAATCTTAGTCACTTGCAGCCTAGCCGTATTGCCATTTAGACATTAAATTTTCGCCACGAGGCGTCAAAATCGCGCAGCTATAGTCACCCTTGTAAAACTCGCAAAAGCTCAATAAAACCGTGTTTTATTCACAATTTCGTTTGAAATTCGGATGTGAAACGGACTCTCATCTTTCTGTAAATTGGCACCCTCGTTCCATCGTCCCTTTGAAGAACTAATTCGGTATTGATACTACTTGCAGCTTGTTATATCGATGTCGGTACTGGGATATAGGTACTTTTTTTAATTCTTTGAAGAATTTTACGGTCTTAGACAGAAATATACTGTCAACAGTTGTGTTGAATGGTTTAAAATCTGGACTGTCTCGTTAGTCTTTGGTCGCATGGGCAACATCACACAGCCGTCAACTACGCATTATGTACGTCAAACCAAATACCATTGCATAAAAATAATTGCTGGGAAACGACTTTTATTTTTGGTGTTAAAATTTGCTGTTTTCGGTAGTGCGCAATGTAACACGTGACACGCAAAATGTTGTACAGACGCCAGCATGCAAGCTACTACAATCTGTCAAATTTCTTTAATAGATTTTCATCTTTATCGCTAAAGTATTAGGTTCAAAGTTGATTGGGAAAATTTTACAGTTTCGGGTAGCTTGATGTGCTGGCGTCTGTACTCATGGGAATGCCTGGGGGGTAATAATTTCAAATATTTTTTTTAAAACGTCATAACATTAAAAATTGTGTTCGTAAAGAAAACGTCAGAAAAAGTTGTAATATTGGCCTTCAATATCTCCGTAACCCCAGAACGTACAGACGCCAGCACATCAAGCTACCCGAAACTGACCAACAATCCCCAATCAACTGTGAACCTTATGATTTAGCGATAAAGTTGAAAATCTAATAAAGAAATTTGACAGATTGTAGTAGCTTGACGTGCTGGCGTCTATACAAGTGACTCTCAGCTTCGTTAAGTGTCTTTTGACACCCGTTATACCTAGTTTAACCTTCTCGTCGTTCTGGGTTTGTTTTCCAGGCCAGTAAAACTGGTATTGGGATGGTTTTCAATAGTGATTCCTCAGTGGCAGCCCATAGTATGGATCTCTGCCCGATTAACGAGAGTAGGCTCGCCTCTCGTTATTAAGTTACAGGTGAATCGTGGGTGTACTGCTTACTCCTTCCAGGAATGCATGCGTGATGATATGTGTATTCAGAAACATAATTATAAAACTAAATTACTATTAATTTATCTCGGTACTGACCTACTAGTTACCGCCTCTATCTGTACAGTAAGGTAGAGCTAGGTCTCACGAATATCGATGAGCTATAAAACTATCTCCATCCCGTTTTAAGGGGAGACCACCTAGAGCTGGTTCCATAGGTGCCTACTTATCTTTTACGCTCTCGTCTTTTACGAGCTCAGTAGAGTAATAGTGAATGGAAGCTGATACCACGTGTCGAGAGGTACTCGGGAAACTCCGTAATAGAGCTGAGCAATAAATAAAAATGAGATGAAAATGTGTCGTCAAGGCTCTGAGGATAGGGGATTGGTACTTGAGTGTGAGGTTCCAGATGTGATCTAGTCTCTAACTTCGACGTAACTTTTTCAATTTTATGTGTGAACCATTCCCACAAACAAATACCTTATGAAAGAGATTACCCAGAAAGTCAACTTTGACTTTCGGAATTAATTTTGGGCATTATCAATTTACCATAAACAAATGAAAATCGTTTCAGTAAATGATTTATTTGCATAAAATACAGTTTCCTCACAATCACAATATTCTCCTTCACGATATTATGCCAGTGGCTACCTAGCATATATACGTAACTATATCTACTACTAAACTATATTTTAAAATTGTAAAGTTCGTAAAACTTACAATTAAAAATACACTGTATTAGAGAGTTTGTTTAAACCTGCAAAATGAAAGCAGTTTGAAGGTTTCACAACAAACTCTCTACTTAGCGCTGAAAGCTCCGAGCTATCCTTTGTTACACTTAATTAAAATCACCATATTAAGGTATTCAAACTATTTCGAGAGCGGACGCCATTTTTCCTGCCGTTTAATTTCCATTACAGTGACAATTAAACTTTTGTCATTTAAGTTTGCAACGTTCCCCCACTCGTGAAAATTAACTCCTTTGAATTAGTAATCGTTGTAAAAAGTTTCCGAAGAAATGTTCACTTTTTTCTGATTCAGTGCTGGATTTTCTGGACTTTTTATTGGTATTTCGAGTGTTCGAGTTTGCCATTAAGTGCTGAAATAACCTCTTATTGAGTAAGAGTTTTGTGGATCTAGGTTGCAGTTTTAAAACCTGTTTCATGGTAGTATGTCTTTATGAATGTCATTCAGGGTAAATTCCACCAAACTTTTATACCTAGAACAAATCTGTATATCCTGAATTTTCGATAATTTTATTTCACGGATAAAAAATACATAATATATGACTTTTGTCAAATCAGCCCAGTCATTGTAACAAACTCCTGAACACAGTTCCCTTAATTATAAACTTGCAACATCTAGTTGCAATCTCGTCTCAGTCACAATCTGTATCAAAAACTTGTCCGAAACTTACGTAAATTACATATATTTTTAGTAGATTGAGACTGACATTAGAATGCAAGTTAAATGCAGGAACATTACAATGACGTTTAGGTTATAAGATCCTTTCTCTTTTTATTTCTAGCAAATAAAGGTTGGATTTCATTTGATTAAAAAAATACGGATATTGCCTCTCTGATTTACGACGCAGAAAGAAATCTTGAGAAAACCTGGACTTAATGTTATGAACTCACAAAAACGTAGTGAACAAACGGGCGAACAATCCCCGTACCCTCTCCATATAAGTAGTTATTTCGAAACAATAGAAAATGACATGCTGATAATAATGAATAAATCATTTATTTTCCATATAATAAAACCCAATTTGTTAGTACGAGTATTTACATACACAACTGAAACACTAGTGTTAGTACATATATCACAAACTTCAAACGACGTCGACGACGTAAGTCCAGTTTCAAGCGTCTCTGGTTTAGTCCAAAAGCAGCATAATATCTAAAGAATTTAAAATTTAAACGCGTTACCTTCAAAATAGACAATGCAGCGGTTTCGTCCCAAAATTTTAAACCAATAAAACTGATTTGCGCGTGGTTATTAACGAACAGGGCAAACACAGCTTATCATAACTAGGTTATAAATAATTCGACAAACAATCATTATAATCCGCGCCAAATTTACTAACAATTAAGCGACTACTGTAGTATTCGGTTAATTATAGATGTGGTAGACATAGTTTTTAGGGAAAAACAAGGACACTAGTGGACTTATTGTCTAGACATTAACTAGTCAAGTCGTGATCGTCCAGGGGCCCATTTAGTAAACCAACAGGCGATAGGTGACAGGACATCATCAGCTTTGTCTTTTCCAAACAGTTTTTGGGGTTGGCTTCCAGTCTATCCGCATGCAGCTGAACACCAGTATTTTCGTGAAGCGAATGCCTATCTGACCTCCACAACTCAGTTACTGGGTAACACGATACACCTCGGTAAGCCTGGTTGTCAGTCTTTCGAGCTTGTGATGACCCATAACGACTGTCAAAGGTCCGGAAAAACAGCGATGCGTTTGATGTTAGTTGAATCGAACCACCAAAATATGACTAATTTTGCAGTTTTAATTAAATTAAAAAATAAATACACGGCTCAGTAGAATAATTTTTAGGTATTGCTTTAGTTGATTGAATTTCCTCAAAATTTTTAGAATAATGCGATGAAAAATATTTTTTGAGATCTGTTTTACTATTATTTTATCGTGTTTTTTTTTGGGCTCTTGACATTATTTTTTGGGGATTCTATGGATAGAGATATCACATTTAAAGTCCCAAAAAGTGCCATAGATCCATATTTAAATTTTAAATGATTGATGGTTGCAAGCCGTTTTTCATAAGCCATAACATCTTGGCTTTACCGTCAATTCATATTTTGGAAATCGCGACAAATCTTAAGCTATTTCCCCGCATGGCAGACCGGTTTTCTAGAAATAGATGATGAACAGTTAACTCTGTCAAAATAGGACTGCACTGATGCGCAGGAGATTTTTTTGTATGACTCCCATTATTTTCAATAAGCTTCTCAATTGCTGGAGAGAGTTAAGCGTAGCATTTAAAAGGAAAGTAAAATCTTTTTTAGCTACTGAAGCATATTATGTGAATGAATTTTTAAGGGAATCATTTAAAATTGACATGCTCTTTTATGTTTTAATTTAATCTGAAATGTATGTAATGTAATCATGATTTTGTTAATGTATCTTTGTATTGAATATTTTTGGACCTACGTTGACATTATTCTTTGTTTATATGTAATTCCTATCTGTTTCTATATGAATTAATTATGAAATCAATCAGTTTAATTCAATTTATTTACTTATATCAGCCTTGCTAATGAATGTAGTTATTATTTGTTTTTAGTTCTAAGCTTTTAATAATACATAATTGCACACCATGACAATATGGTAAACATGTTAGCACAACTCCATGTACTTATATCACCCTGCATGCATTATTGTATGTACACACATGTTTGAGCAAATAAAGTTATCTGACTCTGAATCTGTGATACTATTTTATTTTTATAAAATATTTTTGAGTCTTTGATTTGAACATTTGACAATACATTCAATTTTTTTCTGGCTTGTAATATGTACAGACGCCAGCACATCAAGCTACTACAATCTGTCACATTTCTTCAATAGATTTTCAACTTTATTGCTAAAGCTTAAGGTTCAAAGTTGATTGAGAAAATTTGACAGTTTCGGGTAGTTTGATGTGCGTCTGTACACATTCGCCTAGCTGTGCGACAACTGAGCGTTTTACGTTGTCTACCTTTGGGCAGAGCCTTAAATGGAACTATTCATAATGTTTGTCACTAATTTCTTCGAAAATTCTGGGCCATTCCGTACCACATCAGAATGTATGGCCTCCCTAACATAACCAATAGTTAATATCGTAATTTGATTAATTGAAGCAGAAACTGAATAATGAAGTAACTGTTTGGGGTTCGACAATGTGTGTGATGTGGAGGGTAGGTGTTTGTCTTTACGGAAATATTAGGAGGTAGGCTCGAGGGAGTTCATTATAACTTGTAATATCATCAATTTCTTCTTCATTCGTATCAGTAAGGACTTTATGATAATAGCTCAGTCCACTAAGTTTGTATAAATCTCACTGTGAAAACGTAGGTGAAGTGAGCTGTCAATACTAGTGTCCATCTCTAGCATCAGGTGGAACTACAGCTAACCTCACCTAAGTCTTCACTATGAGATTTTTACAGAATAAACCGGCAGGTCTCATGTTAAGATAACATTATTATTTTTATATTTTCGTTTATTTATCTATTTGAAATGAAATGAAAATATTTATTTCAGACTAAATAATTTTGATTACAAGTCCATATTATGTTGTGTAAGGACCAGTTCTTGTTGAGGGGCCCGTGGCTAAATAATAACAGCCGCACAGGTCGATCGATCAGGCTAAGCTACGCTTGCCGCGGTTGGTCTGTGGGTGGGTGACCATCTTAACATACCGAGACCCCTCCGTGCCTCGGAAAGCACGTTAAGCCGTTGGTCCCGGCTGTCATTCGTAGATCTTTGACAGTCGTTACGAGTAGTCAGAAGCCCGAAAGTCTGACAACCAGTCTTACCTAGGGGTATCGTATTACCCAGTAACTGGGTTGTGGAGGTCAGATAGGCAGTCGCTCCATGTAAAATACTGGTACTCAGCTGCATCCGGTTAGACTGGAAGCCGACCCCAACATATTTGGCAAAAGGCTAGGCAGATGATGATGAAGGACCAGTTCTTGTTGAAGAAGTCCAGCTCATCTCGCCATCTCCCTCTGGGCCTGCCACAATATCGCAGTCTATGTTAAGATACTAGCACGTCATAAAAGTGACCAGAGTGGACATATGGTACATTTAAGACGCTGCCCAAACGTAGGACACCGTAAAACGCTCAGTTTTTGTCGCAGAGTTAGGCGTATTGGTACAGACGCCAGCACATCAAGCTACTACAATCTGTCAGATTTCTTTAATAGATTTTCAACTTTATCGCTAAAGCATAAGGTTTAAATTTAATTGGGAAAATCTGACAGTTTCGGGTAGCTTGATGTGCTGGCGTCTGTACATATTACAAACCAGAAAAATGAGTGAATTGCCAAATGTTTAAAGTAAAGACTAATTTTAAGTTCATTGCATCTTTTTCTTTCTATTTCATTAAGAAAAGGACAGAAAATAAATATTCGTTTAGTCCTGTCAAATTAAGATACTCCATAGACAAGTTTAGATGTGATTAAAAACTTGGCTACTAAAAAAAAATTTATATATAAAAAAAACAACCGACTTCCAAAAAAACACTACAAAGTGAAAAATAATTTTAATTTTGGAAGTCGGTGTCGTTGGTTCCGCATTTTGGTTTTTTGACACCGACTTCCGAAATTAAAATTATTTTTCACTTTGTAGTGTTTTTTTGGAAGTCGGTTGTTTTTTTTTATATATAAAATTTTTTATTTTTCACTTTTTAGTTATATCTACCCCAATCAAATTGGAGATTAAACGAACTTACCTGAAGTGAAGTTCTATCCAAATTATACGAGTTGCTTCGTCCGAAGAGATTAAGATAACAATGTAGTAATACGTCTAGGGTATCGCCTTTCATCCACTAAGTTTGAATATTTTTTTTTTTTTTTTTTTTTTTTTTTGTCGGTACTTTGTCTTCCTGATAGTTATGCCTGTACCGCCACTCATTTAGTTGAAAGCCTGGAACCTTTTTTAATATTTCACTTTAGGTATGGGGTTCATAGGGTTGGGAGGGAACTAATCTCTTCGGACGAAGCAACTCGTATAATTTGGATAGAACTTCACTTCAGGTAAGTTCGTTTAATCTCCAATTATACATCGTTGCTTCGTCCTTCGAGATTAAGATAACAATGTAGATTTTGAAAGATGGTGAAATATTAAAACACTGAATTTTTATGCTTAGGTACATGTATATTAATCAAACCTTACAAGTAATAAAGTAATTAAATTGTAGTTTTTCTTTAATTAGGGGTAGATAAATTTAAGTTATTAATTTTAAGTAATTAAATCTAACATCGATCAGAGGTTAGGATTGATAAGGCAAATTGATCAGTTTGTTCACATTGAATGTCTCTATGATAATATCTAGCGAAAACATTGGAGCTACCACTCCACCCAGCTGCTTTTCGTATCGTGTCAATATTGACACCAGCTCTATGAGCAGCTGAGGTGGCTGCGTGTCTGGTGGAGTGGGCAGAAAATACTGAAGTGTCAATTCCGCTAATTGATAATATATCTTTTATCCACCGACTGATGGTATTTGTGGTTACTGATTTATGTGGTTTTTTAATACTTATAAAAAGGCTATTGGCATTGTTTCTCAAATGTTTTGTCCTATCAATATATTCTATAAGAGCCTCAGCGGGACATATTTCCGGTCGATCTTTGTAAAATGGAATATTTAAACAAGGTTGAGATAAACCAGGTCGAGATGTTTTTAACAAATCGTTTATCTTGATCAATATAAGATTATCAGTGACGTTCATATTTTCTAATTTGATTTTGCTAATGGTTTGCACCCTGTGTGCAGTTACAAGTATGAGCAAAGTTACGGCCTTTTTGGTTAAATGTTCGAAACTTAAATTATTATTTGGGTACCATTTTGATAAGAATTCTAAAACTATTGACGGGTCCCAAGTGATATTATATTTTGGGGCTGGAGGACGAAGTCTGTAAAAACCTTTGAATAGCCTAGCAACGCGATCATCAGACCCTACTCTCGATCCTAAGATCAAAGACAGAGCGGAGCGATGACTGTTTAAAGATCCGTATTGTAAGCCGGAATGAAATAACTCAGTGAGAAAATACATAATCATCGGAATTGACGCCTCATGTATTTTGATATTGTGAGTCTTACAAAAGTTTACCCAACGTCGAATGGCAACGTCATATTGTTTTATTGACCTTTCAGATAAAGAAGCTATCATAATATCTAAAGATGATGGTGGTACTCCTCTGTTTCGTAACGCCGTCCTGATAACTTCCCTGCAATCAACGTGAGCTTGGGGACACTGTTGGAAATAGACAATAACACTTTATCAGAGGGTCTAAACTGAACTAATTCTGAACAGAGAAGTTTTTGATAAAGTGGAAACCAGGGTTGCGTGGGCCAAAATGGAACCACAACAATACCCTCCGCCTGGTCGTATATAAGTTTTCTTAATACTTTTAATATAACCGCAAAAGGAGGAAATGCGTAGAAACAAAGATTTGACCAATTTAAAGTAAAAGCATTCACAGCGCATGCTCCTGGGTCTCTATTCCATGAGACGTACTTAACACATTTGTTATTCAACCTTGATGCGAAAAGATCAATTTTTGGTTGCCCAAAGGCTCTCACAATCTTTTCAAAAGCATGATCTTTAATCTCCCATTCGGTATCGGGGTGAGATTTTCTAGACTCAGCATCTGCTATTTCGTTATCTTCCGAGCTTATGTATGAAGCGAATACAAATATACCACGAGCTTCACACCACTGCCACAAAGATTTTGTGATTTCAGTTAAATGTGGAAATCTTACTCCACCCATACGGTTGATATACGAAATAGCAGTTGTGTTGTCAACGCGTAGTAACACCTGACAATTTTTTAATCCTTTTGCGAATGTTTGTAAGCCCAAGAAAGCAGCCAGGAGTTCTAGACAGTTAATATGTTTGTTAGACTCTGTGTTACTCCACTGGCCACTGGCGGTCTCCGCACCGCATGCTGCCCCCCACCCTTTTTTGCTAGCGTCTGAAAATATTTCTAGACAGTAGCTGTCCCGTCTAATAGGATTCACTGCGGTATCAATAGATTTTAACCACCAGGAAAAATCGTCCTGCAAATACTGTGGTAAAGACATGTGGCTATCATAATTACTCGTTTTACACAATGCAAGGTATTTGCATCTTTCCATCTGCTTGGTGTAAAGCCAACCGTACTGAATCGCGGGGCAGGACGAAGTGAGGAGGCCTACCAAGCGAGCAAACTGTCTTATTTTACAACGAGATTTCAATTGAAACGATTGTAACTCTTGTTTAATTAGATTTTGTTTTTCCTTAGGAAGGCTAACATGAAATTCTTTTGTATCTATCACAAAACCAAGGTATTTGCAAATATTACTCGGAATCATACAACTTTTTTTTTTTTTTTAATGTTAATTATGAATCCTAAGGACTCTAAAATATGTTTTGTCTGTAAAATATTATCTAAGCAATCTTGATAATTATTAGAAATGATACAAATGTCATCTAAGTAGATAGATGACAGATAACCTAATGATCTCAGTAAACAAATTACCGGTTTTAATAGCTTTGTGAACACAAATGGAGCTGTGTTTAAACCAAACGGCAAAACATTGAATTGGTAAATTTGACCCTCGTACCTAAATCGTAGGTACTTTCTATACGTCGGGTGTATAGGTACTAGAAAATACGCATCCTTTAAATCAAAGGTGGCCATGAAACTGTTTCTTGATACTAATTTTAATGTTGTTCTTAGATCTTCAATTTTGAAATGTTCTGTTACGATGTACTTGTTTAGAGACTTTAAGTTTAAAATAAATCTGTTTTTGCCATTGGGTTTTTTAATCAGGAAATAACTAGAAAGAAACTGTCCTTCACATGGTTCACAATGTGAAATAGCACCACTGTTTAGAAGGTCAGTGATGGCCACCTTGTATTTAAAGGACTCACATGAAGTTAATGCAGGTAAACTTGGTTCGTGTAACTGATAGACAGGTTTAGTAAACGGTATCTTGTAACCTCTTATCCACGATAATACAACGAGGTCATTAGTTATCAATTGCCATTGATCATAAAAGTAGGATAACCGACCTGCAAAACGTACCAGGTCTAGCGCCGCGGGGCTTGGCGCTGCTGCAAGCGCGGCTGCTGTCGCGGCTGCTGCTGCACCGGTCGCGGGCGCGGCGCCGGCGCTGTTCTCCTCGCTGTTCCCGCTTGCCGCGCTGTCGGGAACGGAGGCGTCTGGTTTAAAGTCTGGACAGGGGCCTGTCTCGGTCTCTGCGCTGGTGCAGGTCTTCGAACCTGTGTGTTTATTTTAATCTCAGCGCCTGATTTTGATATAGCTTTTGCAGCTTTTAGAGTATCGGTCAGATGTTCGCCAAATAGAAACTTATCGATTTCTGTATTAAACAGTTGATCTTTTATATCTTTCTTGATTGTAGAACATATAAAACTGCGCCGTGTCATGGACTCGCTGTGTTGTGAGTCACACATCAGTCGACCGGCTTCGATCAGTAATTTTATTACCGACTGATCTTTATAACCTGCAGAAAAGAGTATGCTTAGGGCTTCACTTATACAAGATATACTTGCTGCGACCTGCACCTGCTTATTCTCTAAAGCTTTGTCTTTTTTTATTAGCATCTCCGATAAGGCGGCCTTTATCTCTGGGTTTAACTTGGGTGCATCAATCTTTGTGCAGTTTTTTGGAACCAGATGCTTATCAAGCAGCTCCTTTCTGGCATCCTTGGTCAAGCCTGTTGTTGCGATGTGTTCCCAGCGAGCAGATAACTCGCATCTAATGTCTGGTCCATATTTTTTATCCTTTGATGGAGTTTCGCCCAAGAGATTCAGAATCTCTTCGTCCAGCTCAGGAAGCGTTACTTCAACAGGTAGTTCCGATTCCCCTGCCTGTACTGCTTCTGTAGCAGGAACATCATGTATCGTCGAGGTGGACGTACCCGGTTGTGGCTCATCTGAGTCAATAATCGGAGATGACGCGACATCACCTTGAACTTCCATTTCAGCTGGAATAGAAAATGTACCAAATGTAGGTATCGGATAGAAAATAGCGCGGTGATAGTCCTCAAAACTATCCACAACACCAAGTTTATAATCCATACCGATATTCAGAATTACGAAATCGAGTGATAACATTTTGTTATGTAGGTACGTGGATATGATCACAACTACCAATGTTCCTAGTATACAACTAGTGGTTTTAGAGCGGCGATAGTCCTTAAAACTACCCACAACACTATGTTTTAGTCCGTACGGATATAAAATGCAATTATTATTAAGTAGGTCATTAACTAAAGTGAAGGCAACATTCCTTTCAAATGTACACAATCACTAGTAGTATATACCCAATGAATTGGGAATCCAAAATTATGTGAAGGTAACATCCCCATAAGATGTACACAACACTATTTAAGATAATATGACATCATGTCAGATTATGATACGGATATAGTCCGAAAAACTATTCACAATATCTTCCTTTTGTAAAAATAACACTTCAGCTTACCTTCATGGTCCGATAGTACCGGCGACATAATAATATTCGTCGACGAGCTACTACTCTCGGAACAACTTCGAACACGCGACCTTCTGTCGCGTTTATTAAGTTTCCTTTCGAGTTTTCGAATCTTCTTTCTTAAATAATCACTGTCGTCGTTTTTGTGACTACGTTTTGGCATCTTTTTGCACAATTCAAATGAAACGAAGAAAATAACGTGGTGATCGGCGACGCACTAAAACGCGAATGAGTGGCGGTACAGGCATAACTATCAGGAAGACAAAGTACCGACAAAAAAAAAAAAAAAAAAATATTCAAACTTAGTGGATGAAAGGCGATACCCTAGACGTATTACTACATTGTTATCTTAATCTCGAAGGACGAAGCAACGAAGTATAATTCATATAAACACTACTTGCTATGTAAATATCAGTGACAGGAAGCTGCATCTGCGTTTATAGGGTACAGACGTGATGTTATGTTGTGCGATTGCGTAATTATTATTATCATAAAAAAAAAATTATAACCTTTGTAGTGAGTACAGGCGTGATATTATGTTGTGTGATGGTGTAAACAATGCTTAGATATGCTATAGCAACAATCGCGGTTAATCTGCTGTTATTTATTGAAGAGTTCCCCCGATTTCTACAAGATCCCATCATCAGATATTGAAATGGTGACAATGGGACCACACGGGAAGCACCAGCTTTCAAATAAAAAAAGAATCATGAAAATCGGTTCACCCAGTCGGTTATTATGAGGTAACAAACATAAAAAAAAAAAAAAAAAAAAAAAAAAAAAAAAAAAAAAAAAATACAGTCGAATTGATAACCTCCTCCTTTTTTTGAAGTCGGTTAAAAATACGTCAATTTATGTCAGGCGCAGACTAATTTGACAAGACTGAACTAATATTTATCTACTGTCCTTTTTATGTAATGGTAAGAATTTTTCTATTTAATAAATACTACGCTTCAACTAACATCAAACACATCGCGGTTTTGAAACGTATTTGTTGCCGCGATGCGTTACCTAAAAAGTTGCTTGTTACCGCGTCTTAAGTATCGGTTCTTATGGCTCCCCATAGCCCAATAGAACGAATAAAGGCATAGAAATTGTTCTACTAGTATACCTAGGTACCTAAAAAAAAAACTATTTTATAGATGATAAAATAGTTTTTTTTTTGCAGTTATAGTCCCACTGTTGGGCAATGGCCTCCCTGCTTTCGTCCTCGAGCTGCCAAGGACCAATCTTTATTAAAGGAGTCCAGCTAAAAAAAGAAAAACTTAAAAATATGAAATACCATAAAACGAAATATTCGTACAAAAGTCAAATTACACTGCGATATCATATAAGGAGACACAAAATGATTGGAGACCATTAATGAGTTTAATTGTAAAACTGTTCCGATTTAAAAAAAAATATTGTGAAAAATATTAAAAACAAGAAAAAAAAAGATGAATAAAGGAAAAAGAAAAGGAGGGAAAGAAGAAAAAAGGAGGAAGGAAGGACGAAGATCTAGGAATGACAGCCGGGACCAACGGCCTAACGCGCTTTCCGAGGCACGTAGTGATCTCAGTGATTTAATGGTCACCCATCCACAAACAGACCGCGGAAAGCGTACCGTATCGTTTGAGCCTTGCTGCTGTTATCATCAAGAGTGTCAAATACCAGCCTGTTATAACTTCACAACTGTACTTTTAGGTATTAATGTTTAGATCAGTTTATTGAACTACCTCCTTACAACATTACCCAAGTAAAAGGCAACCATGCTGTCCTAGAATCCACATAACCTAGTTAGGTTATGTGGATTCTAGGACAGCATGGTTCAGAAAATGGAAATAGGTACAGACGCTAGCACATCAAGCTACTACAATCTGTCAAATTTCTTTAATAGATTTTCAACTTTATCGCTAAAGCGTAAGGTTCAAAGTTGATTGGGAATATTTGACAGTTTCGGGTAGCTTGATGTGCTGTACATAATGACATCGTAAACTTACCGTCCCAAAATGGGGGTCGCTTGACAAGTGAAATATTACAGCCAGTGGCCGACGTGAATGTTTCGAGATAAATGTACTATGAGTTGACGTTTTAGCGCTTACTATACAGCGTGTAACGGAAGGGGGGTATCAACCCTGAAGGAGGTGAATGTGCTCATGAAACTCAACAACTTTCCCCAAAGAACATACGTCGAAATATGAAAAAAAAATTTGGCCCTCCCTTACAAAACTGACTACCAGCTGATTGATTTAATATGGGAGGGCCAAATTTGTTTTTCATATTTCTACCTATGTTCTTTGGGGAAAGTTGTTGAGTTTCATGAGCACATTCACCTCCTTCAGGGTTGATACCCCCCTTCCGTTACACGCTGTATATAGGATAAGTCTTGTTTGTCGACTGAATGTCAGGGTCTACCCTTCAGTATGTTTAATGGCCTAGATTTTTATAATAATAATAATTCGTTTATTCAAGTAACAAGGACTCATTAATACACAAAAATACACAAAACTTAAATATAGCAAACTGAATACATTGCATTATAATAGGTACAACACAAAACAATAACCACACAAAACATTTGTATTGACAGCCGACGACTGTAGGTGACGTGCAAGTCACTGCAGCGTCTGATGTATAGACAGTCGAGCCTGTCGGCTATCATCATCAGCACGCTGTTGGAGCTGCCGCGAACTCTGCGTAAGAGGGACGCGCTTCGCTTACGCATCGTAGAATAAACCACTATGTAATATACAACGTGTAACGTTAAATGCGCAAAACCTCAGATACCCCAACTGATTTTTAATTCCATTGATCTATTTCAGAGAGAAAATAAGTCATTAAAAAAACGTGTAAGGGTTTTATGTGATGTTTTAGTTTCACTGGCCATTCTGATCGTTTCTTGCGTCTGCGACGACGCTTTATCGAGGGAGGAGTCGTTACCGGGCCGCTGCACCACGCTGACACTGGCTTGCTTGACCTATTAATAAACAGACACGGCAACGTTTTTAACGAAGATTTTTTGAAAAATGTGACCTATATTAAAAAGTGGTTCAATTAATTCTGCTCGTTATTCTGATCAAACTATTTTCAGGTTTTGCGCATTTAACGTTACACGTTGTATATGTGTATGTATGTTTATGTCATCATCATCGTCATCATCCACAGTTCGACTTCACCCACAGCTGGCCATAGGCCTCTCTTTTCTTGTGCCAATCCCCACGTTTCTGTGCCAGCCTCATCCAAGTCTTGCCCGCGATGGCAACAATGTCTTCTGCCCTTATTTTACGTACCTATATTAACGTTTTATTTGTCAGTGGTAAATAGTCGAGATAATAGTCAGTGGTAATCTATGAGACTATAGGTAACTATACTTAACTGAATGGTTTCTTAAAAATCTGTTATTTTTTTTACATCGGGTGGCTAGGACATCGACACGCAAACTGAAACCATGAATCTAGCACGTGATTCTAAACTCCGTAGAGTAGAAAATTTTCTTCGGTTAACAAAAAAAAAAAAACTGCTGTTTCATACAAAAATAAACCTACGCAAAATGTATGGAACAGCAATTTTTATTTTTATTTTTTATAACCGACGAAAAATTTCAACGGATGGGGTTTCAGAATCATGTGCTGAATCCATGGTGACATGGTTGCGAGTCAATGTGCCTGCCACTCTGTACAGTGGCAATCAGGGATCTGTGAAATAGGGACTTTATAATAATGTCTTAAATGATTTATCACTGCACGAGCTTTAATTATCGAACAGCTAAGTTAATCTAAACAACTCACAAAGGTCAAAGGCGTCATATTGATGGCAGTATTTACTAAACAGTGTTTAAACATTTCATACATAAGTAAAGTAGTCATGCCCCACTCTCATCATCAGTCTATAATGTTCCCCCTGCTGGGACACAGGCCTCCTCCCTGTAAGAGGGGGTGGGCCATTATACACCACGCGGGCCCGGTACGGGTTGGTGGATGTCACATGTCTTCGAATTTTTTGGTTGTAGGACATACCGGTTTCCTCACGATGTTTTCCTTCACCGTTTTGAGAGCAGCGGTAATGAAACTAAAAACACAAAGTAAAGTGTCTGCCTGGGTTCGAACTCACGACCTCCAACGACGCTCAAGCGCCACATGGCCCACTCTGCTACAATTTAACCACACGTAAACTAGTACCAAAACGAGCTTATTTTAAAACAAAGAAACCTAAATGAAGCTCGGACAGGACTGGTGATATATTATAGCGACTAGCCAACGTGAATATATTACATAAATGTTACTTTTGACATATAAATTTTCGCTTGAATAGGATGGACTTCTTACCTGTATGTCTTCTTTGGAATGTTTTTATAAATGTTTTGAAGGAAAAACGTGTTTTTTGGTATTATTTGTGGGTGACAAATGAAGGATTTGGAAAGGGTTTAACAGAGTTTGGACGGACGTTTCCTTTGAAATGATTGAAGGTGGAATTACGAGATACATCATCTTGGATTTTGAATCTTGGATTGCGGTTTGAATGTGTCAAAATAAAATGGATGAGCTTGAATGTACGACTATTATAGTTACAAAAAAAAACCTGTTATTTGCCAAAGGCGTATTGCGAGCTACGCCGTAGCGCTGCACGCAGTGGATTGCATTACTCAGATTCCACGTTATGTAAAATGTTTATCAAAAGATAGTTAATCTGCCTAGCCTTTATCGATCTATGTTGGGGCCGGCTTCCAGTCAAACCGGATGCAGGTGAATACCATTATTTACATGGAGCCACTGCTTTTCTAAACTCCAGACCCAGTTACTGGGTAATACGATTCCCCTTGGTAAGACTGGTTGTCAGACTTTCCGGCTTCTGACGACCCGTAACGACTGTCAGCTCGAATGTAATATAGTTACAAAAGTTCCTTGTTATATGTAAATGTAGGTACTTGCCAAAGGCGTAGTGTGAACTACGTCGTAGCACTGCGCAAAGCGGATGGCGCTACGCGGATTCCACGTTATGTGAACTATGATATTTATAGGCCGACCGCTTCATTCAGACTTTGCCTGAGGTAGCTGCACGGTGCGGGAGGGGTGTTAGTTGTCACAAGTTGACGAATCACTGAGCTCTCGCATCACGTCATCACGCCTCTCCCGCACCGCGCTACTACCTCAGACCACTTCTCAGTTAAGCGGTTGTCTTATAGTAAAATTATATATACAGGATGAAATAGAATAGGTGCGCCAAATTAAAATATCTAATTTAACATGTTATAAAGCAAATTTGGAGCAAGTCAGGAAGGGATGCACATACTCGTAGATATATATGTACGTGCGCGTGGGCGAGCGATTTAGTAACGTTGTTGCGCGCCTTTTTTTCGTAGGAACGGTCAAAATTAGCTAAATAACGCTAGTTCAACGCGTTTCTAACTCGTTTCATGTTGTGAACTCTGCGATGAATGGATTGCTTACTGGGCGCGCGCTGAAATTGTTACTTTAATTTTCTTGTTTTTTTTTTTTGATAAAACTGTTTTTTTTCCTGGAACTATGTCAATTCTTGTATACTTGAAGGCAATAACTTGGTTTGCACTATCAAAGAAAACAATTACACGATTTTTTTAAAGAATTTATGGAAATTACAATTTTCAATGATTATGTAACCGTTACTGCACCTCCTATTTCGATTTGGCGCATGTTTTAAATTTTATCCTGTATAGCAACTTTGTATTATATTTTCTAAATTACACACATAAAAGAATCAAGTAAAAACCTTACACTTATTTTACTTTTATTTGTTTTTATCTAATGTATGTAGCTGGTTTATTGTGTGTTTTTTAGTCTGTCCTAAATAAATGTATTTTCTTTCTTTCAAATAACCATCCCAGTGCAGTCACTGTATACTGTTGGTCAGTACCAACAGTATCTATCCTTTACCCGTCATTAAATTCCACGTAACAAAACCTAACCCACACACTACCCGACCCGATAACCACAATTCATATCGCTCACAAACGACAGCTCATAATAAAAGCGAAGTTGCCAGGCTTCTATATAGAGTGACTCATTAAGCCGGCGACACACGAGTGTCAACAAACACGCTTGTCAAACGGTGATTATTCTTGCCTAGAGATAGCTCACCTATCGTGAGCTGAAAGAGCCCTTTGATAGCTCAGCTTTTCACGCTACGTGAATAGTGTCTGAACTGGATGCAGATTGGAGGAATGAGGATAAGAACTTCCGGACGTGTGAAAGTGTTGGATTATAACATGTTTTTTTTAATTTTAATTATTTTTATTTTATTATTAAAATTATTGTGTTCAGCATTCTGTATGTAGGTATTGTGTTAAAATTCCTATTACTTTTTAGATTATTATATTTAAAATGTAAATAATAAGTTTGTATATATTTGTAAAATTACCGCACTTTCGCATTGGGTACAAACATCTGTATTTTAATGATAGGTGTAAGGGAGATTTTAATAAATAAATGAAATGTTTATTTGTAATCGATGTCGTTCATGTTAGAGTATAAAGAAAGTTTCAAAAGTGTGTGTAATTAAACGGCCCCGACTTACGAGTGAGCAGTGGTGGCTGAGTGGCATCGGCCCCGACTTCCGAGTTGTCGATCGTGAATTCGTGGTGGATTATGGCCTACTCCCTCTCACAGAGAAGAGGCCTGTATCGCAGCAGTGGGAACAGTAAAGGCAGATTATGCTGTCATCATCTGCCTAGCCTTTTCCCAACTATGTTGGGGTCGGCTTCCAGTCTAACCGGATGCAGCTGAATACCAGTATTTTATATGGAGCGACTGCCTATCTGACCTCCACAACCCAGTTACTGGGTAATACGATACCCCTAGTGCGGTGCGGTGTGGTGTGCTATATTGTAGTGCAAAAATCATGTTGTTGAACTTTAATGAAGCAAAGCATTAAATGACCATCAAAATAATATCTATTTTAAGTATAATAACTATAATACTAATAATCTTTATTTGTACATAAAACAGATTGTAGTACCTACATGTAACAGTTTTCACAAAGCGGGTAGTATTACATCTCTAGCAATCAAGTGGGTGACGTGCTGCTCTCCTTGCTAGGCTATGACATAGCCAGTATTAAGGAGTAACAGTGCCGAGTATTTTAAGTATCATAGAACCAAATAGCACTAATGGGTTATTCGATATAGTTGCTGTTGTATAATTTAACATTAATTTAGATCTTGACTATTTCTTAAGAAATACCTACATTTAACGTTGGTTAAATGTAGAAATTTCTTAAAAAAATATACATTGTGAATTGTATTGTATTATTCTCGTGTATTGAACGAATAAGTGCAGACTTATTCGTGTAATTGATTAATTTTATGACATTATTTTACTTGGAGATAAAAATTAAGTTACGACACAACCAGAATTTGAATTAATTAATCCCAATGCAAGTGAACGATTTTTACTATTTATTATTTTGTGCGTGTCTCTTTTTCAAAGAATTCTCGCCAACTGGTCCACACTTCACGTAACCAGAGGGCTGGGTCGCTCTTTGGCCAAAGAATTAGCACTGCTATTCAACGTGGAAATGCCACCAGTCTTCTGCACGTGTTCGGATGACAGCGATGCGGATGTGTACTTCGACGCCTAAGTGTCTTTTTGTTTTTGTATTTATTTGTATAGTTAGTCATTTAATTTAGTATCTTGTTACACGCAGCTGCATGAGGAGAATCGCCCACTCAGCGCTCAATACTTTCGTCATGAAACATACGCTGCAAATCTAACGAACGACGGAAACGGCGAGCTGCGATAGCACTTTGAGATGCACGGACCTAGTTTACCCAATTATTGTAACTCTGTAAAATTCCATTCCATATCCAAACTTCGAATAGGCACTTAGGCTAATCTATGATATCATTAATGTCATTCTTTTATTATAAAAAAAAAATAAGTAAAATCTTTTTTGTTTTTTTTTAATCCTCCGATTGCAGTTGACGTAATTGGCGGTAGGATATTCACGGGCCGGTTCGCGAGCTTTAGGGATCTCTAACATCGATATCCGCGTACGCGAATCGCTTGGGTGGCCATCGAGCCCCGGCGCCGAATATCCGAATCTACGGTCCAGTTGAAATTTTTATTTTTTATTTTATTTATTTAGGTAACCAACAGCGATACATAAAAATGTTTTACAAAATATGCGTGTTACAGTTATTAAGGCCAATTATAGGTTTCCCTGTATAACTGGGATATATCCATAATACGTGCGAACGGACTAATGCCAGATATTTCCAATTAAAGACGAAAATAAAATTGCAATACAATACAATATTACTTTTAAGATTACATTATTGAAAAAATTAAAACAAAAATGTTGGTTACAAAAGACAGTAGAAGAAGAAGATTGGTTGCTTGTCATTTATCAAATAGTTAGTTATGTATCCATACAGCATAATCATCTCTTTATTGAACATAACAATATACCTAAAGACACAGAAATGTTTGCTCCAATGATTTACATTTTTGTCAGCCAACGTTCTCTTCCACATTTCTCCCTTCCAAGTGACCTACGAGACCTGTCCTGGTTAAATTATGAAGTGTATTTTTAACTGAATGCACATGAATATGTTGTTAAATAGTTACGTTGCTATTTCAGAGTTGTTTTCACCGAAAGCTTTCACGTAATATGCGCTGATTTATATTTATATTCCGTTTAAGTAGTATTTAGTGAGAATGTTCGGGACATATTTGCACACGTGGTCTACTACTGTAATCTAAACATTGCATCACGCCTGTAATCCTCAATGGGTTAGCAGAAATGTTATCGCCTACAGTACACCCACATTCTGCCATTTATATTTAAGTCTCATGTGATAGGGGGCGAACCTATTGCCACTAAACGGTCACGAATATGTTGATGTGAAAAAAAAAATCAGTCTATTGAATTGCCAGCGGTGCTGACTTCTCCAGGTTCGATGTACGCGGAGGTTTTGATAAAGTTGCGTAGAGCGTGCTGGCCGGTTTTTTTTGGTAGCCAGTGCCTTCCCAATCCCTGCATCGTTCGCGAGCCCACACGTCCTTCATTCAGTTTTGGCGGAATCTGTCCAGTTTGTCCCGTCATCTCCTTCGTGGCCTGCTGCGACCCCGCCTCACTATCTCAGGGCACCAGTTCTGTGCTATTTTTGTCCACAGTATGTCAGTATGCGGCAGGCATGTCTTGCCCAGTGCCATTAAAGTTATACAGCCTTTTGAGATACATTAGATATCTCTGTTTTGAAGCGCACTATTGTGTTGTGTGCGTTCGCGCAGCGGAATGTTGTTGAATTTAAAGATTTTAATTATGCAGATATTTAGTGTATGACGTCGTATAATTGTGTATGGTAAAAAAAAAATTGTGCATGCAGCCATTGTGGAGAAATTCACCGAAAACTGATTCCGCTGGGCGAACGTTGTCCTGGCGGAACTTTTTTTAATCCATAGACTTTAGAAGAAAAGAGATATGTCCAAAAATTAGTGTGTATTTGTGTGTAATTGTGTATGTATGAATAAAATTAGTGCATGCATAAACTTCGGAGAAATTCAAGTTTCCGCTGCGCGAACGTTTGGCCATTAGCTAGTTTTCATATAAAGCGCTTACATAGAGAGCTGTAGATTTTTACATACGTTGTTTTGAATTTGTTTATATTTGTTTAAAAAACAGATTTAGAAAAAATCGTAGGGCTTAAAAGATAAAAATATAAACGTAAAATACGCTTATTAGGTCTTAGTTCTTAAAGTATGCCCTTTGGGGTCTAGATTTTCACGTTTATACAAATCTTGTAAGTGTCTGCAACATGTTGCCAAGTATCAATGATGTTCCGTTAGTAATTAAAGAGTTATAGGACAATTTACCATGAATAGATCACAGTTTACAAAGCAGTCAAATATCACGACGTTCTAAAGGAATTGCATGGTAAAATGTATGCTAATAATTAGTGTATTCATTCAACTATTCACATGGAAAATTTCATGTCATTAAATTCAGTAATTAAAGAAAAACAATTATAATACTGACGAAGCATCGAAAACCTACATAACCCGACCAAGTTCGGATGGCTACAAAAAAGCGGCCGTGCCATACATCTAAGAAACGTTCTTAACCTTCCAATATAGTACTTATTAATATGGTACAGTTGCGTACACAAGCGTTAGGAAAAAATAAAACAATTGCATTTCTAGAATGAAAAATATTTTTTTAATAATAACATACTTTACTTTACTTTATTAGTTGCTTTCCTTTTAAGGGGAGTATGTCTTAGTGATACAGAATCATATGCATAATTAATTATTGAAAAACAGCCGTTATTGCCATCTCTACACATAATCCCACAAAAAGAAAGTAGCTAATATAAATCTGCCTTATACGTATATCATTACATATAGGTAATAAATATAAGGTGATTATTTAATAACAATATTTCTTTTCAACATTTCGTTACAATCTGGTCGGTCGTTTAGTTAATTCAGTAGTTATTCTGTAATTTTCTATTCAGTAGTTTGTCTTTAACCAGGAAAAACATCTACTTTGTTACGATTTTATTATAATATATGTCTAGTATAATTTATTATTACGAATTTAAGTAAATACATATAGGATTAGATCAATCCGTAGATATTAACTTGGGTTTATGGTGTCTGTCCAATGTTAACATAACACAATTACAAAATTTGTAATATAATTGTATTATAATTTATCTGCCTAATAAACTACGTAAATGAATAAGTGTATAGCTATTAATTTATTATAAAATCTTACCTTATATCTGTTATCAGCTTCTCACTATCACTCACTCAATATACCTACTACATAATTATGTTAAGCTTCACTGTTACACTATAACATTAATAACACACTTTGTCAATATTATTATTACAGAGAATTGGCAATGCATAGCAAAACAACAGCGCATACGCACATTGTCCTTGACTGCACATTTGTTTGTGACTGTGAATAAAACAAAATCAGGTTCAAGTTCAACAGCAAACGAATACGCGCGGGCCGCGGCTAATAAAACATATTGCCCTCTCTTTTCTTCAAGGATGGAAGTACCGTTTCAAGCGGGAAGCCGCCTATCGCTCGTTGCGCGCAGCGCGTTGTCTATTTTTTCACAGTAGAATATTTTTGATCAATTCACAACTACAATACTTAGACTATTTAACCAAAGGACTAGCCTTAAGCGTACCGCTTCGAACAAAATAATTCTGCATATTTTGGTGGGGTGCGGGGGAACACGCTCACATACATAAGTCACTACCAGTACAACGGCTTACATCAATTAAAAAATCGATTCAAGAAGTAGTTTTTTTTAAGTTATTAGATTGTTTGATTCACTAAAGTTGCAAAGGGGAACGCTCGTGCATGCCTAGTCCATTGGTTAAATAGTGAAATAAGCTACAATATGATAAATATTTACCTAAACAGTAGTACTTACATGTGGTAATTATTTAACTTCCCTAAGGGGTCTATAGTTAGAATCCTGATCCGTGAAATCTTCAATAGAAATTAGCTGTATGAATTTTATTTGTCTTAAATAATATATCTAGATTATATCTCAAGTCTCAAGCGCATACTTAAATAAGGTACCTACGTAAATAGTACCTACTTTATGTCATAGTCAAATACATTTAAAAAAGTAGGTGTACAAAAATAAATGACCTATAAATTATATCGAAACAACAATTGTGTTATCACCTATACCAATTCAATACCGGTATTATACTGTAAATTTTGGGATGTTACCTAAATATATTGCACGGCCGCTTTTTTGTAGCCATCCGAACTTGGTCGGGTTATGTAGGTTTTCGATGCTTCGTCAGTATTATAATTGTTTTTCTTTAATTACTGAATTTAATGACATGAAATTTTCCATGTGAATAGTTGAATGAATACACTAATTATTAGCATACATTTTACCATGCAATTCCTTTAGAACGTCGTGATATTTGACTGCTTTGTAAACAGTGATCTATTCATGGTAAATTGTCCTATAACTCTTTAATTACTAACGGAACATCATTGATACTTGGCAACATGTTGCAGACACTTACAAGGTTTGTATAAACGTGAAAATCTAGACCCCAAACTGCATACTTTAAGAACTAAGACCTAATAAGCGTATTTTACGTTTATATTTTTATCTTTTAAGCCCTACGATTTTTTCTAAATCTGTTTTTTAAACAAATATAAACAAATTCAAAACAACGTATGTAAAAATCTACAGCTCTCTATGTAAGCGCTTTATATGAAAACTAGCTAATGGCCAAACGTTCGCGCAGCGGAAACTTGAATTTCTCCGAAGTTTATGCATGCACTAATTTTATTCATACATACACAATTACACACAAATACACACTAATTTTTGGACATATCTCTTTTCTTCTAAAGTCTATGGATTAAAAAAAGTTCCGCCAGGACAACGTTCGCCCAGCGGAATCAGTTTTCGGTGAATTTCTCCACAATGGCTGCATGCACAATTTTTTTTTTACCATACACAATTATACGACGTCATACACTAAATATCTGCATAATTAAAATCTTTAAATTCAACAACATTCCGCTGCGCGAACGCACACTATTGTGTTTCGAATACAATCCGTTAATTTAACACCTGAGAGCGCAGTGAAAGAGCAGTGGTGGCCCAGTGGCAATAGTTCCAACTTACGAATTGTAGGTCGTGGGTTCGAACCCACACAGGCGCTTTACTTTCTGTAAATATTTTCATCATTACTGCTCTCAAAACGGTGAAGGAAAACATCGTGAGGAAATCTGCATGTCCTAGAACTAATAATTCGAAGACACACATCTAGCAACCCGCACTGGAGCCGCGGGTTAGATTATAGCCCACTGAGATCTCGAAGAGAGGTAGCCTGTGTTCCATAAGTGGGAACATTATAGGCAGATTATTTATGCATATTTCTGGATTTCAGTCAAAGAACAAGTCTGTGTGAGATTAAGACGGTTTTATAGAATGATAATTGTCACTTCTATATTGTTAAATTAGTCACCTGCATGTGCTGAGAAAATAATATGTACTGTGGTTTAAAAAATATCAATTTCCTGCCAATAGCAGGAACACAGACAGAATGATTGCAAGTTCAAAAATTGTTTCTTTTTTAACCAATTGTAGTATAAAAGCAGAGTTGCTTCTTGTAATAACTGCTAGAAAGACAACCAGTTACTTACTAAAGTCGAAATCTCGCGCAACACACACACACACACACACACACACACACACACACGCACACGCACACACACGCACACACGCACACGCAGTGTGCTCACCTCTTATCACATTCACACCTACAAACTTCACACGCACACTTCACACAACTAATCTATGTAAGTTTAATAATATCCTGATTTACCTCAGTACCGATCACCTATAGTATTAAATTATGTTTAAGGAACTGCTCGGCCGAACACTGTCTCTTAAAATACAGGTGATCCTAGTTTAAGAGGCAGGGTTATATAAATTATTGTACAGATTTTTCAACATTTGTTTTATTTTATGTATATCTGTAGCTTTTGTTGGTGAATAAACAATATTATTATTATTATTTTAATCGGCTACTAAACCCTTGCATCTGCAGTATCCAGCTACAAAAGCCACAGTGGAGTTAGAATTAATATCTCCGTAATATTATAACAATGATAAAGTTAGAGCTACGTTGGACACGCGTTACTTACCCCTTCCTGTGTCAACCATCCCTCCTGCTTCACTAGATCTGAGTGGTGCGCGGCATAAGATTTTGGAGTTTACCTAACTACTTCAATTTCCTGAAACATTACCTTTATCTAAGGAATAATTGAGTAGGAAGCTTTGTATTTTTTTATGTATATAAACAGGGCCCCAATTCTGTATTATTCGCTGCGAAATCTTACATGCATACATACATAATCAGCTTATAACATTCCCAGTGCTGGGACACAGGCCTCCTCTCAGTGAAAGGACGTGGGCCGTAATCCACCACGCGGGCCTAGTGCGGGTTGGTAGATGTCACATGTCTTTGAATTTTTCGTTCTAGGACATGCCGGCTTCCTCACGATGTTTCCCTTCTCTGTTTTGAGAGCAGTGGTGATGGAATAATTTACACAAAGTAAAGCGCCTGCTTGGGTTCGAACCCACGACTCGTAAGTCACTGGGCCACCACTGCGCCCGCGAAATCTTACCACGTGCAAACTACGTCAATATCGTGTCTTGTTAACGGCAAGGAAGCGAAAGGTCAACCGTACGGACAACATTTATTTTGACAGTTCAAACCTCGCCATTGTGACAAAGAGAATACGTTAATAGCAGATGTCGTGATTAACTGAGGAATTGACGCGGTTTCGAAGTAAGGAATCGTTTAGTAGTCAAAGTGAATTAGAGTACAGCCGGTCAATTCTGGGAAAATCTCACCGTGATAACTAAGGTGAAGTGAGCTTAGAGTGAGCTGTGAGTCATGCTGATGCTAGGGAATGACACTCCTGACGACTCACTCCACGCTCACTTCGCCCAAGTTTTCACGGTGTGATGGTTACAGAATCGCACGGCTGGAGTGATTTATTTATTTTGTGATGTTGGAGTGGTTGGATCTAGTTTTTGTCTGATTTATATTTTTTAGGGCTGTTTCCAACGCCAGATGATTTTTTGACAGTTCTTCCATACAAAATCTGTCAGACCTCAGTTTTATTCCACGAATAAAAACTATCTGCTAATTGAAAAAATAATAAAGTTGAATATTCTCCTGTGGGAATGGTACGGCTAACGCGATGATATCCGATCTTTTTCGATTATTGAATACTCATACCTACATGTTCATCTGTGGACTTAACGTTTCTATGGTATCAGGTTTGCGCTACCGTTCCCACATGAGAGATACGGATTCAGCATTCAACTTTATTATGTAAAAATATAATAGGTAACTACTGAAGGAATGCCAAAACAAACTCAGAGGTCATGATCTCTTTTTAAGTCCAAACATTATATATCCAACAGGGTGGCTATTTCCGGCAGGGCCTTTTGAAGAGAGCCATTACAGTTTTCCACGCGCACATACACACACAAACACGCATGAATTAGAATAAGTTCATAGAAACTATAATAATCACATATTTTTACCGGCTTTGCTTTTTAGCTGGGTTTTGTTTTGTTTCATTTTGCATTGTCTTATTTTGTTTTATTTTGTTTTGTATTCTTTCTAATAACTTAGTCTGAATATTGTATTATATAAGGGAAGTAGCGAGTCAACCCCAACATAAGTGTCTCTGATTACTTACTGGGGCTGTCTCAACTCATTTATAGAATGTAGCATTTGAGACACAATAAACATTTTGAAAACATTTTTTGAAGTGAAAACTTCTTTAGCGGCGTTGTACACTTTTTTTGTAACGAGTAAAAAATGTAAAACTCGCGTCAGGACACGTGACCTTGATCGAAAATTCGTAAGACGGATGGTGAGTAGACAGCCGGCGGCGCGGCGTAGGCGTGGAAGTATCCCCCTCTTTCTACGGCGTGGCGAAAATGTATGCCTGCGTCTGTTGTTTAGTTTAGGTAGAGCAGGGTGCTTGCGCGAATTCGTGTGTGTTTATGTTACAGAAACAAACTTAACTTAAATGAATTAATTAATTAGAATTGTAGTTAGAATGTATTGATAGACTTGAAGGTACATCTCTCGACAATAAATCTGCAATTTGGCAACTACAGATAACTGGTGGAACATATGGCACACCTCCGGTGGACGTGAAAAAATTAAAAAATTAATAAAATAATGGTTCTGGTAATAATGATGGTGAAAAAGTCGTCGAAATTATGGATGGAAGTTGATTTTTCTGAGAGATAAACTTTTTAATGTAATATAAATTGTCATGTTTGTGCAAGATAGCGCAATAAATAAATATTGTATTCTACGACATAAATGATAGTACTTTTATACTGATAATTAAAGCAATTCGTGCAAAATGATTCCCTAATCATTCCAAAATATAAAAAAATGCACAACGTTAATATTTAAGTTTTCACTTCTGCCGGCACTCCCGGAGTGCAACCTGTCGTTTTTTTTTTGAGTTTTGAGTTGACCCGTCCCGACAGAATGGATGCATGCGCGACATTGAGTAGCTCGACCCTATTTTAGGGAGCTCGACGACCCGTCGCAAGACGCTACCAGATTTGCAGGACATTTGCGTAAACCACATAAACAGTACTTAAAACCACCAGACAGGAAGTTATGTATTCCATCTACATCTAACCTACATGCTACTGACATTCACATATTCAGTGCTCTTTTTAAATGTCACATGCAACGGTTACACACGCAAAGCGAGAACTAAGTACACTTCGGGCTTCTGTCGTACAGCGAGACGTCTAGCGGTGTCCGAGAGAGAGTGCGTCAACTTTAATTCGCTTTATCCTGACAATGTATCCGTAGCATTAGAAAATAGGTACCTATCTATTGCTCGTACATTGTTAACTTATCAAAAGCAATTTCAATTCTAAAGCAACTTAAGTATATAACAAGTAAACGAGTCTTCCAGCAGTTTATAACATGTGAACGAGGCTTCCTGCGATTCTGTTACCATCTCACCGTGAAAAGTTAGGTGAAGTGAGCGTGTAGTGAGCTGTCAGTGTCATCCCACCTGAAACTAGGGATTGACCAAGCATACATTTACAATCATAATCGAGATTTTAAGAATATTAATAATAACAAACAATGTCGATGCGTATTTTCATCAGTCTAGTAGCTGTGAATGTTTTGTTTGAATTATTGTTCGTGCGTGACGCGCTCGCACCTCAGGCTATAAAACTACTACCTACTAGTCTAGAAAAAAAAGAAAAAAATGCACTTTCAGATTCTGACTGAGTTTCTGTTTGACTATTTTATTTTGAAACCCCACAAAATATTATTTTAATGATAAATGATAAATGATTTATTTTCTGTAAGTAGGTTTGTACAAACACTTTTACATGTCAATCATATTTTTTAAACTAGATGAGGTCGGCGTTTCCTATCTGACTACTCTGAGAAGAAAGGCCGAAACAAACTCAGAGGTCACAGTCTCTTTTAAAGTCCAGACATAATCTTGGTCAGATCATGTGAAGACCATGCAGATTGGTGTCTGAAATGGTCTTTTGAGTAAAGAACCACACAGATTGAGCGGACCTGTCCAGTCAGTGCACGCATTTGTCAAAAATTGTGTAGCTCAACTCAGAACTTGAGGAGCCTTACGATTCGACGAACAATACCAATGAAAGGACATTTGGGTAGGCCGCATAAATTACTCAAACTGCCAGACCATGATTAAAACTAACTAAGAAGGAAAAAAGAAAAAAGAAATGACCCACATAGTCTTCACACTCACAATAATAATAATAAAAATAAGATACTATACAAAGTAAATATCCATGTCATTGTTTATATAAAATTCATCAATGTCAATGTGTATATAAAAATCCGGACATCATCTTTGATCTTTGAGGACCATGTAGATTGGTGTCTGAAGTGGTATTTTGAGGGAAGAACCACACAGATTGAGTGGACCTGTGCAGTCAGTGCACGCATTCGTCAGTAACCGTGCAGCTCAACTCAGAACTTAAGGAGCTCAACGATTCGACGAGCAATACCAAGGACAGAACATTTGTGTAGACCGCATAAACCACTCAAACTGCCAGACCATGATTAAAACGGAAACAATGACCCACATAGTCCTCACATTCACAATAATTAAAATAATATAAGACTTTAAACAGTAAATGTTCATGTCATGTCATAAATAGATATTAAGAAAGAAAAAAAATAACAAAAGTGTAAATCAGCAAAATAAAAAATAAACAACATTCACTGTCTAGACCTATTGGAGCAGCTCAATCCCAAGCGTTTTTGTCCTCAATATAGTCTTTTACAGTATAATAGGCTTTGTGGCATAGTTTTAGCTTTATAAAAGATTTGAATTTATTAATGCTTAGTTCTTGAA
This sequence comes from Eremobia ochroleuca, assembly GCA_949629135.1. Lineage (NCBI taxonomy): Eukaryota > Metazoa > Arthropoda > Insecta > Lepidoptera > Noctuidae > Eremobia > Eremobia ochroleuca. The sequence continues at coordinate 19,016,449 of OX451401.1, read as the reverse complement.
TGTGGCTAGGAAGTTTATTATAAAAACGTATACATTGGCATCTAAACGAGCCACCTATTTTCTTGAGCCTTGTTGTAGGAACAACAAATTTATGTTTGTTCCTAGTATTTATATTATGGATATCACTGTATTTCTTAAACAGATTAATATTTTTATGTGCATACAAAAGATTATCATAAATGTACTGAGAAGGCACAGTCATTATATTAATCTCTTTAAATTTGTCTCTGAGGGAGTGTCTGGGACTTAATTTATAAATGGAACGAATTGCCCTTTTTTGTAAAATAAAAATTATCTGAATTTCGGCGGCATTTCCCCACAACAGAATACCGTATGACATCACACTATGAAAATAACTAAAGTAAACTAAACGGGCTGTCTCTAAATCAGTTAAGTCACGAATTTTCCTAACGGCGTATGCTGCAGAGCTAAGCTTTTTTGACAATTTATCTATATGGGGGCCCCATTGAAGCTTGGCATCCAAAGTTATGCCTAAGAATACTGTGGTATTTTCGGGTTTTAACTCTTCACCCTTTATGAGAACACTAGTTTCTACTTGTCTAACATTTGGTATCGTAAACTTAATACATTTGGTTTTTTTTTCGTTAAGAAGTAAATTATTAACATTAAACCAGTTAACTACTTTTGCGAGGGCACTATTTATACTGTCAGTAACCAGCTGTTGACGTTTGAGTTTAAATAAAAGTGAAGTGTCATCTGCAAACAAAACTATATCATGTTCATCCTTTATGAGGTAAGGCAAGTCATTGATATAAACAATAAATAAAAATGGTCCAAGTATTGAGCCCTGTGGGACCCCCATTCTTACTACAGATCCGGGTGACCTTTTCCCGTTAACATCAACTCTCTGAATCCTATCACTTAAGTAAGAAGTGAGAAGATCCAGAGAGGCGTTCCGGATTCCGTAGTGGTGAAGTTTCCTGATTAAGGTTTCATGAAGAACACAATCGAATGCCTTGGACAAATCACAAAAGATGCCCAAAGCATCGCATTTGTCCTCCCATGCATTATAAATATGTCCTAAAAGTTCAACTCCGGCATCGGTAGTTGAACGACCCCTTGTAAAACCGAACTGTTTATTATTCAGTAATTTATTGTTATTGAAAAATCTTTGCAATTGATTTAAAATAAGTTTTTCATAAATTTTACTAAAGGTGGGTAGTACGGAAATAGGTCTATAATTAGTAGGGTCTGATGTACTACCTGATTTAAACAACGGTATTATTTTACTGTGTTTCATAAGATCAGGAAACTCACCACATTGAATACAATTATTAAATATAACAGCTAAAGTAGGTGCTACAATGTTTATAATTGTCTTAGCAACATCCACAGAATTACCCCATAGATCTGCAGTCTTTTTTACATTTAACATGTGAAAAGTTTTAATTATATCTGTACAAGTGACAAATTCGAAGTGAAATTCCGAATCACAAACTGGAACGTTTTCCTTAAGTAAAGACTCTGCAGCAGTGGGTGAGGAGCTTAGAGATTTAGTGGTTGACACAGGAATCTCTGCAAAGAAATTTTCAAAGGCCGCGGCAACCTGGGAATCTGATCTAATTACATTGTCATCAATAGCAAGGCTGTAGTCACTACTTCGGTTGCATGACCTTCCTGTTTCGCTATTAATGACATTCCAAGTCATTTTAATAATGTTATTACTATTTTTAATTTTTGAACTCAAATAACGTGACTTGGCCATACTACAGACTGTTTTAAATATTTTAGAATAATTTTTAACATATAAATTAAATTCAGCAGTGTTTATACAAATTCGTTCATCATATAATTCATAAAGTCTTTTTCTACTTTTATGTATACCAATGGTGGCCCAGTCACTGAAGGAAGCGTTACTATTGACTGATAATGTCTTTGGAATGAATGTTTTATCAAATTGTGTGCAATACATATTAAAAAAATCATTATATTGTTTGTTAGGGTCATCATTAGTCAACAGAAGTGGTAATTTACTTAAGAGTTTAGTTTTAAATGTTTCTAAGCGTTTAGTTGTTTTTGGGTTAACAGTGATATCTTTTTTAATAACTTTTTTGTTTTGATTTGTAATAGTGATCAGCTGTCCGCAATGATCTGAGTCTATTAAATTAATCATTTCTTTGTTATTCTTTTTACAACTAAAATACTGGCTTCGAAATTATATAAAATGATCAAAAGAATTAGTGTAAAAATCTCGATTATGATTGTAAATGTTTGCTTGGTCAATCCCTAGTATCAGGTGGGATGACACCGACAGCTCACTACACGCTCACTTCACCTAATTTTCACTCCTCGCAAGTTTGCACGGTGAGATTTCTACAGAATCGACCGGCAGTTAACGAAAAGTTCTATAAAGTTCAATAATACTGTCTGATTTAGACGAAATTCTAAAAACTTCCGTTCAATATTTAACTACTTTTATTAAATTCTGCACGAGTCTCGATGCAAAGTAACTCGATCTCAACATCTCATGTCAGAGAAATTCCTACCCGCTATCATCTCCTAACGTGCACAACTACCCAACATTAAATTGAATTTCTATTAATCGGGCAAGTTCTGGGTACCGCTAAATCATCCTAGTCGAGCCGGGTGTAACTGGGCATAACCGATTGTAACCGTCGTAATAGGCCACCGTAACCGGGTATCGGTTTTAGGGTATACCAAGCCGGTCGAAGGGACGGTAATCACTTTAAAATTATCTCACTTTACGGCCCGATTATCCGGTTTTTTTTTAATCCTAGTAGCCCTAGCGTACGTGGAATATGAAGGCAATTTATTATTGTTATATTATTAAGGTTATGAAAAGAAAAATTGCTAGCATTACTGTATGAGAGTCGAAAACTTAATTTTAAGCCACGTTGAGTTTCTTTGGCAATCGTTTAGAATCTAATCTGAACCGTAATAAAATTATACACGATACACGTAACAAGCATAATACTCGTATCGATCACCGTCGAAGGGTATAACTAAGCCTTGTATAAACAAACCTGCCAAAAAGTGCAATACTATGATATTATGATCAAGTATGTACAGACGCCAGCACATCAAGCTACCCGAAACTGTCAGATTTTCCCAATCAACTTTGAACCTTATGCTTTAGCGATAAAGTTGAAAATCTATTAAAGAAATCTGACGGATTGTAGTAGCTTGATGTGCTGGCGTCTGTACCCTAACATTCGGCCCATGTATTGTATATTTTTTATCGTATCGTATTGTTGACGTTATCACGTCAAAACCGGCTGTCGCTAAAAAAACAGCGCTGGGGCTCTGTCTCCCATAAGATGCCGGTTTTGCGTGGATTTGACGCATATTGTCCCCCCACTTGTTGGTTTTGTGCTTGTGTTCTTTCTCGGCGTCATGTTTACAACTAGCAAAAAAACGTATTTTATTTCTTTTTTCTTTCTTATGATATCATTGACCATTCTAAGAAGGAAGACGAGTTAATGACGGTACACACAAGTGATAAACACCTGTACCCCAATTGCGTAACACACTTTCTATCACAATCCGACGGAGTTTGAAGAATATTAGGTAATAATCCCATTCCATGATAAAGTTTGCAAAATTCGTCCTCTTAAAAACTTTAAAAAACGCAATGAATATTGTTTATTGGTCTAAATCAGGGATGGGGAAACTACGGCCCGCGGGCCATCTCGGGCCCGCGGTGTTGAAATAATCGCTACCTTGGGGTAGAAAGGTAGTAAAAGCCATAAAGGGTTTATGGCTTTTACGACCTTCCTTTTTTTTTTTTTTGTTTCGGGGTGGAAAATCCTCATGGATGTCCGCCGCCCGCCTTCCGCCGCCCTGGGGCGGGCGGCGGGGTCTGTCAGACTCTTACTGTCTAAAAACCATCCCGGTGTTCCCTCTCTCACCTACGCCGGCGGTCGCGGGAACGAACGATACTTCCGCAACCCCCGGCTGGTGCTGGCCCGCTCCAGCGGGCCTCTCCTCGTGTCAGGGGGGGGAGTGAGGTGTTAAACTCCCCCCGCGACGTCTAAGAGGGGCGCGCGTGGAACACTACGCGCCGCCGCCTCGGGTCCTGATGTGTGGGGGGCGACGGACGTCTTTACGACCTTCCTACCCCAAGGTAGCGATATAATGTAATATTGTACAATAAATTAGTGACTCATAAAATACATATCAATATTTTTATTTCATTAAATAATATAGCCAAAAATACAACAACTTGGCACGCCATATATTTTGTTAGTAAACATTGGCACGCGAAGGAAAAAGTTTCTCCATCCCTGGTCTGAATAAATGGCATTGGTATTGTAAGTGTTTTACGACACTATTACGCAATCACCCCACCACCAGTTCCTAAAGGCAAGAGTTAGAAAACAGACTGACAAAGTGAGTGTGAATGATTTGACAATCTCTTATCATTTTAATCAGTCAGTCACCGGCCGGACACTCATGGGCCGGACACATTTGCCGCATGTCGATTGAGTCATGGGCCACATCTACCATGGGTCCCAGAGGATGGCGGGACGAGCTTGACGCCTATACACAGACAGTATTTGTCTACACTAGCACAAGACAGAGCGGAGTTGAGAAAGAGGGGCCTTGCAGTGGGACAACATAGGCTAAAAAAATATATATAGGTATATAAATTGTATTTGTAGCGATTATTTTCACTGTATTGTATCAAATACAAATATTTTTTATTTGTTGAACATAAGTAGGTTAGGTACAGATGTTGCAATCATTAAAGAACGCTATGTCCAGCCGTCATCGGCGTACAAATATTATCTTGGTACAAATATGCTGATTATAATAAATTATAAAATAATTATCACACATTATGAAATAATTCTAATTCAAATTGTCGACACAATAATAAAATAAAAAACCAGCCAATTACGAGTCGGATTCGCGCACGAAGGGTTCCGTACCATCTGTAAACCCGGCAAAATCAAAAAACCCTTAAATTTTCATTTTATTCTGTATTTTACTATTTGTTGTTATAGCGGCCACAGAAATACACCATCTGTGAAAATTTCAACTGTCTAACTATCACGGTTCATGAGATACACCCTGGTAACAGACGGACGGGAAGGGATAATAAATTTATTTATGTAAACTTTTCGCACACAAAAAGGTACAAAGGTGGACTAAATATATATTAGATAATATATTATTTTCACAAACATGCATCTTATTTTTTAAAAAAAAAACGTTGTCCCTCTCTAGGAATTTCTCCTGTATTGTGGGTGCGTTTACAAACATTTAAACTCACAATACACAAACAGCCAGACCCGGAACAACTAGTTGTAGGTCATACAAATATTTGTTCCCTGCGGGAATGGAACCCGCGACACGCAGCGCAGCAGTCAATCGCTTAACCACTGCGCCAACCGTGCCGTCCACATCTAATTTAATTCCACTAATATTATAAATTCTATATATTTGTTAATTGCAAGTGCTAACGGCTATGTTATGTTATAAAACACAGGAATGACACAATTCCATTAAAAAATAAGGCAGTATTTCAAATAATTAAGTGAACGAGTGAACGCAGTCAAAAGAGAAAATTAAAAACGTTAAGACCACGCCATTTCGACGACTTGCTCGTTCAGTCTCTAGAAGTAAAAGTTAAAGAAAGAAAGAAAATATATTTATTTCAGTTAAAATTAACTTTGTCCTATTTGATTCATCAATTAAAAAGCGTTATTTTTTATAATAATTTTGATGATCATTCAAGCTTGAGAAGAGCGCAAATATCGTGGTCCTTTGAGTCTGAAACGCAGTTTGAAACACAGAGTGAAACTAAATAAAAGCTAAAATTAATAGAAGGTTTGGGGTATGTTGTGAATAGGTGTCATATTGTACAAGTAAACAAACGGAAATATTGTTGAATTAGTTTAGTGGGGATTTTCGTAAAAATAAATTGGAAATAAAATCGGCACGTATTTAATCGAACCTAAAAATATGTGATACTAGCAGCACCCCGCGGTTTCACCCGTATAAGTCTCAATCCTGTGGAAGTATTGAAATAAAGAGTATCTTATGTTCTAATCAAGATTGTGGTCTACCCATGTGCCAAATGTCATCCAAATCCGTTGCGCCGTTTTAGCGTGAAAGCGTTACAAACATATAGAATCAAAATCATTCCTTTATACACGGAGAGAAAATTCTTAGAAAAATTCCTGTGCTCGTCACTGTAAAGTGAGTGCAAGTGACATCGACAGAAAATTGTCTGAGTGAGATTGGGAAAAAATCATTATTGGTCCAATAAATTTTACTGTACAGCATAAGAATTTTTACTGTGCTAGCATGATAATTTTTCCATTACCACTCAAATGCACTCAGATTATGAGACAGCGCAGTAATTTTTCTAAGATTTTTCTCTCCGTGTATAATATTAGTTTAGATTGAACAGTAATGTAATGATTGCACCTCTTTTTTTCTAATCTCATTTAGTTCCTATCTTGGTGTCCTAAAAATACTTAATAGCCAAGTAACTGCGACCAACTTGGATGTAGGTCGGCCACAGTTCTTACTTAACCCAAAATCGGCTCGCGCGTGGTTAGTCACGGTTCTAACTTAACCCAAACTCGGCTCCCGCGTGGTTAGTCACGGTTGTAACTTAACCCAAACTCGGCTCGCGCGTGGTTAGTCACGGTTGTAACTTAACCCAAACTCGGCTCGCGCGTGGTTAGTCACGGTTCTAACTTAACACAAACTCGGCTCGCGCGTAGTTAGTCACTGTTCTAACGTACGTAACCTATTAGTTTGGTGTGCCCTAGCTTGGTTATTGCGACCAACGCTCAGGAAAGGCCAGAAATTTAAAAAGAGGCCCATTTAATAAAAACATAATGTGCATCATTAAGAGTCCAAAATATTGTTAAACATTAATAAATTTAAAAAAGCGTGCATTATTAGAACATCCGTAAGTTTTTAGGCGATGAGTTATACAACTTGTAACGTTAAATGCGCAAAACCTCAGACACCTCAACTGATTTTTAATTCAATTGACTTATTTCAGAGAGAAAATAAGTCATTAAGAAAATTGTGAAGGTTTTATGTGCTGTTTTAGTTTTACTGGCCATACTGATCGTTTCTTGAGTCTGCGACGACGCTTTACCGAGGGAGGAGTCGTCACCGGACCGCTGCTCCGCGCTGACCTTGGCTTGCTTAACCTATTAATAAATAGACACGGCAACGTTTTTAATGAAGATTTTTTGAAAAATGTGACCTATATTAAAAAGTGGTTCAATTAATTGTGCTCGTTATTCTGATCAAACTATTTTCAGGTTTTGCGCATTTAACGTTACACGTTGTATATAATATGTCCCAATAAAATAAAAGAGATGCTGCATTTTGATTAATGTTACAACGTTATACGAACTAGTAACAACTTTCAGTAGGCCAAATAAGAAATGTATGACTCAAACGGGAATCGAGCCCGTGTTCCACTCGCCTCCTCTGCCAAAAAATGATCTAAGCCAACATAAACAAAGAAGTGACGGAAAACATTGTGAGGAAACCAGCATGGCCCAGTGGTAACGGCTGCGACTCACGAGTTTAGACAAACAGGCGCTTTACTTTGTGTCAATTATTTCATCACCGCTGCGTTCAAAACGGTGAAGAAATACACCGTGAGGAAACCGGCATATCCTAGAACCAAAAATTTAAAAACATTGACATCTACCAACCAGCACTGGGTTCGCGTGGTAAATTACAGCCAACTCCCTCTGAAATAGAAGAGGCCTGTGTCCCAGTAGTGCGGATGATTATGTACCGTAAAACGGGGTGAATAGGAACGCAGGGGTGAATCGGAACGAAACTTTAAAATGGATTTTAACGTTGATGTAATATAGTTTGTAGCCAACAATTACACTTAATCGTCAACTATAATATAGTATACACATTAAGAGACCTTTTGGCAAAAAACGATATTATTTCAATGTTAAAATCCATTTTAAAGTTTCGTTCCGATTCACCCCTGCGTTCCTATTCACCCCGTTTTACTGTATGTAAAATGTACGTTAAATACAAAAAAAAAACCTTTGACTCTATTTGAAAATGCATCAACTGTTTAAATTTCATTTAATAAGTAATAAGCATCGAAGTTATGCCTAATCCGCGCCGTCGTCGTTTTTGTTCATTTTAGTTCTTATTTACTAACTACCTCACAATGTTTTATAAACTAGGTATGTGTTATGTGTATAATCATTATCACGTTAGTATTAAGATTGCTTAAAAATGTGTCAACATCCGGACAAACCTATTGAGGATTTTGTGATGTTTCTGTTTATATTTTGTTGTTTTCGTTAATTAATAAACAATAATAAAAAAAATATAAACAAACGAAGGTACATAGGCATATTAAATTGCAATTTGTTACTTCCAGCAAACAAATTACTTTACAGTCAATTTTATCAATAGTTCTTTTAAAAAACGTCGATTAGCGTTCTTTTCCTGGTAATTCCTGCGTCCCCCTATCACAAATTGAAGGTTGTTACACGAAATTGAGCAATTTTCAAAATCACCCTGTATTTTTTCAAGTCAATTTTTTTGCGGAAATGTCAAAAGTTTTCTAATAACTGTGGGCTATAAAGGAGATTAACTTTGAAACAATTTTCTTTAATTCTATTTATAATCGCGTAAAGTAAGAAATTTGAATTTATCGTTATTAAAAAAAAAATAATTAAAAAGTTGCTCGGTTGTCCTATACAAAACATGGGACAAAGTTGGATTTCAGGGTCTTTCTCTCATCTTGGAAACAATGTTCGGAAAAACTTTATCTATACTAATAACTGTATAGAAAATTCACTTTACATATATAACATCATCAGACTACAATGTTCCCACTGCTGGGAACTTCTCTTCGAGAATGTACCTACATTCGTTGCAAATAAATGATTTGATTGATTGATTGATTGAATGAGTGTAAGCCACCACGCTGGCCCAGTCCAGGTTGGTTGATTTTTTGCTTGAGTACGTATAGTTTTCTTGTATTTCTTGGTATATTGGCGTGCCTACATATTGCAAATAATTTAATTTAGTATTCTGTATCTTGTAATGTTAATTACTTTACACACCGTGTATTGTATTCACTCAAGTATTTTCTAACTGAACAGACAGCTGTGCTGCTGGGGAGTTAGTTGCGCCACTTCTTCTCCCCAGCGAAAGCACTAGGAAGTGGTGAAGGGCGGGCGTTTTGGGGGACTGTCTTTTGTAATTTTAACGTTCGAGCGAACGTTAAAATTACAAAAGACACGTTAAAATTACGTTTTAGCGTTCGTTTTAACGTGCGAGCGTTTTAGCGTTCGAGCGTTCGTTTGAGTGCTGATTCTCAGCCTAGTTTGAATAAATGCCTTTTGATTTTGATTTTTTGATGTCAGATATCTTCGAATTTTTGGTTCTAGGACATGCCGGTTTCGTTACGATGTTTTCCTTAACGGTTTTGAGAGTAGGGGTGATAAAATAATTTACACAAAGTAAAGCGTCTTTGGTGCGCAGTCCTACGACTTACAACTCCTAAGTGGCAGCCATTACCATTGTATATTACAGTATTTTTATCTCACGCGCTTTACTTGTGGTAACCACGTGTACAAACACTGTGAATGTATGACGAGTAGCATCAGCAAATAACACATTCACACACACTTCCGACTTCACCCGTGTCTCAAACGGTGCACCTACCAAGAGTTTGTATGTAGTGTGTTTGTACACTTTGTAATCACAAGTAATGTACGCGTCGCTTCGTGAGAGTAAAATACTGTATCTAATAAACGATTCATTTTTGCATGTAAATTATATAAAATAACCTATAAAGTCAGTGTATTAAAACAAAAATAAGGTCTGCTTTGAGTAAAATCAACTACGTATTTTCACTTTTTACAACATTGTGACATTTTTTCAATTTGCAATTACGGCAACTTGAAGGGTTCAATTTAACGTTTCATTCATTGAATACATTTTGATCAGGCATCATTATCAGGGCAATCGGTGCTGTGAAAAATCGGCAGCCATTGTATGGTAATTACGGCCATCATTTATCATGGCCCGGCCTTTGTGATGGTTAAGTTGTGACTAAAGAATTTTAGGTGTATTTAATTAAAGGGCCCAAAAGGTTCTGGAGTGGCGACCGGGTTCCGGAAGAGGTAGCGTTGGAAGGCTTCCCACAAGGTGGACCGATGTCCTGGTGCAAGCCGCAGGAATCTGCTGGATGCGTAAAGCACAGAACCGGTCCAGATGATGACGATGATGATCAAATAATTAGAGGAATTATTTATTTATTTATTTATTAAAACTTTATGCACAAGTTAAAAAAAGTACTGTACAGACGCCAGCACATCAAGCTACCCGAAACTGTCAATTAACTTTGAACCTAATGCTTTAGCGATAAAGTTGAAAATTGATTAAAGAAATTTGACATATTGTAGTACCTTGATATGCTGGCGTCTGTACAAAGGCGGACTTAATGCCTGAGGCATTTTCTCAATTTTTTTCAATTTAACTGTTGAAAATCCATCGATTAAGTACCAATTTATTAGTGACCCAGTGCGAATGCGGTGCTCCTGACCAAACCGTGTTTCATGAATGAGTGAGTGTCCATACCTGAACTTCTGAAGACCTTAAAAACGCCACGGATGCCGGCTTTCGTCACCTACTGGGTCAAACTCATTTAACATCTATACTAATTATCTGTAAGTAGATTCCAGGTCTTCAGAAGTGAAGGTGTGTGGACACTTAGGTAACCGCCACGGCTTATTTTAATTTATTTTCATTTCTGTTTCTTTTTGTTTTTATTTTGACAGGCCGGTTGGTCTAGTAGTCAGCGGCCCTGACTGCTATGCGCAAGGTCGTGGGTTCGATTCCCACCTAGGGCAAATGTTTGTGTGATGAGCACGATCATTTGTTCTTTGTTTGGGTGTAATTTATCTATAATATGTATGTATTTAGAAATATACAGCATGTAACGGAAGGGGGTATCAACCCTGAAGGAGGTGAATGTGCTCATGAAACTCAACAACTTTCCCCAAAGAACATAGGTCGAAATATGAAAAAAAAATTTGGCCCTCCCTTACAAAACTGACTACCAGCTGATTGATTTACTGTGGGACGGCCAAATTTTTTTTTCATATTTCGACCTATGTTCTTTGGGGAAAGTTGCTGAGTTTCATGAGCACATTCACCTCCTTCAGGGTTGATACCCCCCTTCCGTTACACGCTGTATATGTATGTTTATCAGTTGTCTAGTACCCATAGCACAAGCTTTGCTTAGTTTGGGACTAAATGGCGTTATGTGAAAGTTGTGGAATATTATTAATATTATTTTCTTAAGTACGTACGCTTTTAACGTGCACGTCTTTCTGCATCGTTCTCACTTGTATAATTTCAACATGAATAATGTAACCAATATTTTGTAACAATTTCATGATTTAAAAGAGTGTCCGTGGAAGTTCTTGTCCGTTCCTCTCCATAGGTACCTACTACGCTTTGGAATGGGCAACTAGCTTCATCTTCCTGACTCACCGACCCCTTGACAATTCAAAAGTGTCCGTAATTTGTTTATTTGAAATAAATGCGTTGAGTTTGACTCACTCATGAAACATAGTTTCATCGGGACTTCTGACCGAATGTATTCGCACTAGGTGTCACTGGTGTGTTCACCACTAAATTCAACAACCGATGGGCTTTCAACACTTAACTTGTTATTTTCAACTTTCAAGTAAACCTGCCAATAATTTTTTAGTGTTAACCGTCACAAGGGCCTGGCCATAATAAATGATTGCCGTAATTACCATACAATGGCTGCCGATTTATTCACATAACCGATTGCCCTGTTAATGATGTCTGTTCAAAATGTATTCACGATGATTGAAACATTCAATTGGACCCTTCAACTTTGCCGTAATTGCAAGTGTCACATTATTATAAAGTCGCTTTTCGTGTGTCACCATTATTAAAAATATACACATATATTAGTTATTAAATTATCTAGAGAATTTATATAAGAAAGCTTAAATGTGTAATACATTACGTATACATATAATAAAGAAATCTTAATGTTTTATCAAGTCGCAAACCCGTGCGAAGCAGGGGCTGATCACTAGTTTTAATATAAATTTACCATCGACTCGAAAATGACAAGAAAGAAGTGTTGAGCGAGAGTTCGTAAGTTCGAACCTCTCCCGTTGCTCTATAGAGGCATTCTTATCACAGGTGATGGAAAGGGTTAACAGGAGAATTCTTCCTCTGCTTTCGTTTCGATCAAACTATATTAGCATAGCACATCATTTTCATTTCGTTCTAAGACGTCCACTGCTGTACTTAGGCTTCCCCAAAGCTTCACACAAAGCATAGCTCCTTGGTACTGCTGGAACATAGGCCTCTTCTCTGAAAGAGCGTGGGCTATAATAATCCATGACGTGAGCACAGTGCGTCTAGTGTTGGGTAAATAGCCGGATGCTGTGAGTTATTATCGATTATAATCCATAAGTGTCCATTAATAGCCGTGCAATGGATGATAACCCTGCTATTAATGTATATTTAACCCTTTATAGCTCAGTGTAGACTGTAGGTAACATACCGTACAAACGCTTCGAAATTTAAAATAATTGATTTCATAACGTAATCGCGCACTGTAACTCGTAGTCTACACTCCGAACTAATGAACTAGTACCAAAAAATACGACTAGACGGCGATTCTTGTTACAAATTGAGATTTGTGTTACGACAGTCGGTATTTAGGCACGAAACGTGGCGGATCACTGTGATTTAAAAAATATATAAAAAATTGTTCTGCTCGTGTCTTGTGTATTATATTGATAAATTGGAGAGGTGAGTGTTTGAACTTTATTTTGTAACGTTATTTTTCAACACTTTCATATTTTATTTTGTTTTTGTTGGTAAAAGTGATTGTTGCAATTTTTGTAATTTTCTTCCCAAATAATTAAAAATAATGAAAATCCAGAAACACGTGTATTTTATTTTTTGTAATCTTCTCTAATCCAAAAAATCAAATAAATCCCAGCTTATGAGTCATAGAGGGTTAAAAAAATAAATGCTTTTTTTTGTTTTATTGTAAAATCTGTGGGTGTGAACATAAATTGGGTGCGTGTACGCAGTGTGATTCAATGTATTGTTATTCTTTTTATTTATTTTCACTTTTTGTATGTGAAAAAGTGTTAATAATAAAATAAATACACATTTTTCGTAAAATTCAGTTTTGTTAATTTAGAGGTCTAATACTATAAAAACCATAATTACTATTGACACATCGCTTTGTGACTTAACCATCTACCTAATTAATTACTTGATTTAACAAAGCGATCTAAATATGTAGGTGTATGTATACCTACAAATAAATTTTAACCGATACGTGAAAATGTACGGTACAATAAGTAAGTTACTTATTAGCTCTTTTCTGTGAATACGACGTAGGTAAATTATAAACAATGGAAAATACCCGAGTGGTTAGTAGGTAACATGCATCCCCGCACCCCCGTTTCTCGTGCTATCTCTTTCTGGCGCTAATATTTATTCGTGCCAGAAATTGAAGATTAAATAGCACATTTATTTACTACAAAGAAAGACGATGAAAATGAAGTCTAATCTGACAGTCCTAAGCCTGAAAACCACGAAGGGAAATTTTCAATCACTAAAACAACATTAACAGCAGGGTTATCATCCATAATTGCTATTAATGGCTACTAACTGCTTTTAATAGATTATTAGCCAAATGATATAATATTAACCGGATTATTATCATTGCCCAACACTAAGTGCGTCACACATATATAGACCCAGACTGCAAAGTTATTGCAGGCCCTTAATACCTTCCCTATGTGCAAACCACATATCACTTGGACACAACCATCCACCATTCAAAAAATACCTGCATATGTATGAAACAGATGAGGAGAGACATTTGAGGGAAAGTACACGCAGGAAAGATTTTAAAAACAATATAATACCCCAACTTAATATTGTTCAACATAGTCCTCAATATCAAGCAGTGCGGATTTTTAACAGGTTGCCATTGGACTTAAAAACTATAATTTACACGAGCTCTTTTAAGTCAAGACTTAAAGCGTTCCTATTCGAGAAATGTCTGTATTCGATAGACGATGACATATCCACGTATTAATTTTATTTATTTTTTTTTGTCTTTCTAAATATTAGTTATTGGGACTGATATTAGTTTGTAGTGCATGAGAGACTGTGTAATGTTAGTAATATTGGCTTGTAATGTTTGTAATATTACTTTTCTAAATATTGTTTGTTATTATTTCCTTTTTTTGTAAAAATAGTGGCCCATATTATTATTATTACCTATTATTATTATTATTTTTTTGTAATTTTCTATGATTTTTTGTATTATATCTTTTATGATTTCAAACACAATGTCAATTGTTCCTGAATAAATAAATTGAAATTGAAATTGAAATTGAAATTCATCGTTCAAGTATTCACTTGTTTTCCTGTAGAAAATGATAACCAAAACGGCAGTGCTTTAATAAGCTACGTAGTTTTTTTAAGTTAAATTAAAATCCACTTACAGCAAAACAACGTAAACATATACAAAAACGCAGTTTCCGTAAAGCGGTAGTTAATTAAAAACTAAACTACAGCTACAGTGGCGGTATGAGCCCCACGACTGCTGCCAATTTGCATGGCGATAGTTGACAATGCACTTTTTTGGGTTTCGCAGGTACGAATGTAACCACAGAGAACTGCGAATACAAAAGTTGTGATAGCATTTTTAGAAGTGAGTTGTTTATTTTCTTTTAGGTATCTATTCGATATCCATTCAATAATAAATATAAAAATATTGCGTAACTATAAAAAAAAAAAATGATGCATATTTTTTTTATAGTTACGTAATATTTTTATATTCATTATTGATTCAATGGGGTACATCTCTTCGAGAGGGAGTGCCCTGTAAATCACACACGCGGGCCCAGTGCGGGTTGGTTTATCACATGTCTTCGATTTTTTGGTTCTAGGACATGCCGGTTTCCTTTTTGAGAGCTGTGGTGCTGAAATTATTTCTACAAAGTAAAGCGTCTGTCTAAAGCGTAGTTTTAAAAGCATTGACGATTAAGACACTAACGAGCTTTGATTACTACAGTTCACTGAGTGTTGGCGATTTAAGATTTTTCCTTCTTCCAAAGTTAATGAAAATCGAATTTATCTCTATCGTATACCTAAGTTAAAAGAAAAACACTGAAAAGGTCAAACTCAGCGCTGTAAACCTATAATACTCGTACTAAATAAACTAGCAAACTTTTAAAATAAAAATATGTATATTCTAATACACCACAGACTACCTATAACATCTGTCTCTCCTTCCCTTTTCAATCCATCCAAAGGTTGTCTTTAAAAGATCGCTCTTAGCGATAAGACCGCCCATTGTGTCACCCTTTGTAAAATTTCTATATTTATGTCTGTAATCTATATGGTGTACATAATAAAGAGTATTCTATTCTATTCTAACCTTTTTTTTTAGTGCTCGGTGAAAATCCTCATGGACTTCCTCCATCGTGGGAGAGACAGAGGGGCATGCCGGACTCTTACCGGCTAAAATCACCGCGGTGTTCCACCTCTGCCTATGTTCGGGGGTGCGGGATTCGCATAAACATTTACCGCTCCCCCGACAGGCCTCGACCCACTGTTCCACAGCGGGTCCTACCTCCCCACGTCGTCGTGGGCGTGGCTTTGCCACGTTGTGTGGCATTACTTAGCCTCTGGCCAAGGTAAAAGCCAGCTGTTTGGAGATTTTATTGAACAAGCCATGAGCACTTCGCCCCTTGAGGTTTTCCGCAGCCGCAGTAGTAGCGCCAGCAAAGCACGCCGAGTCAGGAAGATGTGTTTGTAATAGCTAAATATTTTATGAAAAAGTGAAGCTCTCATTTATTGTTTACCATTTAATTTAATTTGTATTTTAATTTAATTTGTAACTTAATTTAATTTGATTTTATTTGTAATTTAATTGAATTTGATTTTATTTGTAATTTAATTTAATTTGATTTTATCTGTAATTTATATTAATTAAATACATTTCTATTTGCATGCCGCTGTGTCGGCGAGACATGATGATCCTTATTACATCTTTGTTTGTACCGTGTTTCTGGCAAATAAACGAATTATTATTATTATTATAGTTTTAGAACGAAATATATACATTAGTATGAATAAGAAGTAAAAAGAAAAGAAAAAAGAAGTAAGAATGAAAGAAGTTGAATTCGTAGATCGTACAACTTACTGCAGCGGTAAGCGTCCTGGCCAAAGTGACAATCGACAACCTACAATACAAAACACACCTAACCAAAACAATATCGCCATGGTTTGTACCTACAGAACTGTTCTAAAAGCCACATGTTCGCGCCTGTCTAGTTAATTTTCCTTTCGGTCCCCGGCAAATGGCCGCCGCCGTGCCGATTGCAGCGCGCCAAATAGGCGTATTATATTAATTTAAATGTTAACTAGAATTGCTCGCACACAGCGCGGCGTTTATATTCGCCATTTATTTATTTATTTACACAGGGTTACTTGTAATTCGACATATATCCGTCAGGAGCTGATAGGGGAGGCAAAATGTAGCAAATTTAGCCCCCATATGTAATAGGCCGAAATTCAATACTTTACGAGATATTACAGGTTTTTTTTTAGATTATACACGTTTAGGATACACGGTTTGCATTACTTATATTTTGTTATTTTGTCGTTTGAAACTATTTTATTGGCAGGAGTATCCGCCTGTATACATATGTCCACGTGCACTTTCCTGGTTTGGTCGTCGGACCATTACTAAAGAACATTTTTTTGGAACAAAGGGTACGAGTTGACTGGTAGAAATCGTCACGTAATGAAAGAGAGCTATGCCCCACGCCATGCATTCTCTTACTCTTTCTATTATATACGGGTGTGTGAGTGTGTGATTGCGATTATCGCGTAAGGAACTTCGTTTCTTATCTTACGTTGTGTCCCACTGCTGGGCAACTGAGGCCCCCCTTTTTTCCTTGCAAACCTCTCTACTTTGTGCGTTCTCTGGCCGTGTTGCTTGATGACTGATGATGAGATGATTAGATCATAAAGAACATGGGTACTTAAAAAAAAAAAAAAAAAAAAAACAATATTTAGGCCAAAATACTACTTTCTATCTTTATGTAAAAGAATAGATGAGAAAAGTGTGTGATGAGAAAAGTCTTATCTGTTCTTAACATACCAGGAGACCAGTAGATGTAATCAACTTCTGGACAGATGGCCACCATGGCCCGCGCACAATGGTCCACCTAAGGACTAAGTGCAGCAGTCCTATTCTGTAAAAATCTCACCGTGAGAACTTACGTAAAGTGAGCGGGAAGTGAGCTCTGTCATTCCCTAATGGTAGGGATTGACACTATTAAGTGCTCACACTCACTTATGATTTCACGGTGAGATATTTACAGAATCGACCGGCAGAAACCAAACCCTCTAAAATAGAATATAGGATTGGTGGATGTATACGAACATAAAACTATGAACTTAAAATATGCTTTCACTGACCAAGTGCAACACGTCATATCATATGCCAATACAAATATACTGTGAACATTAACATGTCAATGATGCGAACCTATAAGATCTTCTCCTACCAAAAATCCTTCAACGCGCCTAAAGAAGGTTTCATTTTGGTTTTATCACTTTCGACTGACAGAAGAGTGTGTGAAAGTGAATGAAATCGTTCCCAAGGGAGAAAAAAAATAAAAGCGGGTTTTAATTTAAATATTAGTTTGGCAAGTTGAAATTTTCACATTTATATCAAAGAAAACATTTATTTATTTAAACTTTTCGCGCACAAAAAGGTACAAAGGCGGACTTAATGCCTGATGATGCCTGCCTGATGATTTATATTTATTATCATGATAACAAACTATTTTTCATCAACGTGATTTTCTACGGTGGTATGAGAACAGCCGAGTTCTTCTGCTAGTGCTCGTGTCGATAAACGGGGATCAGTTTCGATGAGTTGTCGTAATCGTTCTATGTCAGTCTGAACTACAGGGCCGTGGTGAGTTGAATCTTTTAAACTGTAGTCTTCCATGTTGAATTTATCAAACCAATTTTTAGCTGCGCGATAAGTGACCGCAGAATCTCCCATCGATTTACATATGTTTCTTGCCGCATCCGCTGCTGAATGCCAATCGGTATTCGTGAAGTAACAACAGTCTGATTTGTTCTCTTGAAAAATCCATAATTTCGATGTGTATGCCTTCAATGTTCGAAACGTTATGAAACGTGGCAGGAAATTTCGTCGGTTTGTATACTTTCATCAAAGGAAATTTCAAGAACATTTAAGGAACAAATCAAATAATTCTAGATTATTTTGAAAATGTCTACTTGCCAACCTAATATTTTTTTATACTCACAACAGACTCTTCATAAATAGACGAGCTGTGATGTTATAATAAGCTTATAAAGTCACACCAGGTGGAAAATTGAACGGGAATCAATGACGGTATAAGTTTTATAAGCCATCTTTTCGGGGAATTTTCTCGTTGAAGTTGCTATTTACATAACATAAGATCACGCCTGTAGGTATTCCCCAAAGGGTTGAGCAGAGGTGTAGTAGAGTACATCCACACAGAGTGACTGGATCTGGACCCGCCATAGTAAATCCGCATATAGAGGAGGTCATTTACTGATTATTGAACCTTACTTTCCCTAGCTAAAGTTTTATAGTATGGGAGATATGCTCATTTTTAGGGTTCCGTACCCAAAGGGTAAAAAGGAACCCTATTACTCCCGCTCCGCTGTCCGTCCGTCCGTCCGTCTGTCACCAGGCTGTATCTCATGAACAGTGATAGTTAGACAGTTGAAATTTTCTATTGCCGCTATAACAACAAATAGCAAAAAATAGAATAGAATAAATATTTAAGGGGGCTCCCACACAACAGACATGATATTTATAGCGTTTTTATAGATAATGGTACGGAACCCTTCGTGCGCGAATCCGACTCGCACTTGGCCGCTTTTTATACTTTATTGATTTTTTTCCAAAACGATTAAGATTAATTATTGAAACACCGTAGTTTTTTTTTTTAATTTCTTGTGGAATACTAGTAGTAATATTATAAGGGGAATACACACACACAAAATATACATACTGTATATTATGACATACTGTATTAATAACTTGAGCGGTATGAATGTAAGCGAAAAATTAACTAAACTAACGACGAATATTGATTAATAATAAAATCCAGAACGAGCTTACAAAAAGTGGATTGTGATAAATCCATTTCATATATTAAAATTTTATCCGAGCGACTACATTACTAAGTGAGCGACTGGAAATACAGAGAGGGCAACTTAGAAAAACACAAGATTGAACTTGAGAACTTAGGATGCAAGAGCGAGCGAAGCGAGCTCGTGACTTGGGGCACCCCGACACGGACAGGTTAGGTTCGAAGAGCGAACGAGCCCCCGTCATCCGCTTCGTGTTAGGTTCCTTTAAACCCTGCAGACAGAAATAGGGGCCCCGCGAAGCGGGGCTCCGTCGACTACGCCTTATTATTATGCTCATTTTGTATTTTAAGTAACTCAAATTAATGTTTGTAAGATACTATTCTGTTGATTTTTCGTCACTTACAGTCAGTCGCTCACTTAGTAATTATATAACCCAAATTAATTAATTTTGACACTTAAAATTGTAATTTACAGTCACTCGTTTTATTGCTACCCATATTATAATATAATACATCTTGTCTAGTACTCATAGCACAAGCTCTGCTTAGTTTGGGACTAGATGGCGTTGTGTGAAAGTTGTGGAATATTGTTATTATTATTTATTGTTTGATCGTAAAGTTTTTTTAAATTTTTTTTTGAGTAAAATAACTACCTACTTTTATAACAAACAAAGAACCATACCTACTATGAAAAATTCAGCCGTACGTCGCATCTGTGCAAGAACAGATCGTTGATCAGCAAAATGCTGTGACTTCGGAAAAACCTGTTATCAACAGCGCTGATTTTCAGCAGCTACCTCTCGAATGAAGTGAAGGGCGGGCGTTTTGGGGGACTGTCTTTTGTAATTTTGACGTTCGAAAAGTGCTGATTCTCAGCCTAGTTTGAATAAATGACTTTTGATTTTGATTTTGAATGACGTAATGAAGTACGAGTACCACCGTGTGACCTAAATCGGGTAAATCTAGTTTTCCGCCGAAATAAGTGTGATTCTAGCTGAACTAATTTCAGACTTATAGCCACTATACGCCCAGGTTTCTTCAAGATGTTTTTGCATCACCGATGTCAGTAGTTCCCTAGATAAAATCAGAAAGTAGATACTGATTGAAAAAGTCACATTGGTACTTCCCGGTAACCATAACCTCGTCTATGAGAGGCGATGCCTTCACCACGGGGGCATCACGACGTCACTATGTACATATTAAGCTAATATATAATACCAACAGTTTTACAACCACCAATCGCAGCAAGCGTGGTTATTGAATGTTCAACAACCATAACTTTTTGTATCCATTATCCATTATTTTACATGTACTGACCATATTACAAAATTCACTATCAACATGATTTTATGTGCTGCACTGTGCCCAACCGGAAGGTCAAACCCTTATGTAAATGAGCACAATATATGAGCGATGTAAACCGGCGTGATTTAGTGTCGCTGAAACTTACGGATTCAATTACTTAGGAAATACATAAATCATGCGGTCTATGCCGCTCTGGTAATATTGTTGTCGGTGGCGAGGGCTCGCGGTAAGGAAGGGAGTTTTGAACCTACACTGTACATACATACACACATACATATAAATAAAATACAAATAAATAAAATTGAAGTACCTGTTTGTAATGTCGTATTAGCTGCTTTTTACTTTATGATGATTTTAGTATATTTTAATATTATTATTATATATTTTTTTTTTTATTTATTTATTATTATTTATGTCATTATATACGTTGCTTATAATTAAAAAAACCTTCTTTTCGTCTGGGTATCTGTTTGTTCCTCTGAAACGGCTGGACCGATTTTAACGGGACTTTCACTAGCAGATAGCTGATGATATAATAATATATAAAACAATAATAAATTATTAAAAAAATAAATAGTTTTTAAAATGTTACTAAATAAATAATTGTATATGATTTATTATTATAAAAATTATAATTTGTAAATTCAATTCTGTATTAATAAAACCGTATAACTTACTGACTACTCAACTGTTCTTCCTCCTCTTTCCTACTTGATCTATGCTGTGCCCGACAGGGCCCATAATTGTGACTATTTTCCTTTCCTATGTAATTATTTTCCTACCAACTACATACATTATGGTAGGTACGCAATAAAGAATTGAGAATTGAATTGATACAAGGAGTAACTAAAGCTTCTGTTAGGGACCTAAGGACTTGAACTAAAATGCAATGGACTGTAATTTAAAGCAATGTAATCCAAATAGGTACAATAATATCGATGTTGGTAAGCGTATAGAGCGTCGTCCGAGATCGGTAGTGAAGTGGTCCGACCGCGCGCGTCCCGCACGTCGCACCTCTCGCCGCCACCCGCCGCCTTCCGCTGTCACGACAGCAGTCGCAGATTTCCGGAGGAGGCGACCGAACAGCTCCTTTTATTTTAGAAAAAATAGGGATCCGCGCAAAAAAATTAAAACCCATGAATTTCCGACGTCCACGGGTAAGCTAGAAGCTACTGGCAGAAAATAGGGTATTGTAAGTATTATGAGTATTTGTAAGTATTGTGTATTGTAAGTATTGTGTAACAACAGGCCTGCAAGCTGTGAGACCAATACCTCACTGAACGACAGTACCGAATTACCGAGAGGTATTGATATTATTTATTTTATTTATTTATTTGGAACAAACAAACATTAACACATTATATCTGCGCAAATAATATAAACAAAGATATTATATAAATGTGAAACTCACACCGTTTTCCACAGCATATAATATTCGTGAGGATAGTCCACGAATAGTCCCTCTATCTAAGCGTTGAGCTTCTTTAGTTCTGACTTGAACTACACGATTACTGACAAATGCGAACACGGACTGGACATACTCGTTTGGTTCTTTGCTCAGAATACCATTTCAGACACCAACCTACACTGTCTTCACATGATCAGACCAAGATTATGTCTGGACTTTAAAAGAGACTGAGCGTGACCTCTGAGTTTGTTTCGGCCTTTCTTATAAGAGTAGGCGGATAGAAAAAGGTGACCTCATCTAGTTTTAAAAATATGATTGACGTGTAAAAGTGTTTGTACTACTCACAGAAATAAAATCATTTATCAAAACCGCTGGTTTGCTATTTTTAACCAAGGGGAGCGTGATCATTACATAAAAAAATCACCATCTGGTTTTCGGGAATGTTTGTACTTCATTTTTGGTTTTTGTTACTCCAGAGAACTATGCAACAATACGCATGACAAATCATTCGCAAATGTAGGCCTTCATCATAGAGCTTAATTTAGACTTAATTTTCAGTCTTAATTATATTCCGTCAGTTTGTAACTGGGTGACCATCATTACATTGTATCTATAATTATTGTGTTTATTGTATTTATAATGAATTTGCACCACTGACAACCCCATTTTTATGTCCACGCAATCACTGTCCATTCCGAGATCGTAGAAAGCAATAAGGCCGCCCATTGCATATTTTGTAGTGTTCATTGTTTTTTTTTTCTGGTGTACGATAAAGTATAAATAAATAAATACATAGCCGTCCGTATCTCGGAACGCACGCTAAGCCGTAGATATTTAAAAGTCGTTACGGGTAGTGAGAAGCCCAAAAAGTCTGACAACCAGTCTCAGTATCAAAGGGTATCGCGTTACCCAGTGACTGAGCTTTGAAGGTCTGGTAGGCAGTCGATTCATGAAAAATACTGATATTCAGCTGGATCCGGTAAGAGTGTAAGCCGACCCCCAATATAGTTGGAAAGGCTAGGCAGATAGATATAGTTTGGATTAAAAATTCAATTAGGCAAATCAGTCCCGACCTTGAGTGAGCTTTTCCCATCGTACTGATTTGGTAAACGGGCAATCAAGTTACTGGAAGTCAACCTCAAAATATTCCCAGCAGGGAAAGCTAGACAAATTAATATGTAACTAAGTAAATAAAATCATGACTGAATGTATAATTTTATGAAGTCTTCGGTAAGGTGTCTTCGGTAAGGTGTCGTCACAAGCCGTTCCGTGAAAGCCTATCAACGATTATGTTTCCCTGCGGACTAATATACGAATCACGCATTAATCAACAAGCTTCCTCGTTATTAAATACTCAACGGTTTTATACTGGACTGATGATTAATAGGGTACCTGAGGGGAATGCGAACAGTATTGTTGCTGCTTCGAATGTAAAATATCAGCTAGAAATAATTATGCACGTCGTGACGTTGACCAATGATATTGCTACATGAAATGAAGTACTGACGTCTTAAGCGTGGCTACTATCTACCTTCTCAACAGCAACAAAATATAACTAATAAAGGGTTTGTTGGTTTGAACGCGCTAATCTCTATGGAACGACCAGTCGAATTTGAAAAATTATTTTTACAATTGACAGACAAATTTTTGACGAAGGCTATAGGGTACTTAACATCACGCTAGGACCCTTTGAGGCCGAGCAGGAAAAATGCTAGAAAGAACGCTACGCGAAGATGACGTAATAGCGCGGGCGGGTGATGCGGGGTGGGCTGGGGAGCAAGAAATTTTACGCGGAAGGAGTCGCGGGCAGAAGCTAGTATATAATATACATCTTCATCTTTCTCTTTTCAAAAAGGTTCACATAGTTATAAACATAGAGATCATCCGGTCGATTCTGTACAAATCTCACTACAAAAACTTGCGTGGAAAGTTTTGACTTCGACTTTGACATTCATCACTTGCTATTAGTGCGAGACTACAAGTCCATTCACAGTTATTTTACTTTTGATTTTGTATCACTTTCCCATTCATATTGACCTTTATTCTCATTCTTATAAGGTTGCTGTTGGGTGGTTGCCACTGACAGCTCCGTCAAAATTGTGATCTTTATCTTTGTAACAATAAAGTTGCTATTGGGTTGCTGCTGTCATAGGTAAAATAACAGTGTGACTTGTTCATTTCATTTCAATTTAATAAAAAGAAATGAAATGATCAAGTCCGTTCAAGTCTTTTATTTAAAAGACCGAACTTAATGGCTCGGAAGTAATGCTGGTAGTCTAGAAATGTGAATTAAAAGGAGTTTGTTGCAATGACATTAGCGGGAGCACCCTCAGTTAATACCTACTTCAGGACTGTCTTAGCAGTAGGTCAAACGAGTTTCGCTAGAAACACGCGGGTAGATATTGTGTTTTCACCCACTTTTCCACTTAGGAAATAAAAGGAAGCTTTTGTATCTTAGCTTGGACAAAAATCATGCTAGTTCGATTTGATTACAAGTCCATATTATGTTGTGTAAGGACCAGTTCTTGTTGAGGGGCCCGTGGCTATGGATAATAACAGCCGCACAGGTCGATCGATCAGGCTAAGCTACGCTTGCCGCGGTTGGTCTGTGGGTGGGTGACCATCTTAACATACCGAGACCCCTCCGTGCCTCGGAAAGTACGTTTAGCCCTTGGTTCCGGCTGACATTCATAAATCTTTGACAGTCGTTAGAGGTAGTCAGAAGCCCAAACAATATGACAACCAGTCTTACCAAAGGGTATCGTGTTACCCAGCTGGGCTGTGCAGGTCAGATAAGCAGTCGCTCCATGTAAAATACTGGTATTCATCTACATCCGGTTAGACTGGAAGCCGACCCTAGCATAGTAGCAATATGCTAGGCAGATATATATTTTTTAAATACTTGAAAAATAGCCGATCAGGCAAGTCCCTGTTCAGTTTACGTAGACCAGTCAAAACATTAAACTGTGGCCAATCTCAACGGAGATTAGCCAGGTTTATGGGAGATATTATAGTGCATAAGTGTGTGCGCAAACACAAGTGCACTCTCATAGTCCGATGGGACGGCAATCCGACACGACCGGGGTGAGATCAGGTGCAGGACCAACGGCTTTACGTGCTTTCTGAGGCGCGGGGGTGTCACACCGCCGACTTCCAAACTCCGGGCTGTTACTGAGAAATTCGTAAGGGAAAAACAGGAATTAAGTCCGCCTTTGTACAGTATTTTTGAAGTGAAAACTTCTTTAGCGGCGTTGTACACTTTTTTTGTAATGGGTAAAAAATGTTAAACTCGCGTCAGGACACGTGACCTGATCGAAAATTCGTAAGACGGATGGAGAGTAGACAGCCGGTGCGGCGTAGGAGAGGAAATATCCCCCTCTCTTTCTACGGCGCGGCGAAAATGTATGCCTGCGCCTGCTGTTTCGTTTAGACGGCGCAGGGCGCTTGCGCGAATGTTCGTGTGTGTTTAAACTTTTTAATGTAATATTATAAATGGTCATGTTTGTGTACGATAGCGCAATAAATAAATATTGTATTCTACCACATAAATGACAGTGCTTTTATACTTATAATTAAAGCAATTCGTAGAAAATTATTCCCTAACCATTCCAAAATATCAAAAATGCACAACGTTAATATTCAAGTTTTCACTTCTGCCGGCACTCCCGGAGTGCAACCCGTCGTTTTTTTTATTTGTGCATAAAGTTTTATTAAACAAATAAATAAATAAAAACCCAATAACACTTTTCACGGCAATGATGTGTGAATACACCTTATGCGAAGGCGGACAAAGGGACAAGCTGCTACGTTTCCACCCTGAATACATTTCTGTATGTTGTAACTTTAACTAGTGTTATCTGTAGGAAATGTTGCTGGCATATTGGACGGCCTAGCCATATGAATTTTATGTCAAAAACATAGTCCTCATACATATCACTTACTTTGCATATATTATGTATGTCAGTTGTTTTTCCTAGTTATGTTTCCGGGTAGTTTTGCTACCAGAAACCCTGTCTTCAACATTTTCCGTGATTTACTTAGGACAAAAAATGTTGAAGACGTTGTATCTACGTACAATGAACGACGTTAATTCTCTGAAGATAGCGCGTGTATTGTATGTAAATGAAGTATAAATAATGGTTTCTACTACAATATTTTGTACCTTGTAGTTGAGATCTAGAATCAAGTTTTTCTAACTGAATGGTGCTGCTGGGGAGTTTTTTTGCGCCACTTCTTCCCAACTAAAGCACTAGGAAGTGGTGAAGGGTGGGGGTTTTGGGGGACTGTCATATATTATATAGTTTTGACGTTCCAAAAGTGCTGATTCTCAGCCTAATTTGAATAAATGACTTTTGATTTATGATTTTCCATTTTGTGTAGTATCTCGTCCGTAAAAGTACTTCTATCATACACATGTCTGCCACCATCCAGTTTTGCTATGTTCTAATTAGAAGGGTAAGTACACATATGTGTCAGTGTTATTACAAGCACATAAGACATTTGGAGTAGTGATGGCCCAGTGGTAGCTGCCGCGACTTACGAGTTTTAGGTCGTACCTTTACTTTGTGTAAATTATTTCTGCTCTCAAAACGGTGAAGGAAAATATCGTAAGGAATCCGGCATGTCCTAGAACCAACAATTTGAAGACACGCGACATCTACCAACCCGCATTGGGCCCGTTAGGTAGATTACGGCCCACTCCCTCTCACAGAGAGGAGGCCTGTGTCCCAGCTGTGGGAACATTATAGGCTGATTATGCAAGACATTTCAGATTTGTTTCCAAGACTTACCCTTTTTAATGGTAGAGTATTCATATTAATGTTCTTATTACTCGGTTTCAGTTCCACCATGTATGCCCAGCAGGGCGGCTCATAATATCCGCCCATATATCTCCACTATCACCGGCCTTATCTATGTAACAGAGATGTGGGAAGCAGATAGCACAACGTAGGTACCTATGTACTGTTGTGACTGCTACGGACACCATAGTGCTGGGTGGACACCGTGGGAATTAAACCATGGTAACAAAATGCCATGATTAAACACAGCCTTTGATAAAGCAATAGAGTTGGAAATCTCGAGGCTTGAGATCCTGGGTTTGTGTTCCGGGTCGGGGAGTGTTAAGGTTTTCCTACCTGGAATTTATTGGTAGCAGCTCGGAGTCTAGATTTGTGTCCGGTTGATGGCAATAGGCTGAAGTGGCAGTGGGCTGGCCATGTCTGTCGAAGGGCCGATGGCCGGTGGAGCAGACGAGTCCTGGAGTGGAGACCGCGTATCGGCAAGCGTAGTGTGGGACGCCCCCCAGCTAGATGGACGGACGACCTAAAGAAGGTGGCTGGGGTAGACTGGATGCGGAAGGCGGAGGACAGGGTGTTGTGGCGCAGTCTGGGAGAGGCCTATGTCCAGCAGTGGACTGCGATAGGCTGAGTTGATTGATGACAATATTCTCATCCCAATTCCATGGGTCTTAAACATAACTTCGAAATGTGAGTGTACTATAGGTACGCCTCTGCCGAACCCTCTCGGGAGTAAAAGCGGGATGTTACGTTTTTTATGTGTGAATGGAGTTAGAAATGTCAAGTGTATATACAAATTACACTTAATGGGTCCAAAAATGCCAATGTCACCCCTTAAAAGCACCACTTATTGGATCTAAACAAGACGTTATGTCAAAGTGAAAAATTGAAGAAATTCTAGCAGACTGTTCTGTTCATCCTTCATATATACTTATGACAACAACTATACTTTTGACAACAGCCTATGTTCAAAAGCTAATTTTGAACATGGGCTGTTGTCAAAAGTATAGCCAAATAGTACCGTCATAATCCTCCTCGACATAGTCACACTTTTTGACTTATGTTTTTTAGTCTGCCGGCCCTTATCAGTTTTGGCACTTGGCACTACTTGGCAGACGTATGGTACTCAGTAATTTTTTTTGTGAGTGCAGTAGGCCGCATGTCAGTGGTTACAAAACCCATAAAAACTGATCTCTTATTCTATTGAACCTCTGTAGGTCAGCTTAAGGTCAAAATGCCAAACCACCGACGATATAAGGTCAACTGTAGGTCGGTAGCTAGGGACCTGCATAAGATCAGATCAGCCGAAGCTAGCGTCGACTGCTTCTATGCAACGATGAGGCTTCTACACATCAAACCCTGCCGGCCCGCCGGCTTTGCCCGGCGGGTTAGTGCCGGCGGGTTAGGCCGGCGGCATTAGAACATTGTAAGCCGGAACGACCTTTGCCGGCGGCACGAGGGCCGCGGCATCTGCGGCCTAAGCCGCCGGGCAAAGCCGACGGGCTGGCGGGTTTAGTATGTAGAGGCCTTACGCAGAGCGCGTCTCTGGTGTGCAGAGTGCGCGGCAGCCCCAACAGCGTGCTGATGATGATAGCGGACAGGCTCAACTGTTATATACATGCGATGCTGCAATGACTTGCACGTCATCTACAGTTGTCGGCCATTAATAAGGGTTCAAGGTACCGTAGTTTTTGTTTTGTGTTGTTTGTTGTATGTGTAATGTAATGAATGTTTGTATATTGTCTATGAGTCTGTAACTTGAATGAATAAATGAATAATAATAAAAAGGTTTCTACTTTCGCTAGTTAAGTGATTTTTTTCACAAAACATAATAAAAATATTCCGGTCCTTCGACCCGCAAGAATCATAGTCACTTCGTATGCAGGTTGCGTGTGTCGGAGCCATCGAGAGTGTAGTGCCACTACAGTGCAGGCTAGCGTTAAAAATAACACCCAGCGCGCCTACCGATACATGGGCTTATAATATAACCTGTATTAACATCAAGCGGTCGAGGCGTGCTGCAGATAAAAAATGAGCTTATTACGATACACGGCTCACTCTTAGGTACTATTTTCATTCTGTTTTGTTTAGTCGTCCAACCTTCTTGTAGAACCTTGTAGTAATTTTGGCGCCTGAAGGCGTTGTTGGTAAAAATTTGTAAAATTGTCACAAAAATTGTATTGAAAAACAAGATGGCGGCGTTTTTGACCTGGTACCAAAAATCCTCGTAGAGATATACATACATGGGCTTAACAGCTAGATATACACTTATTATACAGATATACATACATTTATTATGATGAAGTAGACGAATATGTTGCTGTTAAAAAAACGATTTAATATGTCACACTTACTATTTTTATGCTGTTTTATTTAACTGTAAGTTTTCCTAATAAACATAGTGCTACAAGGACCACTAGGCACCTGAATGACATTGACAGGGGGGCGTTGTTTGTAAACATTTGTGAAGTTTTCAGTAGATATCCAATAATGTTAAGCCTTTTACTTCGCAATGAACAATTTTATTTAAGACGACGGTTTGACTCAGATACCTTTACAAAGAATTCGTTAGAAAATACAAATTTAAGTTGTCTTTTCTTGTAGATAAACTTTGGTCCTTTAGCACGTATTTCTTAACAGATATCTAACCAGAAATATATTTTTGCTCAGTTGTGAAACAGTACACATTCAAAACAAAAGGACGACCCAGTTACTTAGCAGGAGCCCAGTTATTAGGTCACAAATCTTGTGTTCATCCAGTCTAATTTTCATCTTTATTCATCTCAAAAAGAAACCAGCTTTACCTATAAAGGTGTTTACCGACAATCGCATTGCGTGATTTTTATGTGTATTACAATCTCGTAACGGCTTTGAAGATATATTACTGGGTGGCAGGGATGTCAAGGCGCGACCTTTTACCATGGATTCAGTGACACCCTTTTTTTTGGGTGGGAAATTATTTATTTATTTAAGGACTTTGGAAGACTTACAGCTAAATACAATGGTGATAAATAACATTATAATAATCTGACAGCCAATAACAGGTTTTAACGTTTAGAGCTTATCAAATAACTTCTCCTGTTCTGGGCGGAGGGAGTCTCAGACTTTTACTGACTAAAACCCACCTGTGTTCCTTCAGTTGCCTGTGCCAAGGGCTACTGTAACTCTTTCAAACAACCCGCGACCATGGCAATGGCCCATTGCTCGCCGTCCGCAAGCCCGCGCCTACGGTGGCCGGGAGTCAGCTCTTGACTCCCGACGCCCGGGCCTCTCCTGCGGCGACTAGGGGTATGAGGGCGCAAATATTGGCTCTCCCTCACGCGTTCCGCCTCCTCCTTTCTGGACACCCCTGTGTGGAAGTTATTCTAAGGAAAAAAAAAAATTGCTTTTTCATACTGTTTGATCGCGTAGGTATTGCAGTTTTGTAAAAAACAGCTGTTTAAAAAAAAAACAACGAAGTGAGGAGGCCTGTTTTCCAACAGTGGGAACATAGTAGGCTGATTATGTGTTATGTCATCATCATCTGCCTAGGCCTTTTCCCAGCTACGTTGGGGTCAGCTTCCAGTCTATCCGGATGCAGCTGAATAATGAATATCAGTATGTTACATGGAGTGACTGCCTATCTGACCTCCACAACCCAGTTACTGGGTAATACGATAACCCTTGGTAAGACTGGTTGTCAGACTTTCGGGCTTATGACTACCTGTAACGGCTGTCAAAGATCCACAAATGACAGCCGGGACCGAATGGGAGCCGGCTTAACGTGCTTTCCGAGGCACGGAGGGGTTTCGGTATGTAAAGATGGTCACCCATCTGTGGACCAACCGCGGCAAGCGTAGCTTAACCTGATCGATCGACCTGTGCGGCTGTTATTATTTAGCCACGGGCCATCAACGAAAAATTTAGTAAGGGGTTTTAGTAGGAGGTACCAGGCTGTGCGTCGATGTCCCTGGCACCCCGTACAAGAATAGTTCCTGCCGGTGTAAAAATATTAGTCAATCAGCCTGGTGGTAGCGGGACTACCCAGGCTACTAACGTACTTACATTTAAACTTCGCTACTCATAGAGGACAATGTGTCGAAATCCCCAAACAAAATTGTCATTCGCAAAACTTCTTGGAAAGTCTCTCATTTGCCTGCAGTTTCATCGGCTCTGATTCTTCAAACCGAAACAGCAGTTCTACTCGGTGGCAGAAATGAATCAGTATGTAGTTTCATTCAAAACTCCGTGTTGGTTGGTGAGCACCGACGCTAGAACTTTTTAATTCATACTACAATCTTTATTTCCTTATGTTGAATACTTCTCATAGTTGTGTCTTTAGGGCCCAGGCAAAGTGACATTGTACACACAGCGTCAGTATGGGCTAACCCCTCAAGTTTTAAAATGTTACATTGCCACAACATTGAATGGTTACGAATAATCTAAAGAATACTTGGATTCGAACCATCGCATCACCGAACGTCGTCATACTCATACCGGCAGTTTAACAAACCAGCCAGCGAGCCCATATAAATTGCGATGAAATTGCTATCGACTATCATCCGAGTCACTTTATCTTTAGGTCTCTGACTAATCGATAGATGTTATAATTTGAGGGTGACCATTAGTTTCACTTACTTACGTTTTGTTTGTAAAATTAATCCATACCCTCAAGTTATAACTACAAGGTGTTCACAAAAATATATATTATTTATTATTATTTTTACGTCTTATGATATTTCTCGGGACCATGGGGTCCTGGACCCTTGGCAGCTAAAAGCTCGCAGAGGCCCGTTAGACGTTTTTAATAAAGTAAGCTGTTCGCACTATGCAAGTATACCCAAAGACAACCCCTGGTTGGTGTAGGACTATTGCAGGATATGGCAACAAAGACATTGGGTTATGGGTTTGGGTGGCTAAATTGAACTAGTTATTTAGGACTATGGAAAGTCTGCAGACTCTGCCTGACCAATTTTTTATATAAATTACACAGATAAAATGGCTGGGGGTGACATGCACATTCAATAATGAGCCTACAAAAACGGTCGCTAGCTCATAGTGTCGTAACGACAAAGAGACAACATGTCCTGAGGTGCTTATGAGGAGTGGAGAGGTGATCCACGGCTATCAGGATAATCCCAGAAGTACGGTCAAGATCCCTACTAGCGTCTTACTGGAATAGGCGGGGCAAGACGGGGAAGCTAAGGTTCAAAGCATACTAAATCAAAGACTTGTATAGTTTCATAAACATATTTGTTATTAAAATCATCCTTGGTAATCAGACTAGAAAATGGCAGATAATTAGGAACATGAAAACAAAAGAACCAGTCGTAATATTTCGAAAAGTAAGAAAAGGGATATCTCCCTATCTTGCTCCATACGTCGGGTAAGATGGGGCACCCCCATGGGGTAACATGGGGTTATGAAACTCCCATATTAATTGGATCGGCAGAACTCACAAACACGCATGGCTTCATCGCCCCCATCGTCAACTCCTGCGCAGCAACAACTTGAATTGTTAGCCCTGATAGTTTTTTTTTCTTTGAGCACTATGCGAAGTAACTGAAAAAAACAAAAATTGATCATAATTTTTGAACCATAAAAATATTTACCGACATTCTCGGGGTTAAAAAGTTTGGAAATGGCATAGCCCACGCTTCTATTCGATTTGATCCATAGTTCCAGGGACACCCTGTATATCCCAGAAGTATGCACGGTATTTTTCTGGAATAAAAAGCATCAAATATCCAATTTCCAGTGATTACCTTAAAAAAAAATATACAAAGATTATATTTGAACTAATAATTGTATAACTTTTTGTTCAGTAAATTAAAAGCAACGCAGATGTTCAGTCAGCACCTACCTTAAGCAAAAGAAGTGAAAATCTTCTCCCGGTCCCCGAGATGAACTTCGAAATTAAATAACAAAGTTGTGAACTAAATGTTCAGGAGTAATGATAGGGATAATCTGTTTAAACCCAACAACAAATACTGAAAAGGTTCCTTTCGTCCCAATTTTTCGATAAATTGTTTTCCCTTTCCGAATTTGGCTGAATCTAGTTACATTTATCTGGTCCTAGGAGACAATATTGAGAGAGATTCCTTTTTTTCTTTCTTTTCTTTCTTCACTGTATATTTTTACGTAATAGGCTGGCAAATAGGCAGCCGGTCTTCCTAATGTAATGTCATTGTGCAACTCATGGGTGAGTAATTGCATCACCGAAGGGCTTTATGCTGCATCCGAACGTGGAAGGCAAAGTTAAAATGAATCTTGTACAGACGCCAGCACATCAAGCTACCCGAAACTGTCAAATTTTCCCAATTAACTTTGAACCTAATGCTTTAACGACAAAGTTGAAAATCTATTAAAGAAATTTGACAGACTGTAGTAGCTTGATATGCTGGCGTCTGTACCTTCACACTGTAATAGTAATATCCTTTTTTATATTAATAAAGTAGCAAGTGAAAAAAAGTGAAAACAAGTAAAAATAAGACGCGAAATTGTATTTTCATAGTCCTTTTAACGCGAATGGTATAATAGATACATTTTATTAGTTAGGTATGACGTAGTTTCGACATATAAAAATATTGTGGACATCGTTGATCCGATAGGCGTAGATGATACAATACCTACATACTCGTACAATACAAATTGTCAGCATGCAAGAGTTGTAAAAATTAGAGGCAAAAAACTGGCAAGGGATCGAAAGACCACGAGTTAATTATGACTAAAAACCTCTGGAACACTACTTAAATATACTTTTATTCGTAACACGACCAGCTCTGCTGAGCTCGCTACAAAGAGTGTACAAGAGCTGTCAGTATCATTATTCCACAACAATGATGACACTGACAGTTCTTGAACGCGGTTTGGACGTGCCGATCGCGTTTAATTTTAAAAGTGAAATTCACCCTTAGTATAATAAGCCTGTGATTTTCCCACTACTGGGACAAAGGCCTCCTCTCTGAGAGAGAGCGGGCCGTAATCTACCACGCGAGCCCAGTGAGGGTTGGTAGATGTCACATGTCTTCGTATTTTTGGTTCTTATACATGCCGGTTTCCTCACGATGTTTTCCTTCACCGTTTTGAGAGCAGTGGTGATGAAATAATTTAGCCAAAAAAGCGCTTGACTGGGATCGAACCTACAACCTACAACTCGTAAGTCGCGGCTGTTACCACTGGGCCACCACTGCTCCTCACATTTTAATTCACCCTTAGTCCCATATAAAAGAATCACCCTACGTTCCATTATAAAACCCTTTAACCCTTAACTGTATCGTGATGGTTTCCATCAACCAATCCAATGCCATATTTTGGTTTCCACAGAGCACGGGGATTCCCCAATTTTTAGAGATATTCAATTCATTTTGTTCCCAGTAGATTCGTTCTGATTACAAATAAGGACGTAAATTTCGACCAGGCCATTTAGAAAAAAAAAAAGTTTTTTTTATGAATATATTTTTTAAAATATTTTTTCCTCACTATAGAGCTAATGTTATGTCCAAATAAATTTAATTTGCTTAAAAAGTAGAAATCATGCAATTAAGGGTTAAAGTTCACATGAGTGTTTGACTGCCAGTTCTTTTTTCTAATTATCACCAGGCTGCATGATATAAGTTTCCCTTTAACAGCTATTCTTTAGACACCTTAGTGCTCATACACACGAGCCACACACGTCAACGGCAGATGCAACCGCTGTCATCGACGAGTGTCGACAGCTGCCGTTAACCCGTGTCGGCGGCTGCCGCCGAAAACGTGCCACTCGTGTTATACTCGTATGTATTTGAGCACGGAGCTCAAATACACGAGCGGCATGTTGTCGATGGCTGCCGCCGAGCGTCGACAGCTGCTGCAGACACGCGTTGACGGCTGCCGTTGACGACTATCGGTCATACGACTGTGTATGCACACTCATTTATTCACCTGACTACCTTCACTTTGAATTACGAGTTCCATGGCTACACGTATCAAATATTCGTATCAATAATATGAGACAAGCTTGAATGTCTAATCATGTGAGGCATATTATGTCTCTAACGAACAGCTGTCTATTCTCAGCCTCCCTTCGACAATCTAATACATTTTATTGACATTTATGAGAGTTCGTCTGAGAAAATAGTGTTGCTTAGACCCACTGGGATGAAACGCCAAAGCTCAATGCCTAAGTGAAAATAAAAATAACTTTTTCATTTCAGTAAATATGTAATAAAAGTGCGAATCGAACTCGCAAACGAAGGGTTCTGTACCACTGTACAATAATAAACACGAAATATTAAAAAAAAAACAAGTTTCTTGTATATATTACACAAGCTTCTGCTCGCAACTTTGTCCGCGTGTTACTTGTAATTTATTGTTTCCCGGTGGCATCGCATCACCTGCCCGCGCTGTCATTTCGTTTTCGTTAAGCGTCCTTTCTGACTTTTTTCTTTTTACTTGACTCCTAAGGGTCATAGCGTGATGGAAATGTTCCTCAAAAATTAGGCTAACAAGTGAAAAAAGAATTTTACAAATCTGACCGGTAAGTGCTTCCAGAAATTAGCACATTCAAACAAACAAGTTCTTCAGCTTTAGATACAAGAAACGTGTGATTCGTTTTTTTAACCCACTTTTATTTTTAAATTTATTTCATTTTTATTATTTGTTGCCACAGGGCTTTGTGAAAGTTTTAAGTTTCCACCTGTTATTTACGGTTCAGAAGGCACAGCCCTGTGACAGACGGACGGACCTGAGCCTTACTGCCCGTTGACACTCTTTGGGTACGGAATCCTAAAAAAAGAGTGATTATACTCTACGTTTACGAGTATAATATTCTCATCTCCAATGATAAAGATAACATTATCCCAAGTATTCTCAAAAATATTGATCCTCTCTGAAATCGTAAAAGAAAAACTATCATAAGACAAATCCATTTAAACTCCATTTAGATGGCCTATCAATTTCTGTGCCATTTAAATTGCCATAAACTGAGATCGGTGCTTTAAAACGAAACATTTTAAGTTCGCGGGCTGAAGGTCGCGCGTTGAGGTGGTTTTACATTGAACAATGCGACCATGGTCGTTGTCTAGTTGGTCGTAAATTGAGTCATGATGGGATTAGGGGTGGGATTTTCATAAGAAGTAACACGTTATCTAAAACTGAACATTATTTAAGAATTTTTGTCTATTATTTTTTTGTTACTTTTTTAATAATAACAAAAAATTCTAGACAAAAATTCTATTAAATTAAATTGCAAGCCTTATTCCCTAATAAGGCTTGCAATTTAATTTAATAGAACTTCAAGGGTCAAAAGACCCTTCTTTTGACCCTTTTAAGCCTTGCAATTTAATTCAGTGTTATCCGAAAAGAATAGCTTCTTTGTGCAACCACAGAAAACAGTTAAATGCAGTATCATAAAACAAATATCGTGTTAGGATCGTAGTTTCACAGAAACACTGGTAATATGAAAACATCGGCTTCACAAAATTTAAACTGTTCTTGGACATTAAATGTTTTCTGCGACCATGGTCGCGAAGACCAGTGGCAACGGTCCTTAAGTTCGAAGTAAAAGAGATAATGTCTATGAAAAAGCCCGGCTCCACCCTCGGACGGTCGTAATTGATTGCGACCTACGATTTAATTTCGACCAAGCCAGTGATTATCGTCGAGTGAAATGTTACAACGGTTTAAATTACAAGCTTTAAGATGATATAAT
The DNA here is from genome assembly GCA_949629135.1 of Eremobia ochroleuca. Lineage (NCBI taxonomy): Eukaryota > Metazoa > Arthropoda > Insecta > Lepidoptera > Noctuidae > Eremobia > Eremobia ochroleuca. The sequence continues at coordinate 18,980,065 of OX451401.1, read as the reverse complement.
TTAAAGGTTATTTGAGAGCGACGTTAAGCGTTTCGGGATTTTGCCCTTAGTGTAATTAAATTTGGTTTCTGGGAAATTTTTGGGAGGTACTTATTCAAGCGATTTTGTTATAGGCTGCTGAAGGATTTTGTACAGTGACTTTTTTGGTTTTTCTTTGTCCTTTTGACCTTCATCTAAGGGTTAATCTTGAAGCTGGCAGTACTTTATGTGTTTACACGTATGTTCTTTTATGTAGAATGAAATCTTGAGATAGCGCCAGTCATTATTTTTTATCTGAAAATACAGAGTCATCGTTTTTAATGATTTTTGTGGAAGTAAGAAACACACTACTCCATTTCTAGAACGGATTTTAAGTGAAATCCGTTTATTACTGTGAACTATACCGGCACGGTTTATGTTTCTCAAATAGATAAACTATATTTTTATAATTTATGAGCTATCAAAGGCGCCATCATACAGTGCCCTGGTTTAGGAATGACTAGTTTTTTAATGCAGGCGGGACTTTGGAATCGCGGGTGATCGGGGTGGGGACTATGATTGCCCACCGAGTGATTTCGGGGAGTACGGTGGCACTGTGGTCACGTGCTGCCATGCAAAGCGAGGCTCAGGGGAGACCCCCTTTATTGTCTCCCCGGGGACGTGCCCTAACAGGCGTTGCACTGAGGGGGTTCCGGATTGGTCTACTAAGAGGTATCGGGACCCCCTCCATGTGCTGATGGTGATCACCGGGGTGGTTTTAGTGAGGTAAGAGTTCCACACTACCTAGTCTTTTCCCCAAAGTCCCGGTTTCTTTTGAAAGTTTCCCCCAGTAAACAAAAAAAATGGGATGGCTAGTTTTAATTGAGAGCAGTACTAGCTCAGTGGTAACGCCTGCGACTCACGAGTATAGAGAGACAGGCTTTTCATTTAGGACTTTGTGTAAATTATTTCATCAGCGATGCACTCAAAACGGTGAAGAAATACATCGTGAGGAAACCGGTATAGTCGGCGGCACGTAACTTGGCAAGGTTTTGCCGTAGTGGAAATAAGTTTACCCATGTACACTTAGTGCAACAAAAAAATTATCAGTTTGATTGCTTGTAATTATTCTACGGTTATTTCCATAATTTATTTTAAACACGTCTGTTTAGAAAAAAGTTAAAGAAAGGAGAGGAAAAGGGGAGGACTTTTGCCAACTTACGTGCCAGCTACTGTATGTCCTAGAACGAAAAATATAAAAACATGTGACATCTACCAACCCGCACTGGGCCCGCGCGGTGGATTACGGCCCATGCTTTCTCACTAAGAGGAGGCCTCTGTCCCAGCATTGGGAACATTACTTACTGGCTGATTTTGTATGTTTTGTTTGTAGGTATGTAGTTTTAATGAATTAAACATCTCAACGCTAGCCAATCCCGCATACACCGCAAAACGAATCACTCATCGATGGAACGAAGATAAAATGCAAATATCCCTACATTACATCGGCTTAAGACTCGGGCATAACAATATAAATCTTGCGATGGGAGGGCCAACGAAATTCACGGCTAATGAGATTGTTCCTGCGAATGTTGTATCCGATCGTGTGGTGGATATGAAGGAGAAATATTCGGGATAAGTCCTGGATTCAATGTTATGTCACTTTCTTTTATAATGACCAAGAAGGAGGATGGAAGGACCAATTGATTTGGAAGCGCTTTATTTAATTAAATGTATGTGCGCTCCATGTTTCTTTAATTAAATTTAATTATTTTATGGTTTTTGAAGCGTTTTTTTCTTTTGCATCTAATTAGGTCCTTACCTATGAAATTGCCGATTTCTGATTCTGGCTATTGTGAAGATCGGTATCTTTAATTCTATTTATAATTCCGAATTGAAATTAATTTTATAAGATAGCAGGTAGGCTTTGACAGTCAATACGGGTCGTCAGTAGCCCGACAGTCTGACAACCAGTCTTACCAAGGGGTATAGTATTACCCAGTAACTGGGTTGTAGAGGTCAGCTAGGCAGTCGCTCCATGTAAAATACTGGTATTCAGCTGCATCCAGTTAGACTGGAAGCCGACCCCAACATAGTTGGGAAAAGGCTAGGCAGATGATGAGTACCTATGACATTTTGTTTTTCAAAATCAGTTGTTCATTTTTCCCGTCGTTCCATGTCGTGTCGTGTGTAATGCTCACGACACGACGCGAGATACTAGTCTTTGTCATTTACTTAATGTATCTACTATACTATTTGATCTGCATCCGTGATGATGTATCCAAACCTAGCCGCAAAATTCCACATGCTTCGTGTACCGAGACGAAATAATAATCTATTTTCTAATAGTGTATTATATGGCGACCTAAGTTTATAATAAACTGTCAGATTGTTTTAAAACTCTTGTTTATAGGACATTTAAATTATTCAAGTATCTCTCAAGTGAATGCTACTACTCGACTAACGATTTTATAAATGAATAATTGACTCAAATATTCCCTTTTTGTTATCTTTTAGATTTGAACCTTTTTGGCATTTTAATAACTAATATTAGACTAATTTGCAGTTTTAATTCTATCCTAATACTTTAATACAATGATATACCTATCAAACTTACCAAAATCCTGGAAATGTATTTGTATGCTGGGAATGGCAGAATATTATGACCTTTAAAAACTATGTAACATCTCTGTAACAATATTCGGAAAAAATATTGGACTAATAGGCTATCGACTCTTCTTCAACGCCTCTGTAAATACTGTAATTATGTCCAGCAGGCTAATTGCGTAACACACTATCAGTAGCAATGGGTTTCATTTTGACAGTTAAACAATATTCATTGCGTTATTTACGTTGTTGAGTAGACACATTTTTCGAACATATGGAGCAATGGATTAGCAATATGCTTCAAAATTGTTCAAATTGAGAGTAATAGTGTGTTACGCAATTAGAGTGCTGTACTAGCAATAAAGGTAATTGGCACCATTTCTTATACATATAGGTACTAACTTCAACACACAAGTGGTTATCAAGCTATCTACACTAATTGTATGAAAGTCGCGCATTTTTTTTTTGTTTTTTCATCTTTATAAAGCAATAATTTTATTCGACCATTCAAACATTCTCGTGTTGCCGCAAATTGCTCTTCACATTTGTATCTCGTGTCGCATCGTGTACATTAGACACGACACGAGATACTTGCCTATATCATTTACTTAATCAAATAATGTTCTAATAGGCTATTGTCTCTTCTTCAACGCCTCTATTAATACTGTTATTAAGTCGTGTACGAGCTATAAAGATAATTGGCACAATAACTACCTATACCATTTCAAGACACAAGTGAGCAATCTACACTAATTGCGCGAGAGTTGCACATTATTGCCTGGGCCATTACCTACGGCACTATTTCTAGATAGAATAAATCTTAGGGAAGATAAGTTTACCACCCATAGACCATTTCAGACACCAATCTACATGGTTTTTACTGTCCAAGATTATGTCTGGACTTTAAAAGAGACTTGTCACCTCGTGAGTTTTTTTCGGCCTTTTTTCTAAGTCAGATAGGAAACACCGAAGTCATCTAGTTTTAAAAATATGGTTGACTTGTAAAAGTGTTTTTACTAACCAACTTTCAAAAATAAATCATTTAATTAGGAGATTGACCATTCTGACGTCATTTTCTCTAACTTCTATTTGTTCATGTCGATGTCACGACAGTGAATTTAAATTTGTTGGTTTAAATCCTCTCTGTAAAAGAGCAACTATTAAGGAAGGTACAACGGACCAGATACCATGGGATTCTTCTACCAAGAAAATAAAAGTATGAAAGAAAGATTTGGCTGCAGTTCATAAACCACGCTCGGTACACCAAGCATATTTATGCCACCAAGCAGCGTTACTGTTTTTCGGTTTGATAGGTGTCGTGGTTGCCGACGCCATTGCAGGTGCATAAGAAATGCTAGCTTTGTCTCTGGGATGGCACCGCGTCAAGTATTGCAGATATCAATTGGCTGAGGTTACCATCAGATGAATAATCTGCTTGTGTGCCACCTGTAAACTCAACATTTTTGGGATTGTAAATTGACCTATAAACCTGTTTATTATTCAGGTTCTCTATCCAAATTACACTTAACCAAATTAGATATAAAGACTCGTAATGAGACCTTTTTAATAAAATAAACAGCGTCGACCCATTATTTGAAATTTTAGCGCCTGCCTACGAAAATATTTGTATACCCTCGAAAAAATGGATCAGCTGGCGCAAATTATTTATAATGTAAATGGAGACTTCTACAAAAAGTATGGTCCCTAAAATCTGGGTTACTTTATACAACGCAGATAAAATACAGGTCACCTAACAGAGTGTAGTTAAACACGATCCACTTTTAGGGATTTGGAGCTTAAGTTCACCATGATAAAAATACCAGAAGGCCTCGTTCACGTAGCTAATTTTAACTGCTTCTTCTGTAGTAACCCAAGTGTCACTCTGCTAGGTATCGGTTTTCACGTAGAATCGGTATGTCTGATGGCACAGGAAATGAGGCTTTTCGCAGTATAAAACTTCAAGTGCTTCGTCATCGGCAGCCTAGTTCCACCCACTACTGAGTGTAAGTGCTAACTAGATGTGTATCTGTCTTGAAAACGGGAAAATGCTATCGATAAATACTCAATTTGAGCCTGGAAAAACCTAGAAACATGACTGCAGTATGTACTTGCAGTCGAGATTTGACATTAGAGGACTAGCTTTGGAGGAAGGCTGCCTAAGATATCCACTTCTGTTTTATTCTACTTCCATATTGTGTAGAGTAGGCCTTCCGACAATCTATTTAGTGCTTAATCTATATGTAGGTCTAGTGTTTATGTAACACTAGTAAACCCTTAGTTGTGTTGTTGAAGTTCGGAACCTCTTATAATGTTGTTAAAATACCTTAATGGCTAAAGTTTTTTCTTTCAAATTTGGGAATTTTGCTTGTAATCTTGGCGTTACAGTGTTGAGATTTAGAGTGCTTAAAAACTCGTTGTTAAAGTTTCAGCTCCATTTTTGGCAGATGTGTGTTATTCAAATATGCGTTCAACGGCCTCTGTCTATAATATAAGAGGGAATAATCCACCCGGCGGGCCCAGTGCGGGCTGATAGATGCCACATATAAATATTAATAGACAAATGCTGTTATAGTGTACTTGAGTTCCTAGATTATTAGGTGTCAGTCAAGAATTGTAGTATCATGATTGTCACATTATGAATAATGTATTGTTACTCAATTAGAATGAATTTTAATACTATTACTTTAATTTATTTAATGCATGCACAATTCAAATGAATACATTTTTCTTTAGATAATAAATAATTATATAAAATTTGCGCGCCGAAATTAATGGCAGAACAAGAGATCAATATATCTTTAAGAACCTTCCGTACCTTATTTACAGAAATAAATGATTTTAGTTTATTTATTGTTTTAGGGGCCCGTGGCTAAATAATAACAGCCGCACAGATCGATCGATCAGGTTAAGCTACGCTTGCAGCGGTTGGTCTGTGGATGGGTGACCATCTTTACATACCGAGACCCCTCCGTGCCTCGGAAAGCACGTTAAGCCGTTGATCCCGGCTGTCATTCGTAGATCTTTGACAGTCGTTACGGGTAGTCAGAAGCCCGAAAGTCTGACAACCAGTCTTACCTAGTGGTATCGTATTACCCAGTAACTGGGTTGTGGAGGTCAGATAGGCAGTCGCTCCATGTAAAATACTGGTATTCACCTGCGTCCGGTTAGACTGGAAGCCGACCCGACATAGTTGGGAAAAAGGCTAGGCAGATGATGATTTTATTAATTTTTTTGATATATTCAAGTTTTTTTGGTTCTAAGTCATGCCGGTTTCCTCATGATGTTTAACTTCACCGTTTTGAGAGCAGTGGTGAAGAAATAATTTACACAAAGTAAAGCATCTGCTTGGGTTCGAACGTACTACCTGCAAGTCGAAAGTCGCGGCCGCTACCACTGGGCCACCACTGCCCTAGCACAGTATGAAAAAACCGGTCAAGTGCGAGTCGGACTCGCGCACCGAGGGTTCCGTACAAATTTGTATGTACGTAACTACAAATTTACGGTTTTCACAATTTTTTCTTTATTTATGCTATAAGACGTTGCTTCGTACCAAATTTCAAGATTCTGAGTTCACGGGAAGTACCCCGTAGGTTTTGATTCCCTTGCGAGTGTCGAAAATTTGTGGTATAAACGGTTGTATCTTTTGATTGCGTTGGCTTAGAAGTTTGATTTTTTCACAGCTCCAAGGGACAGTAGACTTAAATATTTGATATAAATTCCAGCTTGATACCTCCACGCTTTCCTGAGAAAAAGGGTCTTGACAGACAGACAGACGGACGGACGGACAACAAAGTGATCCTATAAGGTTCCGTTTTTTCCTTTCCGAGGTACGGAACCCTAAAAACAAAAATTTTGGTAATTATTAAGAAAATTAAAAAGTATCCTTTGATCAAAGTCACAGTTCAATTACACGTTGCAATATTATAACATTTAATCATTATTATCTACCAAGTTACATAAATAAATGATTAACTTAAGTTATTCTTATTAACTTAAGTTTAAGATACAACTTAATAACTTAAGTAGCTGGTGCTAGCGAGTTTAAATAATAAAGAGAGCTATAAAAACTTAATTTAGTAAAAGCCTTCATTTCGAAATGGATAATAGCACTTTTGAAAGTTTTTAAAGTGATTATTAAAGTTGTCGACATAAAAAAATATTCAAAAAGTATAGGACTTCGTTAACAGTAGTGTTCTTTTAGTAACCGTCGTAGCTTACGAGTAGTAGGTCGTAGGTTCGAACCCAGACAGGTGATTTTGTAAGTCAATAATGTAGAATTTATCTGAAAAATCAAGGCCTTTTCTGGAAAAGACCGTGGTCTCCCTACATTCCTGTCAGCCCCGCCCCTTCTAACCAATTGGAAATATATTCTCTTAATGTCGCGAGAGATCTACAAAACGATAGACTTAATGTTCGCCGGGGGATCTCACTGTGCCCATAGAAAGCCCATGGGAATAATATCCTCAACTGATATTGTGTTTTGGGACTCTGAAAGTTTTATTTGAAACGCTCTGGATATGAATGTCTTTGTGAGGCGTGAGTAGTGGCTTATAATGATGGCGAGTCGTTTCTTTTAGGTTTTTTTAATAGATTTTGTGTGTCAAGGACGTCTTTTTTGTTAGTGATACATACATAAACTCATGCCTTTTTCCCGTGGTGGTAGGCAGAAATATCAGAACGTCACTTGCGTTCAAACATCTGGGTATACACGCACCGAGTAATACGCACCAGACCCGATGTTAGTGATTTTCTGTAATAATGGAGAAATATACACACACTGCTCTCAAAACGACGAAGAAAAACATCGTGAGGAAACCGGTATGTCCTAGAACCAAAAACATCTCCCAACCCGCACTGGGCCCGCGTGGTGGATTACGGCCCACTCTCTCCCACAGAGAGGAGGCCTGTGTCCCAGCAGTGGGATCATTATAGACTAATTATTATGGTGTTGGTGTACTCTACACCTCAGCCACTACGAAGAATTTAGGTGTAATTTTATGTTGAGCACCCATAAAACTCTTCATGCAGGAATGTAATATTGTCACACCTATTTCTGCCTTCAAGCAGCATTGCTTTATTCTAATAAAATAGCAAACACATGTGTCTCACTATAAATTTACGACACCGAAAATTGAATATGTAAAAGCCAGAACACCATATATCAGATGGTGGAAATCTAGCCATGCATCATGCGATGCAGGTAATCACAGGATCTTAGCGCCATGCATGGTATTGAATAACGACATAAATTAGCCCCTAACAGCTTGTAGTGTTTACGTATACGAGGCGAGGCTTGTATAAATAGGGGCTAATTAATATGTGATGGTGGTAACGGTGTTGGAAAGATAATTTATATTAGTCATGTGTCACTACAAGGCTTGTGGAAATAATTACAGGCGCATCGCAGGGTCTAAGCCACGCTTGCCGCGTTTTGTTACATATCGAGATCCCTCTGTGCCTCGAAAAACACGCTAAACTGTTGGTCCCGGTTGTCACTGTAGATTTTTGACAGACTTTACGGGTAGTCAGGGGAGGTGTATCGTGTTACGCTGTAAGTGGGTTGTGGACGTCAGATGGGCAGTCATCATCTGCCTAGCCTTTTCGCAACTATGTTGGGGTCGGCTTCCAGTCTAACCGGATGCAGCTGAATAAGTACCAGTATTTTATATGGAGCGACTGCCTATCTGACCTCCACAAGCCAGTTACTGGGTAATACGATACCCCTTGGTAAGACTAGTTGTCAGACTTTCGGGCTTCTGACTATGCGTAATGACTGACAAAGATCCACTAAATCTGCTGCATAATGCTGGATCCGGCTAAACTAGAGCTCGACCACAGTATAGTTGGGAAAAGGCTAAGCAGATTGATTGATGCAGGATATCTATATATTTAGGCCTTTTTTTTGGTAAGAAGAAACGAATGAAGATCGTCAGGTTTGCTGACTGCGAGTTGGTGATTTACTGTAGCAAGCGCTACTGATGATGATGAGGTCCTGGGTTTGATTCCCAGGTTGGGCAAAGTTACTTGGATTTCCATTGGGAACCTCTCAGTAGCAACCCGCAGTCTGGATTTACGCCCATGGTTGATGCCAATGGGCTCGCCCTCTATTTCACGAGTTTTAAACATGACTGGGGAATGTGGGAGTACTTTAGGTACACCCCCGCCTAACACTTTGGGATTAGAGGCGTGGTCTTATGTTCTTCCATTTTATTGGAACTGGGTTGGAAAATACTAGTATTCCGTTGCATCTGGTTGGACTAGACACCGAACCCAATATAGTTGGGAAAAGGCTAGGCGATGATGATATCAAGGATTCCCCACGAAACGTTTTGAAAAACATATTTGGATTGGCAACTTAATTTTTAAGAAGCGAGCGGAACACCACGTTAAAAAAGGTTCAAGAGATTAAATCTAAACCTAGACGGTTGGCACTTAATTTTATGAAGCTTCTCTCTTCCCCTTTTAGAACCAAAAGCGTTCAAATGTGCTTTAAAATATCACTTTAGAACAATTGTCCCGGAAAATCTGTTTTCATTGTTATAATTATTCAAATGTAATTATGTTCGGGCAAAGCTTTGGCTGTTCTTAATAAATATATTACGAAGGTCGGTCTCGTCTCTTTCATGTCATCCGCAGCCGAGAAAGAATGGTATTGTATTATGAGTTGGGATGCCCGTGCGAAATCACGTGATTGTTTTTACGGTTTTCTTCATTAGACGTAAATTAATATGTGGTTTATATTTAGGGCGGTTTCAAACCGCCGGTATTTGTATGTTCAGGGTTTCACTGCAAACAGTTTTTTTTTTAAATACGACTCGTAGTTCCAGAGATTAGCGCGTTCAAACAAACAAACTCTTCAGCTTTATTATTAGTATAGATTGAATACTAATATTCAATTTAAATTTAAATTGAATATTAAAATTCAAAAAAACTGTTTGCATTAGTTAGCCCAATTCTTAAGGGATTCTATAGGCTATATAACATCACGCTGGGATTAATAGGAGCCGAGCAAAAAGAAAAAATCAGAAAGAACGCCAAGCGAACACGAAGTAATAGGGCGATGCGATGCAATGGGATGGGGTCGGGGTAACTAGCAATTTCACGGACCTAAGTCGGGGGCAGAAGTTAGATATATAATATTTGGGAAAGCGGGGTCCGTGAAAAGCCTCTATTAGTGGTAAATAATCCTAGGTCCTTTGAGATCCCACTTATCTAAGTTACACTGTACAATATTAAGCTTTAAACAGGCTACAGACAACACACCACCACAAACAACATTTACCTAAGTATTATATTAATTTACGGAAATTAATTGTTTAGCATAATTAGAGATTAAACGAACTTACCTGTGAGTGAAGTTCGATCCTAATTATATGAAGGCTTCGTCCGAAGAGATTAGCATTTATACACATGTAGTAACGCGTAGTACACACCATTCCACACTATTTTGAGAATATTTTGATTTCTTCTGCATTTTTAACTTTTTTTTTTTTTTTTTTTTTGTGGGTAAGTTAGTCAACTTTATTCCTGCGCCCGCAATCCGTGTCATTTAGTTTAGAGTCTAGCCCATTCGATTCATATTTTACGATTGATAAGGGTAGAGACTAAACGAGAGGGTGGGAGGGTTGCTAATCTCTTCGGACGAAGCCTTCATATAATTAGGATCGAACTTCACTCACAGGTAAGTTCGTTTAATCTCTAATTATATTTCAGGCTTCGTCCTCGAGATTAGCATTTATACACATGTAGACTTTTAGAGATATGAATCGTAAAATATGTATAATTAAATGAAATTCATGAGTTATAGGTTGCAAAGTATTTTGTATTACTGTAACGAAAAAACAAAAATCACATAATTTTACAATTATTGTAATTCTAAAATGTTTACTTGTTAATTGAATCATTCATAATTGCCATACCAAAACAATCATTAGACATATTATTATTAACAGGTCTACTATAAAATTTTGCAAATGTTTGGGAGCTAGGGCTCCAACCAGCAGCTTTCCTAATTTGATCGATATTAACACCTAATCTTTGCGCAGCAGATGTGGCAGCATGCCGAGTGCTATGCGCAGTGAACGTGGAAGTATCAATTCCGCTTAAACTTAGAGTGTGTTTTATCCATCTGGATAAAGTTTGTGCCCCTACGGACTTATGCGGCCTTTTAAAACTGATAAATAAAGTATCCGTAATAATACGAATTCCTTCAGTCATTGCGAGATAATCGAGTATTGCTTTTGCTGGACAAATCTCTGGTTTTTTATCAAAAAACGGAATAACGAGCATGGGTTGAGATGCCCCAATTCTAGATGTTTTTATCAGGTCGGGAATTTTAATTTTGATTTCATTTGGAAACTTTTCAATATTACAAATTTTAATTTTTGATAATGTTTGCACCCTATGTGCAGTGACGAGAGCTAATAGAGTAATTAATTTTTTGGACATTTTTTCAAGACTTATGTCTTTATTAGGGTACCATTTTTCCAGATAATTTAATACCAAAGACGTGTCCCAGGTTTCGTTATACTTAGGCAGAGGGGGTCTAGAACGAAATACTCCTTTAAAGAATCTTTTCATATCTTCATTCCCGGAAATGTTTTCTTCAGTAATTAAACTCAAAGCGGACCGGTATGAATTTAATGTTCCGTATTGGGCACCACTATTATACGCAATTGTTAGGAAGTTCATAATATGTGGAATTGATACCTCATACATGTTCAATTTATTCTCATTACAATAAATGAACCACTTTTTATAACACCCTTCATATTGTTTATAAGAGTTCTCCGAGAGAGAGTTAAGCACTATATCCATAGATGAAAGTGGGATACCTCTTCTTATCATCGCCTTGCGGATAAGATCCCTGCCACCAGTGTAATGCTGTTGCGTATGTGGAGACGACTGAAATCAGTAGATAAAATTAAATTATCATTAGCCCGGAACATTACCATTTCTGACACTAAAAGACTTTTAAATAATGGGTACCACGGCTGTGTTGGCCAGTGTGGTATAACCATGATACCCTTGGCGTTATCAGACTGAATTTTTCGTAATGATTTTAATATCATGGTAAACGGAGGAAACGCATAAAAATAAAATTCTGACCATGAAATTGTAAAAGCATTTACTGCGTATGCATCCGGATCTCTGTGCCAGGAGACGTATCTTGGGCATTTATTATTTAACCGACTGGCAAAAAGATCTATTATTGGGGAACCAAATTTTTTTATAATTTTACGGTAGGCATAGTCTGCCAGTTGCCACTCAATATCAGGATGCGTACGTCTCGACTCCTTATCTGCTTCAAAGTTCTCTGAAGAAGTAATATATGAAGCGAAAACATATAAATTTCTATGTTCGCACCATTGCCAAAGTTGCTTCGCAACGTCTGTCAAATGGGGGAACTGGATGCCTCCCATCCTGTTGACGTAGGAAATAGCGGTCGTATTATCAATTCGAAGAAGAATCTGGGAGTTAGACATATCCTTAGCAAATATTTTAAGGCCAATATAAGCAGCCATAATTTCTAAATAGTTAATATGCTGGCTGAGTTCAACGTCTCCCCACAGGCCACTAGCTCTCTGATCACCACACGCAATTCCCCACCCCTTTTTTGAGGCATCAGAGAAAATTTCAAGGTCATATTTATCCATTTTGATTTTACAAACAGGATGATCGATAGCATGATTCCACCATTCAAGGTCTATTTTCAATGAATTTGGTATATTCATAACTGTTTCATAATTATTGTTTGAATTTTTTAAATTAAGGTATTTACATCTTTCAAATAGTTTGGTATAGAGCCAGCCATACTCCACAGCTGGGCAGGCAGATACCAAAAGACCAACAAAGCTAGCGAAAGCTCTGATTTTGCATTGTTTTAAATTCGACATTCTTTTAATTTCTAATTTTATTCTATTAATTTTTTCTTTTGGTAATGTGACCTGAAATTTTCTTGTATCTACAACATATCCTAAATATCTGCAAATGTGTGAAGGATTGAAATTACTTTTTTCCCTATTTATGATAAAACCAAGGCTTGTAAGGAGGTTTTGAGTTTCTTGCAGGTTTTTATAGCATGTTTGCTGATCATGACCAATAAGGCAAATGTCATCTAAATATATAGTAGATAAGTATCCACGTGTTCTCAATAATTTCATCACTGGTTTCATAACCTTTGTAAATACAAAGGGAGCAGTATTCAAGCCGAAAGGTAAGATATTAAATTCATAAATAGAATGTTCAAACTGGAACCTGAGATATTTTCGATCATCTTTATCAATCTTAATTAAATAATATGCATCTTTTAAGTCGATAGTGCATAAGTAACAATCTCGTGATATCAGTTTTATTACAGTTCTTAAGTCTTCCAGTTTGAAGTGATTAGTACCAATAAATTCATTTAAAGATTTTAAGTTTAAGATAAAACGCATCTTTCCGTTAGGCTTGGGTATTAAAAAGACTTTTGACAAATATTGATCGGACCGAGCTTCACATTCCGAAATAGCTCCTAATGATAACAAATTGTCGATGGCTTCAATGAAGTGCGCCCTTTCTGACTCAGAATATTTCCGAATGTTAGGAGGTACTGATTGAATCGGTAACCGAGTAAAGGGAATTTTATAACCCTTTATATAAGAAAGGATCATTGGATCATGAGTGATCATTGACCATTCTTTATAAAATAAGGACAATCGACCTGCAGGTTTTACCGTGTTTAGCGACGTCTGTAGTTCTGTCGCTGCTGCGGATGTTGAGACTGCTTGGATGAGCCGGCTGGCCGATTGGGCGTCGAGGTCATCGCAGGCTTCTTCATCCTTGGTGGGCCCGTCGGCCTGCGAGTCGGACCCGGATTCCTCCAGTTTAAATTCCTTGAAGGATTAGCTGTGCTCTGTGTAAACATCTTATTGGCAGGTTTAGGTGCCGGTGGTTTAAGATCTGTACCAGATTTATTGATGGCTTTTGCAGTTTTTATGGTTTCGGCTAAGTTCTCACCGAAAAGAAGCTTATCAATTTTTGTATTCTGTAGCTGTTCTCTAACTTCTTTCTTTACAGCATTCAATAGGAAGTTTCTCCGTGTCACAGAGTCAGCGTGTTGGCAGTCGCAGATGATACGAGTAGAATCCATCAGAAGTTTGAGTAAAGCGGTGTTTTTATCCTTAGCAGACAATATAAGCGTGATGGCTTCTCCTAAGGAAGTAATGGCTAAGGTAAGTTGTTTTTGTTTACTTTCAATAGCTTTATCGCGTTTAGCAATAATATCTGACACAGCTGCTTTTATTTCTGCATTCAATTCTGGAGGATCAATCAACTTGGCATTTTCAGGAGTTAAATAATTTTCTTTAAGCTCCTTGCGCATATCTTTTGTTATCCCCACCGTAGTCCAATGTTGAAATCTAATCGATAAATCTTTTTGTATATTTTTTCCATATTTTTTATCTGTAGTAGGATCAGTGCCTAATATATCCAACATTTCACTATCAAGTCCTGAGTCTTCTATTGCAGGTATCGTCGCATCTTCAAGCGGAACAGGCTCTGGGACTACGGGCGGTGAAGGGTCCGCAGGGTCCGGCGCAACTATCGCGACAGACTGAATTTGAACAGAGTTTTCATCGCGTGATGTGCTGGGGAGTGGATCTGATTCCAGCTGCACCTCGGGCTGTGTGAGGTCTACATCTGTTTGTAGCTCGGGAGAAGGCTGATCCAGGTCTGACATGACCGCTTCATTGTTAAACAACCCCATATATTCTCCGTCTGAAAAGGAGACGTAAAGTCCCATGTAGCCTGGCAATGCGAGTCAATACTATATTGTAAGTGACAGTCCCAAGTCTTGATAACACGTACTGTCCACAAACAAATTTATCTAGCACCATGAGACAGTCCCATTTGTACTTCTCGGCGGGCCGGGAAATGACTGCATTACTATCGTAACAATAAAATAGAACAAGTTGTTCGATATGTTAAAATCTTTAATGTTTTCAGTGTAAAACACTTCTTAGTTACATAGTAGTCTAAAAGACTGAACTGAATTGTTAGGAATTAACAGTAAGAAACAGTCCCAATGCAAGCAAGTACTGTCCGCAAACTATTATTTCATAAAGAATAATTAAATCTTGTTTTGTCTGGCTCGTATTAGTGAAAAAACAGTCCCATTGTACTGTCCGTAACACTAATTCCTCGAGTAGAAAAACAATTAAGTATGTACCTAGGTACCTTGTTGTTGGTAGGTATATACGATGTTAAACAAAGTAAACAAGACGTGTAATCTAATATAATTACATTTTAATAACAGATGAAGATCGTTATGCATTCAAATTTAAGAAAAAATAACTATGTAGTGGGTAGTAGGTCACCCACTGATTAATATGTATATAGCTTGAAAATAAAACGTACCTTGATCATCTAACGGAGAACGGCGGCACAAACTTGTTGAAGATAACTGTGAGTCATCCGAGTAATATGAATCACGCGATCGACGCCGTTTGCGTCTTAATTTTCTTTGTAATCTTCTAATTTTATGTTTTATACGATCACAATCATCACCTTTTCTTTTAGGCATTATTATAATATAACAATAACACTAGATATTAACTTTTTAAATAACTGTAATCGCGAGCGAGTGTGGAACGGCGCAGCACTAAAAAGCGTATGACACGGATTGCGGGCGCAGGAATAAAGTTGACTAACTTACCCACAAAAAAAAAAAAAAAAAAAAAAGTTAAAAATGCAGAAGAAATCAAAATATTCTCAAAATAGTGTGGAATGGTGTGTACTACGCGTTACTACATGTGTATAAATGCTAATCTCGAGGACGAAGCCTGAAATATAATCAGAACCTATTTACTGGGTAATACGGTACCCCTTGGTAAGACTGGTTGTCAGACTTTCGGGCTCCTGACTACCCGTAACGACTGTCAAAGATCCACGAATGACAGCCGGGACCAACGGCTTGACGTGCTTTCCGAGGCACGGAGGAGTCCCGGTATGTAAAGATACTCACCCATCCACAGACCAACCGCGGCAAGCGTAACTTAACCCGATCGATCGACCTGTGCGGCTGTTATTATTTAGCCATGGGCCCCTCTCGTTTTTGAGAGCATGGTGATGAAATAAGTTACTCAAAGTTAAGCGCCTGTCTAGCTTCGAACCCACGACCTACAACTCGTAAGTCGGAGCGGTTACCACTGGGCCACCACTGCTCTCTCTCAATTAATTGTTTGGCAAATTGAAATGTCCTACCATCTTAAATTGACCGTAAATTCAAATCAATACTATAACACACACACACGCACACAAACACACACATGTATGTAACGGGTATATCACGGCCAAATTGACATAGTGAACTAATTTAGTTGAATTTACAACAACAACATGAAGTAGGTAGAGTTTACTGGGGTAGTTACGAAAGTGGGTATACCTATTCCGTTGAATGATAATTTCTACCAAACGCAGCGGCATTTATACAACATTATTTTAAGTATATGGGAAACCCGAAACACGTGTCTAGTATTTTTATGCAAAGAATCTATGTACAAATTTTCAAAACTGTATCATGAAAAATCAAGAAGTTATAAGCTTGTTATGTTACCTGGATGTCCGTACAAAAGGTTGGTTACCACTTACTACGCGCAGCCGGCCGACCGGCTGTGACCTGTGTTTTGCGCATTATTATAGTGTCGCTCGGTGTCCACCTTTTTTAAATATTTTTGGGACAAAATATAACATGGTGTAAAAATGATTGAAATCGATTCAGTTACTTATTCTGAACAAACTATATTAGGTTTGCAATATACTAAAAATAATGTTGTATATTGGCAACATACTGAAAAGACGCCATTTCACGCCTTTTGCTATATAAAAATGCGACTTCGTTTGGTAGAAATTATCATTCAATGGAATATAGCCACTGTCGTGATTGCCCCAGTAAACCCTACTATCTACACTCAAAACTATACAAGGATAACCAAACTCGACCCGACATATTCGAAGAGCAATCACCACGTTTTGACACAACAACTTCAGTAACTAACAACCTCACAAGTACATAAAAACCGTACTAACCATTCCACTCCACGTTATGGCTTCACACAATTTTCTACGATATGATTTTGTAGCAATAAATAGTATTTTACGCTTGTTTTCATTATTTTTACGGTCTGAGGCTTGTAATAAAGTTATGCTTCGGTGGAGACTTGTACGTAACGGTGGCGGGGTTCAGATTATAGAAATAACGAGAGATCTGTTAAGGGACTAGTCTATTGATGGCTTGATATGCACAAAACGAACTTATTATATAGAGTATAGGAAGCGATAACAGCCGAACGGCTATGTTTTGGCCTGGACTATATGAGTTCTACAATATTATAAGGTATCTGGTCTCGTAAAACACCTGGATGAGTGACGCACGGAACCGGGGAGGTTAGCAGATGAAAGGGGAGGCCTAGATTCAGCAGTGGGTGATTCCGAGCTGAAATAATGATGTTGATCATAAGGTATCTTTAATTGGAGGGGTTTATGACTGTGGTTCCATTGGGCAACGACTAAAGTAAACCAGATATAAGTATCTACTGCTGGTTTGTTTTATTTATTTATTTAATACTTCAAGCACATAAATGTATAGAGGCGGACTTACTGCCATAGGCATTTTCTACCAGTCAACCTTTGGGTGGTACAGAGCCAAACAGGGGTAGTTTTGTTGTCTTTGAGATAAAACAAGAAAAACAAACCAAGTTAGGTCAACCAAATAATGAACTGAAAAATGAAAGTCACTTTACTGAGCCAGAAAATAAACCAGTTCGGTTAAAAACCGCCACAAAAGTACAATCCACACTATTCTAAGTTTTAAAATAATTATCACGTAAAAATATAAGTAGGATTAAAATTGCTTATTAGTCTCATAGGCTAGATTGTAATTAATTTATTAAGAACCTAGTTCTTTTTAACAAAGGATAAAAAATAATAATTAGAAATCCAATAAGTTTTAAGAGGTTCTGTTAAATATTTCCCATTTATAAGCTATCCTGAAGACCAAGTCCACCAGTCTTCTTCACTCTAAGTCCCTGGTAACACCAACCGTTTATTTTGACGACATCATTTTTTTATGGCCGTTAAAAGATTTCTTTCTGGATGCGGCCGCGTTTTATGAAGATTGTGAAGGCTAAGCCGACACTTGATGTTTCTTGCTTATTCGAATGCTGACGATTTCGGGATTAAGTTGTCAGGAAAGTTAGGGGTTAGTTTTCTATTTCATAGTTCACGTATACGATGAGTGAATGAAATCTATAATGGTTTTAAGCTTACGCTACTAATACTAATTGTCGAGTGTTAAATGTGTATAATTTATTCATTATATACCTACCTGCTGTTATCCGGTTCAAATCGTGAGTTTGCTGTGTCATCTATTCGTCAATGTGGGCTTCCATACATATTATACATTTATTATGAAGTCGCTTTTCGTGTCTGTCTGTGTGACCGCGTTGTTCTTCTAAACTGTGTAACGGATTTTGATCAGATTTACGCAATTATTTAGAAAATTTTGTTGCAGAAGATTTATATGTACAATAAAATAATGTTAAACTTACATATAATACATAAATCGATGATTTGTGAAGACTTAAAAATCCGTGCGAAGCAGGGACGGATCGCTGGTAGTCAATAATTTGATGTTGAATCCTGATACGTTCTCGTAAATTAATCCATAAACAATCTTACATTTATTATTTCTCGAAAGTTTAAAATAATACTGTTTTAAGTATATTAAAATAACATTCGCTAATCTTACATTGCCCTTTGAATAATCAAGACGTTTACTATTATCCGCCCAGCCTGTTCCCATGTTGGGGTCGGCTTCCAGTCTAACCGGATGCAGCTGATTACCGTGTAGTATTTTACATGGAGCGACTGCCTATCGGACCTCCACAAACCAGTTACTAGATAATACAAATCAAGACGTTAATTTGAAGTAAAATGCTTAAAATAGCCATAAGCCATAAAACCCACCCACAAACGGCTATACGTTCACTTCCAAAGACACAAACTTACAACGTGCTTACTGGTGACTTTAAAAATTGGCCATAGTCCACGAATAGAGGCAGTAAATCTATTATCCACAGTCATAGCTCACTGGGCCAATGGTTTGAGGAAATACTGCCCATTTCCTGGACTTGTTTTTCACTACCTGTGTTGAAGATAACAGGGAAGCATAGGTAGTCGGTATAAGTTGACTTATATTTTAGCTTTAAGAACTTATGTATTCAATTGATGATATAGTAGACTTTCTTATAGCTACCTTATGTAAAATACGAATGGGCTGAATTGTAATTGAGAAAGTTTACTTCTAATTTGACTTCAGATGACTGCGTTGTAAGGCTGTGTCAATGTACAGACGCCAGCACATCAAGCTACCCGAAACTGTCAAAATTTCCCAATCCATTTTGAACCTAATGTCTTAGCGATAAAGTTGAAAATCTATTAAAGAAATTTGACAGATTTGTAGTAGCTTGATGTGCTGGCGTCTGTAAAATAGTGTGGAATGTGGTAAGAGAGTAGGGAGGCCTTTGCCCAGCTGTGGGGATATTAATGGTTAATAAAAAAAAAATACAAAATGTCCTTTAGTTTTTGTCTTAGTTATTTTATTTAGTACCTAGTGTAAATAGTTACACGGTAAATAAAAAAAAACAAACACAATAGTGATGTTTCTAATTGAAAAGTGGTCATTGATAAGCACACTTACACTCTTTATATTCTAACCATTTTGTGCAACTTTTAATGTAGGCTCTTAAAACACAAATAGCGGAAACTGCCCGCACAGCTGCTGGACTAAAGTGGAACTGGTCTGGCAATATCTGTCGCAGCAATACGCAAAAGCCACCACTCAGCGGAGCCCGAATGGCAGAAAACGATTACGCAGCAGGCTTAGAAAGATATGGTGGGATGAGCTGGACTCCTTCTTAAAGGATTGGCTCACTATCGCAGTAGACCGGGAAAAGTAGAAAGAGGGTATGGAGGCCTGTGCCCTGCAATAATAAAATACTTATAAGTTTGGCCTGAATGTATATTTTTGTTGGTAAAAATCTCGAAGTAAAGAACCAACATTAGATTTTCCTCCCAAATATATAATATAAATATATAATAATTAATTTTTATTTCGACACAAAAAAAAAAGTATTTACAGAAATTCCCAATACAGTAATTTCAACACACCTTGGCCCGTCCCATTTCCTGAACCATTGAGGTCAGAGGCAAAAAACTTTTAGACAAAACCAATATAGGATACAGGGGGAACCGGTACAAACTTCCAAATCAGTTTAGGAGTTAACGCGTAAAAAACAAACTTGTAAATCTGGCGGGGCACGCCGGAGTCACGGGGAATTGAGTTGGGGCATGAATATTCTGTGCCGAGTCCGAACCATTACTGATGTTTACGTTTAAGCACTTTTATTTAAATACTTAACAGTAATTTTGTACAACAAGCGGCCTTTATGTAATAACGGCCGCTTTATATAATAAAGGCCGCATGTTGAAAAAAAAAATTGGATGTATCTTAACTCACGTGGTTCCGAAAAACACGTTTTAGTTTCAAACTATATTTCAGAATATTTCGTCTCTCAATGAATCATCATGCACTTATATTCTGTTATGTTAGAAATTTCCAGTGGAAACACCTTGCCCGATCTGGGAATTGAACCCAGGATTTCACGCCCAGCTTGTGACCACAATACCAATGGGAAAGTTAAATAAACCATGAGTATTGTATGAAACAATTCAATTCCCTGCATGTCTTCCAAACATTACCAACCCCTAGACGTTCACTGTAACAGCCCCGAATTCCTCCAAAGATCAACACGATGCAGTTTGCGTTTCCGACACATAAACAAGTGTTAGTAAATTTATTCATGACCCAATCTCGCTGGAATTTGGACGTCCGACTATTCCGACTCCATTACTGCGATTGTGACCAACCACGGCTGTTAGTAGGTGGGTAGAATAAGGTTATTGTTATTCATCTATAGGTCAGAAGCTAAAACTATGAATCAACTAGCTGAGTAATTGCATAACATACATAAAATGACAATTGATCGATTCATTGGATTCGATTGATTAATTCATTTTGACAGTTCACCCACGTTCATTGCGTTATTTGCGTTGTTGAGCAGACGAATATTTCAAACCTATGAATCAATGGATTAGATGGATTTTCCTTCAAAACTCTCGGGTCGGTCGGCACGCCGGTCTTGCACATAACTTCAAATCTCCGTTAGGTTAGCAGCTAAGTGAAGTTTTCTTACGGATACGCATTTGTCGAAAAAACTGGGTCAGGAATTACGTTTGATTACTATTATTAATATCAGGCGTTGGTGCACCTCTATAACCTCTTAGAATCAAGTCTTCTAAAAGACAGAGGGGAAATTTAGTCTACCTATCCCTTCTTCTTTCTCTTTTGTCAGCACGAGATACTAAAAAGTACATTTAGTGCTAGCAAGATTAGCTAGTCGTCCAGTTTGTTAGCCTCAGGATGGCATCCTTTGCCATCCGGGGTGCACTGGATGTAGGTGGTATCGTCAATTGTGGAAGCACGTTTAAGCAAAATCAAAACTTATTCATTTAAATTACGCTGAGAGTCGACCCTTTTTGAACGTCAAAACTACAAAGGACAGTCCCCCAAAACTTCCTAGTGCTTTCGCTGGGAAGACGAAGTGGCGCAACAAAATTTCCAGCGGCAAAACTGTCGGTCAGGGTAGAGAATCTTGATTATATACAATAGTAAGTAATTAACATTACGAAACAGAAAACACTGATTTAAATGATTTGCCATATGTCAGCTAGCACACGCCAATATACCAAAAAAATTAAAATATAAATGTGAAGTATATTTTTAACACATAACACCGCCTGTGATCACCGAAGTGTTCGACAGATGTGTACTTATAGTTCACCCACTTCTCGCCACTTACGATTAACTCTCATGTAATAGAGGTATTTTTAAAGTACCCAAAATATGTTCAGTTTTATGCATACATTTTTATTATAACATATTAGCGAGCGGCGTTCTGTAGTTTCTGCCCACCCCATGAGGAAAAGGCATGAGTTTATACTGTATGATTTTTTTTTTACCTTGTCTAAATTTCTACAGGGTGTTCAACCCATGAATATGAGCAACTTTCACTACGGGACCAACTCTGAGATCACGAAAAAAATCTGCTGTTTCATACATTTTGGACAAGTATGTATTGAACTTTTCTATTAAATAGGATATTTTTTTTTGGTGATTTCAGAGTTGGTCCCATAGTGAAAGTTGTTCATATTCATGTGTATCCTGTAAGGATTTGGAGACTAAAAAAATCATCCAGTATACAGTATGGAAACCACATATAAATAAACCGCATAAATTATACCACATACTTGTTATCGCCTTTTCTGACGATATACAAAAAAAGTAACGAAAAAAAAATCTGAAATTGAAAAAAAAAAAATCTGCTGTTCCCTATATTTTGACCAGTTATGCGAACTTAAATGTACGGAACAGCTAATTTTTTTTCTCGACCGATTTCGTTATTTTTTTGTATGTCGTCAGAAAAGGCGATAACAAGTATGTGGTATAATTTATTGCATATATATGTGGTTTCCATACTGTATATGTTATGTGTTTTTTTACTATGACAGGCCTGTTGGTGTAGTGGTCAGTGGCCCTGACTGCTATGCTCAAGGTCGTGGGTTCGATTCCCACCTAAGACAAATGTTTGTGTGATGAGCACGATCATTTGTTCTTTGTCTGGGTGTAATTTATCTATAATATGTATGTATTTAGAAATATATATGTATGTTTATCAGTTGTCTAGTACTCATAGCACAAGCTCTGCTTAGTTTGGGACTAGATGGCGTTGTGTGAAAGTTGTCGAATATTATTATTATTATTATTATTATTACTATACCGTCACCAAATTGATTATATTAAAGCGAGCTTGACATTAACGCCAGTTACGCTGTGGATTCTCATCAGAAAAACAAATGCAATATTTCACCCTAGTGATCCATTATTCCAATCTACACAAGGAGGAAGCCATCGTTAAAAAGGCCAAGTACTAAACTTTATCCAGGCGCCAAACTTGTGCACAATTTAAGTACGAGAAAACTTCGTATAGTCAGAGATGGTGAACATTTCGTCGACAATGTTGTTGCTATTGGCTGACTGTAGGGCCTGGGTGAAGTGCCATGCTTTCAGCGATAACGACGACGGAAAAGTCACAAATGTATTGGATTGACATAAGCTACTGAAAAGTTAACGTCAACCCTGTTGAAAGTCATTGTTGGTTTGTTGGTATATGAAACACCACTTGTCTAGGCTAGGCCTTTGACCTGAGTGGTGAATTCAGTATGAGCATGAGCATGAATTGAAT
Organism: Eremobia ochroleuca; assembly: GCA_949629135.1. Lineage (NCBI taxonomy): Eukaryota > Metazoa > Arthropoda > Insecta > Lepidoptera > Noctuidae > Eremobia > Eremobia ochroleuca. Next base: position 18,957,098 of record OX451401.1, on the reverse strand, counting down.
TTTATGTCTCATCAAAAAAAAAAAACAAGAAATAATTTAAAAAAAAAAACAAGAAATTGTGTTGTTGTCATCCGTTGAAGAGTTGTATTCTGTTCTTCACTATTTGACATCATTGTCATGACTTAAAAAAAGAAAGTAGAAATACCACACTGCCTTTTTTTTAAACCAATAACAGGTATCAAATACTTACCTACTTTCAGCACTAAGAAACTTACTTTCTATTCAGGTCAGGTCGGCCACATCGATTTATTCCAGAATTTATTCAGTTTTACTCCAACATTTTGATCCTACACAATAACCAAAGGTTCACCAACCCTGTTATAGGCATTTCAGTAGAGTAAGTACTTAGGGGCACTTGGCTGGGAGGCACTAATCCCTAAGTTCCGCGACTGCATGCCAACTTACCGATGTTTGTTCCGTTCCGCCCGCGTAATGATGTTTTGATTCCAGCCGGTTTTAGGCGCGTTTGTGCCGAATATAGGCCAAGAGGTGTAGTGGAGTGTTTTGATAGACTTGTGTTATTTTCGGGGTGAAGTAAACATGCTCTGGAATGTGTGGGTGGAATGTATGATTTGCAGTTTTTTTTTAACCGACTTCGAAAAAGGAGGAGGTTCTCAATTTGGATGTTTATTTGTATGCCTCAGCGGTGGTCCCTTAAATTAACTTTGCTTGGGTAGTTTTTGAGTTAGCTTCAATAATACGATTTTTTTCCACTTAGTTTATATTGATGATGTTTTAATAGCTTCCCGTCTCTGATATTTACACAGCAAGTAGTGTTATATGAATTTGTGTGGTGTAGGTATAACTAAAAAGTGAAAAATAAAAACTTTTTTATATAAAAAAAAAAACAACAGTCTTCTGTTTTTTTTTTTTTTTGGAAGTCAGTTGTTTTTTATAAAATAAAATAAAATAAAATTATAATTTTTCACTTTTTAGTTATACCTAATATAACGTCGGTCGTGAAAAAATAAAATTCATAACACTACGTCAATGCAGACGCGCAGGCACCGCTAGACTGGTGCGCATCGCTCGTACGCCGCTCTCTGCGCCGCTGCCTTCGAGGACAGTTCCATATAATAATAATAATAATTTTCCACAACTTTCACACAACGCCATCTAGTCCCAAACTAAGCAGAGCTTGTGCTATGAGTACTAGACAACTGATAAACATATTATACATATATATTTCTAAATACATACATATTATAGATAAATGACACCCAGACAAAGAATAAACGATCGTGCTCATCACACAAACATTCTAGGTGGGAATCGAACCCACGACCTTGTGCATAGCAGGCAGGGCCACTGACCACTAGAGCAACAGGCGACGAGCCGCTCCCCGCGCCGGCGCCGCCGCCACCCCGCACCCGCTGACTTCGTGTCCGTAGCCTTACTTACGCTCGATAAAAATTTGGTGTAATACATTTCTCTTATCTCGTCTTTACATAACAGCACGAGAAAATTATAGAATAGCATGTTACGAAAGAAAACAAGAAAAACGTTAATGACATTAACAAACATATCAAACCACCCCATCAAATACCGTAGAATTAATTAAACCAGTAACACACAGGTGTACGCTTAACAGTTTAACTCCGTAACTACGTAGTTTCCACAAACGTTCGTCGCCTCGGGCCCCGTACATAATTAAACGAACGATCTTAGCCCACCTACATATTGGAACTAAGAATAACCCCCGCGGCATATTAGTTTAGAGGATTTTGGGATTACTGGAGTGAAAACTATAGTAACGTTGGCTATTCGGTAGAAAAGTTGCAAGAAGAATGCATTTTGCACAAAACGCAGTCTTTCTAATTTTCTTTCAAAGTTCCAAGTCGTGAACTTTATTATCAAAGAGTTCCGGTCATGGTTGACAGTTGGTATCTATAATAGTTTCGAAATACGTAAAGGAAGGTCTTGAAATCATTTTCATGGACAAAGTCACTATGAAAGTTGAACACTAAAGATACGACTGATCCATCCTGTATAATCTGACTCAGTAACAAGCTTAAAATAAAATAAAAATAGCCTTTTTTTCTCTGACGCTTTGTATAATAACAAGTTCTTATAAACGAAAAACATTTAATCCTATTATGATTTCTGCTTTCTAAACCTATTAGCAAATAAGCTATTACCAGTTGCCAGGTTAGGGTGTCTTGCGACAAAGGCCTCCTCTATTTCCTTCCACTTTTTTCTGTTCAGAGCTGTTCTTCAACAACCTTTTGCCAGCTCATCATACCACCTTTTCATCTTGGAGACGTAGAGGAAGACAGATAAAAAGGTGGGAATATCAACCTTAATGACTAGCTGATTTTCTCATCCCAAATTGGACCAATTCGACTTACCAAAACGACAGTACAGCAGATTCTGATGGTCAACGACATCTAATAAACTAATCGCATCCACAGACTTGTAACCAACACGTCCATTTGTTAACAACTCCAATTGGCAAATTCCACACGACGGCTCCTAATCTATGTACTTCACAACAAAGGCCTTATACACACGACGTGGAAAATCGCGAAATGCATGCCACGTATAGCGATTTAACGCACGATCGCGTGCGAATCGCATCACTGGCATTTACAGACAACTAGAGGCTTATTGTATAGGCTCCCGGCACACGGGCGACTGATCACGTCGGTTATGCGTAGCGAATTTTAGACGGGATTTAATATTCAGATAAAGTTTGGTTGGAGTCTTTATGTGGTCGGGTTTAGCGAGTTTTGGAGTTTGATTTTGTTCAATGGACGTACAGTTTGTGGTTTAGTTTTCGTGTAATTGAGCGGGTGCATGCAATATGTGGGTGATTGTTAGAAGCCGTAATAGCACTGCCATGCCATTGGAATTTAAATTTAGCATCATATAATATTGTTTGATAGAGAGGCCCGTGGCTAAATAATAACAGCTGCACAGGTCAGGTTAAGCTACGCTTGTTGCGGTTGGTTTGTGGATGGGTGACCATCTTTACATACCGGGACTCCTCCGTGCCTCGGAAAGCACGTTAGGCCGTTGGTCCCGGCTGTCATTCGTAGATCTTTGAGAGTCGTCACGGGTAGTCAGGAGCCCAGTCTGACAACCAAGGGGTATATCTTACCAAGAGGTATTAATAAAATAATAATGGTAATACAATACTATTGTATTACCCAGTAACTTGGTTGTGGAGGTCAGATAGGCAGTCGCTCCATGTAAAATACTGGTATTCAGCTGCATCCGGCTAGACTGGAAGCCGATCCCAACATAGTTGGGAAAAGGCTAGGCACATGATGATGAATTGTTTGATGTATGATGATGCATGGAAGCCCCATTTTGTTATGTAATTTTTTTCTGAAAGTTGATCAAAGTGTAAAAGAAAATTTACAGGTTAAGCATTGTGTTTTCAAGATAATAATACTCGTAGTAGTTTATTTTACAATTATAGTGACATTTAATTACATCGTGCTTTTAGGTATAATGTTTATTTATTTTATTTTTATTTATTTTATTATTTATGTACACACAGTAAAAAACATATGGATATGACATTTTAAAAATTTGAGTACAAAGGTACTGCTTATTTCTTAAGAAATTTCTTCCAGCAGACCTGCGAAAGGAGAAGTAAAAAAGAAATGTAGACAATAGTGTGCGAGAACATGAAGAGAAAAATAAGAATGTGTGAAGTCTAAAAGTAACATATTAAATATACCTACACATATAATGCGAAAATTAACATAAGTATACTTAAATAAATACATAATGCTAAAATATACATACACATATATTTATATATATATATATTATATATATATATATAGAAATATTATATATATATATATATAGAAATACTCACAGTACAGAGGAAAGATAATGCTCTTTTAATCGACATTTAAATACAGAAATAGTTTTTAAATCACGAATGCTAGGCGGAAGTGAGTTCCACAATCTTACAGCATGGACAGAGAAGGAATAAGAATAGTAGCTTGTTTTATGAGGGTGGGATTTGAGGAGGGATCTTCGATGTGATCTACACGGTGTGGAACTAGAGCGAGCGTAAGAAAAACGCTCACGCAGGTAGGAAGGATAAGACGGGTTGTGTAGGATATTGAAGAGGAGACATAGAATCCGAGTATTCCTGCGAAGGCGGATTGGGAGTCACTTGAGTTCCTTGCGAAGGTGAGAGACATGGTCATACTTTCGAAGACCGAAAACAAAGCGAATGCACAGGTTTTGCAAGCGCTCAAGTTTGTTTAATAGCTCCTCAGTAGCATCCAGGTAGCAGGCGTCGGCATAATCTATAATCGGCTGAATAAGTGTTTGTGCCAAAGAAATTTTGGTCTTCAAGGGCAGAAGACTTGAAGAAGACTTGAAGAATGTTATTCAAATTACCTCCCAAAGTAGGTCCAGTTGGACCTGCTGTGCCGTGCTGGATGCCTGACGCTGGTTTTCAACTGAAAAGCAGCGTCAGGCACAAGTTGTCTGGCGTTTTTGCAGAACTGGTCCTTGCACAAGCCGCGAGGCACACTTTCCTGTTAATTTCTTACATCGGGTATTCACTTTTTTATTTGTTTTTATCTGATGTATCTGTACAGTCTGTGATAGTTTGTCTATTTAAAAAACTTTCTCCAAAACAACAGAACCGGTTTTAGTGGGTTTTACAAAAATTTCATGCTGAATTGAACGCAGTCAATATTTACAGCTACTGTATAAGCTGTCGACACACGGGCGACTGGTCCCATCGGTTTTTCGGAGTGAATTTTAGATACAGTTTTCGCTTGTCGCGTTTGAGTGGTAAACTTTTTGTTAAGGTTTTATTTTATAGGTTTTGCATAAATGGTCTGTAAATAAATGTAAATAAATGCCTTTTAAAACTGGCCATCATAATGTTCTGTTAAACAGTTTCAGTAAAGCTTTGATTTCCAAGAAGAGTGGTGGTCACCACATAACGGCTTCAGTGACGACTGTCATAAAAACAACCGACTTCCAAAAAATAAAAAAAAACAATACAAAGTGAAAAATAACTTTAATTTCGGAAGTCGGTGTCTTTGGTTTTGTAATTTCGTTTTTTGCCACCGACTTCCATAATTAAGGTTATTTTTCACTTTGTATTGTTTTTTTTTTTGGATAAAGTTTTTATTTTTCACTTTTTACCTACCTCACCTAGCAATTAGAAATGATTGCAGCAGTTTGATTATACGGTGTCAAAAACGCTCTCTAGGAAACACCCTAAATTACTCTCATAAACATTGGTTCAGTGAAGCCATTCGCCGTTAAATTGCAGACGCTACGTGACGCCCACCGCTCTTGTAGGAGACCGCAACTTTAACGTAAAATAACAACGTCTCTGATTTTGTTTCTGAATCTGTTAACTCACTTTTTTTAGCCTGTCCTGTATCACTGCTGGGCATATGACACCCCCCTCCCCCCAAATACTTCCAGGAACTGTTTTCCCGCACTACCTCGACCAAACCCTCGCGGTACGCGTCCAGGTCATCTTGCCATCCCTTTGTGGGCCAGCTTCGGCGGTGCCGTCCATCTTCAGGCACCCATTGCGGTGAGATTTTTGTCCAGTGGTCATCGTGCATACGGCTGATGTCACCCGACCAATCCCGTTTGAGCCGGGCATTTAAACTCACTTTAAACCGTTATCTTCTTGAATTCGGTGTGAACGTGAATTGTATTTTAACAAATCGTTATTTTGTTCCTTTAAATACAATATCAGTAAAACCTATTTCCTAAATTTTTATTCCTAAGGTACCTTATTAATTAATTTATTTATTTACTTTGAACACAGATGATTCATATTGTTGTTAGTAACTGTTATAAAACTACGTTAGTAACATCCTGAGCAATAAACAAAACAAAACAAAACTTAAATGAAATATACAAACACTAATTCACTAATTCATAAACCTATAACTATGTATGACTATGCCCCCTTCCCGCAGCACCAGACCTGCAGCTGTGCATACTGGTCCAGTGCCCCAGGAACGGGCAATCTGGCTTATTCGATATCACCTCTAGAATGCTGTTGGTGCTCGCTCGAATCCTACGCATCAGGGATGCTGTTCTTTTTCGCATAATAGCATGAAAGCCATCTGTCTCTGCTTCCGCAAACATCCCTGATGCGCTACAGAACCGCGGGAGCCCCGACAGTACCCTAAAGGCGTTATTGTACTGGACGCGAAGAACGTTGTAGGCCCTCTGCGTATGTCTAACCCACAGGCTGCACGTGTAGAAAGGCTGGCAAAACGCCTTGAACAGAGTGAGTTTCAATTCTCTAGTACATCGTGCAAACCTACGGGCCAGCATATTACATCGGACCGACAACGCTCTTCGCTCCCTTTCAATATCACTGTCATCATTCAAGTCCTCATTTACTATGTGGCCAAGGTACTTAAAATGCGACACTCTATTTAGAGGTACACCATACAGAAAAACCGGAGGCACTGTCTTAGGCTTCTTAGGACCAACCCTAAACACCACAAGTTCACTCTTCCGTACATTGTACAACAAACCATGAGACGTGGCGTACTTCTCACATATCTCCAGCATCCGTCTGAGTCCATCAATCGAGGACCCCTTAGGAAAGTCCCTGTAAATACATTTTGGATTTGTGACAGTTTCAGAGTTCATTCAATAGAAATAATCTTTCCTCTGTACTGTGAGTATTTATATTTATTTATATATAAATATATATATATATGTGTATGTATATTTTAGCATTATGTATTTATTTAAGTATACTTATGTTAATTTTCGCATTATATGTGTAGGTATATTTAATATGTTACTTTTAGACTTCACACATTCTTATTCTTCTCTTCATGTTCTCGCACACTATTGTCTACATTTCTTTTTTACTTCTCCTTTCGCAGGTCTGCTGGAAGAAATTTCTTAAGAAATAAGCAGTACCTTTGTACTCAAATTTTTAAAATGTCATATCCATATGCTTTTTACTGTGTGTACATAAATAATAAAATAAATAAATAAATCCTTGAACACATGAAGGGATAAACAACTTATTTTATTGGGAACAACCAAACAGTATAAAACCCTTTCGAACCATTAAAATCTCCCATCCGCATCTAAACTGGAAATAGTTCCAGTTAATACCGCCCATACTGTTTAAATCCAAATACCCATAAACCGATATACGATGCAATCCCACTTCTATCTCTGTCGACCCTCCAAACGATATACGGTTTTATTAGTTCGATACACGATATTACCACATTTCATCAAAGTCGACATTTGGATCGAAGAAACGAAAGTAAACTTTAAATGTATGGAAGGAATGTTGGTTTTCAAATGTGGCTAATAATAACAATAACGCATGACTGTAAAATCCTCAAGACGTGGTAGAATTATAGGTAGGCTGATGATTGAGTGTGTTATGGGGTATGTCCACTTGTTAGACCGTCCCTCATGAATTGGAAAAGTCAATGAACCAGTTTCTTTTGGCAAGGGTTGTCTGGTTAACAATATGTCTTTGACTGGCGTCCAAAATCATCAGTTATATCCACTTTATAACACCTTTAAAAAAAAAACCTGTAAGTATTCACAGTCTTGCATCAAATATGTGGGTACTGTAGAGATTATGATCTGTATGGTTCATGGCATGAATCGTTTCTGGTAATTATAAGATAAAATGGCATAACATTATAAGATAAACGCAAATACGAATTGAGAGTGCAGAAAACAGTAGGCATCAGATTTGGCTGACAAGCCAAGTGAGAAGGAAAAATATGCAAAGAACTGGCCAAGTGCGAGTTGGATTCTCGCACGCAGGGTTCCGTACCATTATCTATAAAAACGGCAAAAAAATCACGTTTGTTGTATGGGAGCCCCTTAAATATTTATTTTATTCTGTTTTTTTTAGTATTTATTGTTATAGCAGCAACAGAAATATATCTATGAAAATTTCAACTGTCTAACTATCACGATTCATGAGATACAGCCTGGTTTGAGGACGGACGGACAGCGGAGTCTTAGTAATAGGGTCCCGTTTTACCATTTGGGTCGGTACGGAACCCTAAAAACGTGAAACGATTCCGTAGTAATTATTTCATCTGAAATATATTGTTTTATTGATGTAACTCTCCTTCAGTACCTATTTATTGGTTACGGCAACAGTTAATGGTAATGCTTCTATATTAGTTTCCTAATCTATGGGTTTTGTGAAAAGTCCTTCCTCCTGCGTCCTTACCCCTCCTAAACAGAAAGTTATGATCGCCCATGTCTCCAAACTATGACACCCTCCCTGGGGTGTTCATCATTACAGCACCATTAGTAATTTACAGGTTCAAATGATCGTGACAGTCACCATTTTAATATCTTTCCAAATGTTGTATAACAAAGACAACATTCTATCCAGAACTGAATATTTCTACTAAAACTCCACAAAACGAATGGCAAATAGCTATTTATCATAAATATTAACTTCATAAAGCGAACTTTGGTTTTGCAGCAGCAGTGGCTAACAACCCGACGTCGACGCGTTCCGCCGCTAGTAAATTTCCATCGCAGTTGTCTGAATATGAAACGCTCGGTCCGCCTGATTAAGTTTTGGGCTGCGGCTAAACAAACACACGGAGACAAAAATCTTGGAAAAATTACTGAGCTGTCTCATAATCTGAGTGCATTTGAGTGGTAGTGGAAAAGTTACCATCCTAGCACAGTAAAAATTCTTATGCTGTATAGTAAAATTTATTGGACAAATAGTGAATTTTTCCCAATCTCACTCAGAAAGTTTTCTGTAGATGTCACTTGCACTCACTTTACAGTGACGAGCACAGTAATTTTTCTATAAATTTTCTCTCCGTGTACTGCTTTACTTTGTATTCAGGTGGAGGAAATACAGGTCTACGTAGAGAATGAGAATAGACACTAGGCCGAAGAGAACACTTTTTTGGGTAAAAATCTTCACACACAATTTGGAACACTGAACATTCTAATTAATAGTTTTGGCAAAGCCGTGTGTCATTCGTAAATTATAGGACTTTGACAGTCGTCAAGGTTAGTCAGAAGCTCAGTATTACCCAATATCTGGGTTATGGAGGTCAGATAGACATTCGCTCCATGTAAATTACTTGCATGTAATATACTCAGCCGGTTAGACGAAGCCGACACCAACATAGCTGGAAAAAGACTCGGCAGATTGGTTGAATTTTGGCAAAGCCGGTTAAGCCGGATTCCTTTGACTTTTATTTACTTATTTCCAGCTAACACAAACTAAACTCTTATCCTAACTTATTATTATAATTAAATTAGCTTTTGCCCGTGACATCGTCCGCGTGACATTTCTCGTTCCCCCGAGCCACCCTTCGTTTTCGCTAACCGTTCTTTCTGACTTTTTTTTCTTCTTTCTCGACTCCTAAGGATGATAATTTAAACAGCCTATAGAATTGGGTTATCAAATGCAAAAATATTTTTTCAAATCTGACTGGTTCAAACAAACAAACCCTTCAGCTTCATTATTAGTTCAGATTTAGTAACTTATTACAAAAGCAATGCATTTAATAGAATATGTCCGTGTGACTAGCTATGAGGTTGAGAGTGTAGAGTGCAAGCGTCAGCGGCGCCTCACTTAAAGATTGGTGCTCCCGTACACCTTCAGCTGTGGCGGTCGTCGTCGCCACACGTAACTGTCCGGACACACAAACATTAATATGCGCCCTAAAATACCTGCTTTATGTACAGACGCCAGCACATCAAGCTACCCGAAACTGTCAGATTTTCCCAATCAACTTTGAACCTTATGCTTTGGCGATAAAGTTGAAAATCTATTAAAGAAATCTGACAGATTGTAGCTTGATGTGCTGGCGTCTGTACCTTCCCTCTAACTTTGAATATCATCATCTGCCTAGCCTATTCCCAACTAAGTTGGCGTCCAGCGTCGGATTCCAGTCTAACCGGATGCAGCTGAGTATCAGTATTTTACATGCAGCGACTGCTTATCTGACCTTCACCACCCAGTTACTGGGGAATACGATAGCCCTTGGTAAGACTGGTTGAGATACTTCAGGGCTTCTGACGATCCACAAATGACAGCCAACGACTTAACGTGCTTTTCAAGGCACGGAATGGTCTTGAAATGTGAAGATGGTCACCCATCCACGGACCAACTATTGAAAGCGTAGCTTAACCCGATCGATAGACCCGTGCGGCTGTTACTTAGCCCCATTCATTTTAAATATGTACGAGATGTTAATCCTCAGTACGTAAATAGGTAACCCTCTTAAAGTACTAAAGAGGAGGAGGTTCTCTGGCAGAATACAGCACGTTCTAAAAGAAACGAACTGCTAGACGTTTCTCAGTATTTTCTTTAATGACCCTAGGGCTACTTTATTTATAATTTTCCACGTGTTTTTAACATTTTCCCATTACATCTTAAGATTTTCTTATGAAAATATTGCAAACGAAAGCCAATAGTTATTACAAAATGCAATTCCAAGGCTATTCATCAAATTCGGACTCATAAATGAAACCATATTGAACAATATTTTGTTATTTTAAGCACATAACTTGTACGTTTGAAAACATGCCAAGATTTCGATTCAGGTCAATATTTTGACAATGCTTTCCTTTTGCCAAAGAAGTTTAATCGGAATTTAAGACAAGTCACGATAAACTCGAATAGGTATCATTCAAGGAGTTTCGAATGGCATAGTTACTTTTTCATTCAATCGGTTGGCAAATCGGCCGATGACCCACTTCATAGAAAGGAGTTGTGTGTGTCGAAAAATATACATACACACCGCGTCACATGAATAAGACCATGATGATGTTCTTGACTGGCCATCGCTTTCCCCTGACTTAAACATCATAGAAAATGTGTGGAAATGGCTGTCACGTGAACTTTATAAGTATGACAAACAATATAACAACAAGCAAGATCTCGAGAAGGGTATAAAAAAGTGTTGAAGCAAACTGTCGATTAAATACATAAAAAGTCTTTATGATTCAATGCCATCTCGGATTTTTAATTTAATTCAACAGAAGGGAAAAAACCTTCATTACTAATCAATTTTTTCTTTTAAATAATATTATTCATAACTGAAGTTTTTGTGTTTTATTTAATGGTCTTATTCAAGTGATGCATCATAATTGCCACCAACATTGTCAAAAGTGATCACTGAGTATTTAAGAAGTTCGATTGTTTATAGTTAAACTTTTTGTGGCTAAAGACGTTTATCCTAAATAGCAAAAAAAAATATACTGGTCTTATTCATGTGGCGCGGTGTGTATATACTGATACAGCATCACGTCTTTTTCCCGAAACAGACGGAGCAGATAAGATGTATTGACTAGCATTTAAGACACGTTAGTTGGGCGAGCGTAGAATAATCCGCCAATAATGTTCCCACTGCTGGGACGCAGGCCTCGACTCTGTGAGAGGGAGTGGGCCGTATACACCACGCAAAGTGCGGGTTGCTAGATGTCACAATAATGTCTTCGATTGTTTGACTTGAGGTTTTATTACGGGGCTTTATTACGCTTTAAGTTTTGATTTGTTGTAAGTCAGTATTCAAAAATATTACTACTAAACATGTTTTTATAACTTAGTGTGCATACACACGAGCGTCGACGATAGAGGTATGTATGCATATTTACTTGTACTTATTTATATAGTGTACATAATAAAGAGTATTCTATTCTATAAGACGTGGTACAGTAAGATCACAAATTAATATAAAGCGGTACATTCAACGTGATTAAGAAGTGCCGTGCAATGCTGAGCGAGCACATTTGTATCTTACTGTACACTAAGCATTGAACTAAAGACTGCTGCAACTACTTCGATGTTTCTTTTAGATTGTTAGTTGTATTATAGAGATAGTAGAAGTTTTAGTTTTGGTAGAAAGAAAAAGAATGAAAGCAAACTAGTTTATTCTACACAAACCAAACGCACATTACAAAAAAAAAGACGTTAAATATATACATACAAAATAGTCACAAGCCTCGTGCATATAAAAAGTAGTCAATTTTGTCCATTGCTTGATTTTAGGGCCGAGGGGCCCGTGGCTAAATAATAACAGCCGCACAGGTCGATCGATCAGGTTAAGCTACGCTTGTCGCGGTTGGTCTGTCATCTTTACATACCGAGACCCCTCCGTGCCTCGGAAAGCCGTTGGTCCCGGCTGTCATTCGTAGATCTTTGACAGTCGTTACGGATAGTCAGAAGCCCGAAAGTCTGACAACCAGTCTTACCTAGGGGTATCGTATTACCCAGTTACTGGGTTGTGGAGGTCAGATAGGCAGTCGCTTCATGTAAAATACTGGTATTCAGCGGCATCCGGTTAGACTGGAAGCCGACCCCAACATAGTTGGGAAAAGGCTAGGCAGATGATGCTTGATTTTAGAGCCAGGGACCAAAGACAACACTCATTAACTAAGCATTTACTAAGGTTCTTATAGGCACTTTAAGATTATGTATGACAGTCGAACGACCGAAGTGCGAGGTTAAGGTGTACTTCCCGAGGTCAGTGTAGGGATGGATCATTTAACATCGAACCTGCTGGGATTTTGAGGACACGTTAAACCGTCTGTACCTTCACCTTCAAAAATTCCTTGATAAGAATCCATTTGTTCTTTATCACAATAGGACTACCTATTGTGCTAAAGAGCTTTAAAATGTTAAGTTTTATGTCGTTCTTCCATTGTTTTTTCTCCTTAATTTCAGTGAGTAAAATGTTATCTGTTTCATTTTAATTCTTTTCTTAAATAAAAGGTAAATTCATTCTGTGTAAAATTGAGTCTGTTCCTATGAAATCTATACTCCCGATGCCCGATACCGTTCAGGTCCCTTTTTAGCTAGGGAAATTAAAAACTTCACGCGGACACAGCATCTGTAAAGGATTTTTATCGCAGCTCATGTTACTTCTGAGTTAAAGAAAAGAGGATTTTTATTTTCTAATATAAAAATCTCGAACGAAACTCCATAATCTCGATGAATTATTTTAAAACTTATTCCAATATTTCCAACAATTTATATTTAAATGAAAGAAAACCTTCGCATATATGAAACGAGGCTGCTTTTAACCTGTACGAAAAAATTATAACGAAAAAAAGAAAATACATTTATTTAGTACAGACTACAACGACCACAATTAGTGTCTAATTGAAGGAAATAACTTAGTTTTCACTATCTAAGGTGATAATTACGCAATTTTTTTCTTGAATTTAGATTTGGGAAATGACTTTTTATTGTGATTATGTAACAGTTACTGCACCTTCTATTTCGATTTGTCGCATCGTCTACGGTAATTTACGCTTGTAAATTACCGTAGACGATAAGTTCCAACGTGTACGTATTTCCATACGTAGACGTCTACGATAAAATCGTCACGATAGAAATTATAAAAGAGCAGATTAGGTATTAATCTGAAGTTCGTTTTTTTTAATCCCAGAGACTAATCTGACAGGTGTAATCCTATATTAAAAAAACATAAACACAAAAGACTAGAATAGTCACATTAGTCTCTGGGATTAAAGAAACGAACTACAATCGTTTTTAAGAAAGTATGGCATCATGTATGCATTTATTTTATTGATTCCCGAATAGAATAAAATGTGAAGGCCATTTAAAAGTTTCCACTGATAAATATAGACATTATAAATAATAAATATTACACTAGAAGTGCCCCGCGGTTTCATCCGCATAAGTGTCGATCCCAAAGAAATATTGCTATAAAAAGTATCCCATGTCTTAATCCTGCTTATAAACTATCTGTGTGCCCAATTTCATCCAAATCCGTTCATCGTACTTACGTGAAAGAGTAACAAACATCCATCCATCTATCCATCCTCACAAACTTTCACGCTTATAATATTAATAAGAAGTAGGATAGGATTCCCAAATACAAATGAAATATCTAACACAATATCTATTGGGTTATGTTTTTAAACTTTTGAAAGCATGGCATTAAATGAGGTACGTAGCGAGTTGAGGTCACAGAACTTATTTAAGTTAAATGTACACTGTAATGAAATGTTAAAATTAATATGATATGAAATGCATGAGATTTCAACGGATATTTAATGGTTTCACAAAAAAATAGGCATATACTTTATGATTAACATTACTGCGAATTGTAGTATTAGTCAGTTTTATTACGTATAATTTATTTTATTAATTCTAGGCAGCTGTAATATCCTGGTTATTGTTGTAATTTTAAACGATTTGAATGCCTCGTTGGTCCAGTGGTCGCAAGTTTTACTGCTGAGCTTGAGGTCCTGGGTTCGATTCTCAGGTCGGGCAAGGTGTTATTGGGTTTTTTCCACAGGAATTTCATAGTAGCAGGACAGGGTGTTGTGGCGCAGCCTGGGATAGGCCAGCAGTGGACTGCGATAGGCTGAGTTGATTTATTGAGCCTGGAGTCTGGATTTGTGCCAGGTTTGTAATAGACGCGCCCACTATGTGGCACTACATGTGACTCAAATACAACTGGTGAAATGTGGGTGGTACACCTCTGCTGAGTCATTCGAGGATTACATGCATGATACTCTAAAACGATGAAATGGTTGTTCTATTAAATAGTTTTAGAGTTACTTGTAAAAGTGTTCGTCAGATACGTATTCTGCGAATACCAACACTGTGTTCCGTTTTCAGATGAACTGGTGAAGTTAACGTTTATTTTGTACTCACATTCAAGACTTTGGGGAGTCCGTGTCTACACAGTAAGACAGTGCTCAGGGGCAGGGCTGTTCTACACCGACCCTACATTTATGTGTTAACCTATTTCTGTATTTAAGATTACAACATTACTTTACAATCTAAAAAATTACACATATAAAAAGTTAGGTAGATAAGGTAAAATACAATTAAAAAGAAAAAAAAATGTAAACACAAGCAAATAACAAAATTAACAAACAAAACACAATACAAGAACACTTGTAGAATAAACGAATTGTAATCAAGTGACAAAAAAAAAAACAACATTATTTATACTTATCTAATTATCATCTTATTTGTGTGTACTAGGTGTATTAACAATCGTGGTATTCATGCCATTACATAGTGTATTTGATAAGGTCCTGTAGAACTGTCCACGAAACGGTTTCTGTTTAAAAGAAAACAAATAACAAAGCATTGTCACATGTTTTACATATTGTCTAATTCACATCTGACAAAGTGCATTCTGTCAGATATGAATCTACATTCAGAGCTGAATGATGGCTATGATTTTTCTCTCGGACGCAAGCAATATATTTTATAGGACAAACTCGTGTCGCGATCAAACGATGAGTCCAGGAGCAAAAATGGCCATACAACTGACTGCTTAGTGTGTACCGAACTTATTAGAATGTGGTCACTAATGCAGACACTTTTATTGATCATAATAGTAATAAGATTGTCAACGTGTTGGACGTGGACTCTGCAATCATTGTACCAATAATCGTTACGTATAATGGACAAATAGCGAAGAGCCTCGAGCAACACTTCAGGACTCAGGAGATTCTCATAGGTTCACCAACATGTGATTAGGTACAGTCACCAAAAGATATAAGTAACCAGGGTCGGCGGATATGGTTGAATTTTAGTAAGAAACTGATTGATGTTATTAACTGAAATTTAATCTGATAAATTTGCTGTTTGTTTCCTAAAATAAAATAAAATTTTATTCGAGGATATCCATCGGCTTCTTACTAAACTTCAACTATACTGAAGATCCTGATTACTTATCTCTTTTGGTGCCTGTACAATGGAACACTGTAGTCTGAAGATACGCGAATATTTGGGTAAACTCGATTACACAGACACAGATATACTTCAATAATGTTTTAGTTTTTAATTTTTTATTTGCATTTAGTATCTTCTATAAGTAGGATAGTATTATTTAAAAAAATAACTAACTGTGGACAAATAATCAGTTGATCGCTTAGTATGGGGATGGCCTGAAATACAGGTTTTTATTAACGTAGCTCAGGCAGGTCGCCACAAGTTATAATGTCAGTACCAACGCACCTTTCATAGATAATTAAAAAGTGTAAATCAAACTAGTTTTTATATAAGTATTTAAGCCAATCTGTTGAGAATTCAGTACTACTAAGTATTTATAAGTTTGTAAATGTATTACTTTGTAAAAGGACCTAAATAAATTTAAAGATGCAAAGACAATTTATTTTTAAATGTAAGCTAATAGTGCAACAGTTACAGGTAAATACACATACATAAAACAATGAATTAGAAAAATAAGCTAACTTACTTAGTCTTAAGAGTTATTATTGTAAAATTGTTAACATCGGTAAAAAGGTACAGATGCCAGCACATAAAGCTACTACAATCTGTCAGATTTCTTTAACAGATTTTCAACTTTATCCCTAAAGCATAAGGTTCAAAGTTGATTGGGAAAATCTGACAGTTTCGGGTAGCTTGATGTGCTGGCGTCTGTACATTAAAATGAACTAAAAATGTATTAAATGCTGATTAAAAATGATAAAATTTGTGATGGTAAAATTGATTATTCCTTGATATTGATAACATTGCTAAAATTATAAATAAATATTGTAAAAAAAATATACATTAATAACGTTTGCTTGATTCAGAAAGCAGTATCGAATACAGGAATACGGCACCAATAGTGAGGAGGTTCTTCTCTCTAGAGCCCTGATCACCAGTCAGACCGCATTTCTGATGCAAAAAAAAAAATCCGCATCGCTGTCAATAGGATAAGTGCCCAAAAGGCTTGCAGTATTACCACGTTGGATGGCAAAGCTGATTCTTTGAGCTAAAAATAGGCCCGCACTCTGGTCACGTGAAGAGTCAACCAACCGCTTGGCGATGTCCCGAAATATTCGAAGAGCACTCGGACCCCAAGGCCCTTATGTTTCAACCCCAAACGGCTCAAACAAATCAGCCGTTTCAGGTTTTCTGCTCCTGCATCAGCCGCCCCAGCACAGCCCACCGTGCTAGGAATATGGAATGGCGCGAGGGTGTCGACACAGGTTGCATCCCACACCAAAGGCCTACCCAACTTCCAAGGCATTATAAAATTAATAAATATGACTACTGTATTACTAATGATGACATGGTATTTAGCACCAAAGATTAATTTGAAGTTCACAAAATAAACATGAGTGCAAAAACAGCAGCTACAGATACAGTTTCCAGTCTGTAACTTAGTGCACATGTTTACTATATATTTCGAAGTTAACGTATACACAGTTAGCGCCGGAGTTTGGTGCAGCTCTAATCTCCAGTTTAATTTAACTAGTTCTTGTTAAACTGGTTCAGCGCATAATCGTGAGCTTGAGATTGGGATCGCGGGTAGTGACACAGTGGGCTTATTGAGGTTCTGCAGTTTGGTTAAGGCTCGGTTCCTATAAACAAAAACGAATCGTTTTGCCCACCAATGGTAGCATTATTTATTGCCAAACTGGGCATATAAGTTAGATTAACGAGCTATTTTTACCTGTGATAGCTACTTCCATATGGGAGGGTCTGCTATGAGGTATTTGCTTCGTTATTGGCAAAGATACAAGAATATTAATTTTAACCAATAACGGCCCGTACACTATAGGAATCGGCCATTAGAGTATCAGTGGAGCAAAGGGTCTTGATTTATAGTTATTTTTTCTTTACTTTTTAATGTTTATTAATTAAGGAACAAGACAAAATATAAAACTTCAATAAGTCTGTCCGGATGTTGACACACTTTTCAGAAATCTTAATATTAACGTAATAACCATTGTACACGTAACACATAGTTTGTAATACATTGTGAAATAGATAGTAAATAAGAGCTAAAATGTACGAAAACGGTGACAGCGCGGGTCAGGCATACCATCGATGCTAAATACTTATTGAAGAAAATTTGAACAGGGTGATGCATTTTCATAGAGTATCAAAGATTTTTTTTTGTATTTATTTTTATAATTACTATTTGTCATTTCAGATTGAATTTTTGTTCGAAAATCATTAATTAGAGTAGGTATTATATAAGCGTTCGTTCGTTTCCCGTAATAGTTCTTCTACCTCGGTATTACCAGTTTTGAATGGGCTGCAATTCTTGTTGCTATGCTATGATTTAATTTAATTTTCAGTTATTATCTAGATCCGGAAATAACCGAATAATTTTGTCATAATTAATGGACAATATCATAAATCAAAAGTTATTGGTGATGTTCTTTAGAAAGGACAGATGCGCAGTACCTACTCGCAACCGGTGTGCGTGTATGACAACATCTACTCGTATGAACGTAAACGAGTCAAAAGGAATATGTAAGAATCGTAGCAGGTGGAGTTCTGCAGTTTCTGCCTACCCCCAAGGGAAGAAGGCGTGAGTTATGTACATGTTTAGGCCAAAAACGAGGAGCATTTAAAGACACCCTACAATTTATTTTAAGACTTAAATATATTACACTTAAATAAAATTTCACTGAAAGCACATTGTGATCGTGTATTCAATGCATGTAAATGTCATTGCTACGCCGTAGCCCGCTGTGCTACGAGAGCGCGTCTACTTAGCCCGGCACCCTAGACAGCTGTACTACGAAGGATTTTTAATTGATAGGTATTTCAAATCGTAGTCGTAAGGATAAGAGATAATAACATCTCAATGTCATTTTTGACATTGGCCGTTGCCAGTGACATTAATTTCTCAACTTATTTACTTCGCATGACATTATTTTATATAGATTTCTGCCCATGTTTTCACGTAATATAAGCTTGATATCATCATAATACCTACAACTAAAACTTAAAATCTTCTCTCGAACAAATCCTCAAGAAGTTTCACTCTCAAGTGTGCAACTAACTTTATCTTATCACTATCCGCTCGCAAGGTGTGCGGGCAAATTGAATTTCAACTTCTATAATCTTGCAGGACTTATTAAATGTGCTGAATTTTGGGTGTATTTTGATACTATTTTGGGCTTTATTTGAGACTATCCCATAGGACCGTTTTGGGCCCATTATCGTGGTTTAAAACGTTCGGTTAACGGGCCATTGGACGCGTTGTTATGACCATAAGTTTGGAGTGGCGAAGTGTAAAAGTTTGGTCGTATGTGTTGGGCTTTATTTTATTGTTGTTCCGGCTAACTATTGGACGCGTGGGCGACATTTTTAAGAGGAATATTGGAGTTTGTTATTGGGTAAAGTTTAGGATTTTTGTTTGTATTTATGTTGAATTAATGTTTTATATTTTTTATTATTGCGTAATCTAAAGGTCTTATTTCTCAACCCAATATAATTGATTAGTACTCATATTTGCCCCTTACAAGAGGTAGTTTCGTATTGAGAAGAATGGGCAAGAAACTCCACGGTTACTGTTTTCAAATGTTTTACAATATTTCGTATAGATTAATTATACACGTACTTAGAATAAAATAACTATATGACAATAGATAAAAGAATTAAAGCAACAACGTGAAAGATAAATGAATTATGTGATAGATAAGTGGTGCTCACCATCAACGAAAAAACAAAAGAAGCCTTCGTTTATCAAGACTCTTCAACTAAACCAATACATAGCCGTAATAACACAGGTATACAACAAGCTTCGTCAAAATATCGTTAACGTGGGTTTACGTGGGTTTACGTGATTTACGTTGGAGCCAGTCATCGCGCGTGCAGCTGCCATTATTTTACCATGCAAATCGTTCCGTACGCAAGTCATCAGTGTACGCTCAAACGCAAAACTGTTTTGATACTTTGAAAATGTAAATAATGTTTTACCATCGTGTGTTGTGTATCACTTTGAAAGTGCATTTTATTTTATTTAAGCTTGTGCCGTCCCACTTCTGGGCAAAGGAATTTTTCAACTTCTTCCATCTTTCACGAGCCCGAGCGTCCTCCTCCCAGTTTGGAAAAAAGTCGGGATTGTTTTATTTTAAAACACTTTTACCTCTTAAATCTAATTAGAGCACTCGTTGGTATAATTTCTCTTTCAAATACCTTCTGAATAGTGATCCTACCGGGAAAAGAAATATATGCTACGTTGAGAGAGATAATTTGTGGGGCCTGTGGCGAAATAATAACAGTCACACAGGTCGATGGATCAGGTTAAACTACGCTTGCCGTGGGTGGTCTGTGGATGGGGTGACCACCTTTACATACCGAGACCCCTCCGTGCCTCGAAAAGCACGTTAAGCTGTTGGTCCCGGCTATCATTCGTGGATCCCTGACAGTATGGATAGTCAGAAGCCCGAAAGTCTGACAATCAGTCTTACCAATCAGGGTACCTATCGTATTACCCAATACCTGGGTTGTGGAGGTCAGATAGGCAGTCGCTCCATATAAAATACTGGTATTCAGCTGCATCTGTTTAGACTGGAAGCCGACCCCAACATAGTTGGGAAAAGGCTACGCAGATGATGATGTTTTTACTATGGATCATGGGGCCTGTAATAAAGATTTATATTTATTTATTTAATTTAATTATGTCAAGATTGTTAATACGATTATAAATCTGGCAAATTTGTTACCTACTCCAGTAAGTTGTGAAGCGTCTTTGCAGTAAATCCTCAACACACTCTACAGGCATGTTTGTGGCCTATTAATTTCGTCGTAACGGTAACCTAATTTCACGCGAGTATTATTTACACTTCAGCAGGAAACATTTACTTGAATTATCAAAGTACTCGACAAACATCGCATTCAGGTTGTTCAATTAACTCAAAGATATGAAGTTACTGCGCGTGAAAATATGCACGCGTGCTCAAATGAACGCGTGTGGAACCTTAAGCGTGTCGCACGCATCGCATGTATTGCACGGAATTGTAAAGCGGGGTATACACTATGTTTGCGCACCGATTATACTCCACGCATGGACTTTGTCGTGGCGGCCATTTTTATGATTTCCTAACGATGGTCACCTTTTTTACTTAATTATCTTATTTTAAGTTCGTGTTCTTTTAAAAATCTCTACCGTTTAAATTGGCTGCACTGACTCAACCACGCTAAATCCAGGTTGGTCGCAGTTACAAGGTTAAGGCCCATTACAAGAAGACAATCATTCAGTATATGTTAGCGTATTCATTAGAATTTTCAGGAAATTATGCGGATTATTTAGGGTTTGCCATTTTTATGCAAAAGCAAAGAAGGTGCGCGAAACACAGTAGGATGCGCACAGAGTGAATACCTACCTTTGGCTTCGGTTTGTGGAGGAAACTGTGGATGTTACTGGAAAGTTTCACGGTTTGAGCAAATATAGTCAATGACAATCCAATTTCTGAGAACGTGCGCCACGTTCTCGATACTTTCTCTATACATATAATTATGTGACTGACACAATGTCACTAAAACAAAAGACAACATGTACCGAAACCATGGTGACAGGTTGCGCTTCGATGTCAGTACCATCTTTGTAAACGCGGCGTTTGGTGTACATAGTAGAGACACCAGCACATCAAGCTACCCGAAACTGCAATACTTTCCCAATCAACTTTGAATCTTATGCTTTAGCGATAAAGTTGAATATCTATTAAATAAAATTGACAGATTGTAGTAGCAATTTAAAATAATATTATCTTTTGTAATTTAATATGATTTTCATGGCCATGTGATGGTTGTCTTAATTAAAAAAAAAAAAAATCTATGAACCAATTAGGTTATTATATGTTTACATGGGTATGTTTGAAAAGAGATAAATATTATATTTACGTCGGCGCGGGGATAGGTCGTCCACCGACCAGCTTAAGACTCCGAGGTCCACCGGTCCCGCTCCCGGTAGAAGTGTGCAGCGCATGAGATGGGCACAAACTGCCAATGAAAATGTCATGCGCGCATACCTTGGGGCTACTGATTCTCTCTCGCTATGAAAATATGTAACTAAATATTTTTTCTTTTTCACACTTTTATGCGTGAGTGTACTGCGGCGGAAACTCTTATCTTGCTCACGTTATGTTTTTTAAACGTTTTTTGGTTAAATAAGTTGTCGAGTGTTTCGCGTGTCATAAAAATGGAACGTCATTATTTTGTGTATTTTAGAACAAATTGCAAAAATGTGGGGGAAAATGTTACGAAGCTACCTTATTTAGCTATCGTCCTTGAACTTTTAGCTTCTGACTGCCTGTAACGCTTCTCATAAAATCAAAATCAAAAGTTATTTATGCAAATTAGGCCGAGAATCAGCACTTTTGGAACGTCTAAATTACATACATATAAGGCAGGCCCCCAAAACGCCCGCCCTTCACCACTTCCTAGTGCTTTCGCTGGGAAGAAGTGGTAACTAACTCTTCAGCAGATGTTATGCTTATGTATTACCTATATTACAGCCGGTAGATACTGTAGTGGTATCCACAACGTTACATGCGAACAACGCGTCATACTGACGTCACGCAAAATCCTGCATCTCGCAAGCAGAGTTTACCGCTCAACTAGCATATACCAAACCCCGACATGAATCGTCGGGCAGTTGCCCGCCAGACACCACCACAGCCACACCCGTCTGGTCAGAAGATCCTCCCTTTTCTATGGAGGATGAGTGACACCCTGTTCCTCATGTCTCTATAATACAATTAAAGTTTACCCATCTTTGGACAGGTCGAGACACGTGCAGCTTTACCGTGTAAGTCTAACTACTTCGTAGCGTATCGATGGCAAAAAATTCAAATATGTTTGGTCCAAAATTCAGCTTGGTGAACTCCGCTTACTGACGCAGTCATAAGGTCATCAGAGTCCATGAAATAATGTGAGTAAGCTCTGTATCTAACCCTAATGACACTAATTTATAACTTTTATATAAGTTTATTCTATGCCAAGGGTTCCCAACCTTTTAACATACCTACCTACTTCATCTTTTAAAATCACTTTGCCCCACATGCTAGACGAAAATTTTAGCACACTCGGATAGTTTAGATTTTCTTCTTTAGGTTAGATTTTTTTTTAACAGTTTGGAAGTGTTATAAAGCATTTGGGTTTTGGAATCTAGCCTTAACCTTTTGTAATTCCAAGAACATATTCCCCAAGTCACAGGCTATAAACCTAGTTTGGGTGCCAAGAGATATAATACTCAATGCACTTTATGTTGTACTTGTAACCTTTGTGAACATTTTACTGGAAATAAACATTATTATTATTATATAATTGAATGAATATGCAGTCAATATTTAGAGCTGCCGCGACCCGCTTGGATCACTTTACGCCCAAGTGGGGCCCGCTCCACTGGTTGAGGAGTCCATGTTCTGAGCCATACATCAGGAAACATGAAATATAATATATGTATATTTGGTTTCATCAAACACATACACACAGTTAAGTACGCTTGTACGTACCAGGAGCTTCATTAGAGAGTTTACATCGAGTCGTCCTAACTTACTCTTTGATAAATTAACTAAACATACACATAGGTGCACATATATTTGAACATAGCGACATAAGTGTGCATACAGACGAGCAGCTGCAGCTTTCCTTTGCCGTCGACGCGTGCCGCTCGTGTGTATGAACAATAAATACCTCAAGAGTCATATCAAACAAAATAATTATACAAACTAACTGTCTCGTTGGTCTAGACGACGCAAGTGCTACTGCTATGCATGCCGTCCTGGGTTTGATTCCGACGTCGGGCAAAGCGCCCGGTTGATTGCAATATGTTCGCTTGCATTGGACTTATACAATACATAACTAGCAAAATGTATGGGTGTACTTTAGATATGGACATCTGCGCCTTGCCCTTCGGGGATTCCGGGCGTCATTTATAGGCGCAGGCTCGCTCATAATTATCCGATTGATTTATGAGAATGTGAAAAACAAATGAAAGTCAAGAGAGACATAATAGTTTTTGGATAAAACTGAAGGTTAATAAATTATTCTCGTAATTTAAAACGTTAAAAATCTAGTTGCAGTCTCATCTCGGTTACAGACAAATGTCAAAAACGTAGGGAAATTAGAGGTATTTTTGACAGATTGAGATTGAGATCCGACTTAAAATTACGAGAATTGCCGCTCTGATATTTTCGTTTAGAGAGCTTTTGATGAATAAACTTACTTACTAACTTTGTTGGACTTATTTTCTGAAAATCCTTAAATATGAATTGGGGTACAGTAACGGTGGGCTTGGGTAGCTAATCCAAGCCCATGCTTACTGTGGTGCCCCTTAGAAAGGTCGTTTATGTTATTTGGCGCTAAGAAGGGCCAGATCATGGCTCTGAAAACTATCAACACTCGTTTGAGTTTACCATAGTGTTGAAACCATGTTAGGTAGATATTTCATCATCGTCATTTCAGCTGAAAGATGTCCACTACTGGACTTAGACCTCCCACGATCACCGCCAGTTCGACCGGTTTTGCGCTTCCCGTATCGAGCGGATTCCTGCTGCCTTCACAAGGTCATTGGTCCACCTTGTGGGAGGCCTTCCAACCTTGGTAGATATGTTCTTTGTTACAATACAATACCCTTTTATATATGTGCCTATGTACAGCTAAACTTAATTGTGGTGTCAATACAAACGTTAGTGCGAGATCCAGACAAATCTAATTCTGAAGCTCGGAACACATGTGACAGCCACAAGTACCTACAGGAGGATTTAGTATATGCGAAACCCGAAACATGTGTCTTGTTTTTTTATGGAAAGAAACTATGTACAAAATTTCAAAACTGTATCATGAAAAATCACTAAGTTATAAGCTTGTTATGTTACCTGCTTGTCCGTATAAAAAGATGGTTAGGTACCACTTACCACGCGTTACCGGCCGACCGGCCGTGGCCTGTGTTGTGCGCATATGATTGCGGATATGTACTTGTCGCTCGTTGTCCAAATTGTAAGCTTTTTTAAATATTTTTGGGACAAAATATAACATGGTGTAAAAATTATTGGAATCGATGCGTTATGCTGAACAAACTATATTCAGGTTTGCAATATACTAAAAATAATGTTGTATATCTTACTACATTTTTAAACATGGTTTTCATTTCATGGTATAAAAATACAAGAGCTTATTTTAGAGGGCATAGAAAATTCTAGGGATTATAAAAAAAAAATCTTACGTTTTTTTCTGTTACTCCTCTCTATACAAGTTTATGCCGTCCACTCCGTTTTTAAGCTAAAAAATTCTTACAATTAGTAAATATTTTTCAGATTTTACTATGGACTCTTTGCCTTCACCTACTTATGGTAGCGCGCACGCGCGCGCGTGTGGTAACTTTATCAGATTGACAGGATTGTCAGTAGCATAACATAGGTCTCTTTCGGTGCATTTGTTAGTGACAGGAGAAAAAGCATCGCCTGTGTTAGTGATGTGATTTAACATATATGTATAACATTCTCTCATCTATGGTTCTTCGGAGTATACGAATTCAAATCAATCTGCCTCCTCGTGTCAGGGGGGGGAGTGAGGTGTTAAACTCCCCCCGCGACGTCTAAGAGGGGCGCGCGTGGAACACTACGCGCCGTCGCTTCGGGTCCTGACGTGTGGGGAGCGACGGAAGTCCCCAAGTCCGTCGCCCCTGGACCCATTAAGGGGGGCTGGAAGAGGGCGTTGTCCGCCCTCCGCCGACACCCGGTGCGCCTGCTGCGGGCCGGGTGAGGGGACGAGATCTCCCTCTCCCTTTCCGCAGCCTCCTTATAAACCAGAAGGAAACCACCGCGTACCAGGACTCTTCGCTGCCGACCATAGACTCGACCATGGCCGGCAGTGATAGATCACCGCCTACTTATGAAAAAAAAAAAAAAATAATAATAATAATAATAATTTATTTGTTCAATAATATACACACTTTAAATAATATGGTGATACACTATAATACACTTTAATCCTATGTTCAGATATTGAAACATCTGTGTCTGAACTAGATATAAAATATCTGTATTTCAGACATCAGCGCTCTTCCCCTGTTGTAGGCGACACTTAGATATTAACTTTGTTTGACCTCTATTCACAACTATAACATATTCGATCAAAAGATGTAATGAAATAATATTAAAATAAAAGGAAGTGACAAATGTAGGAGAACAATCTAAAATTAGCTATAAACTGATGTAAAGTGATGGCCTCCGGTGAGGAGAGTGTAAATGTGTGTATGTGTGTAGGAGGGTGAGTATTGATAAAAGCTACTTAACTATAGAAAACATGTTTTCGGTCTCATTGAAGTTTAGTTTTCTAATATAGTCTACTATCGCAAGTTTACATTTGTTCCTATTTAAGGGGTATATGTCTACAAGCTTATTTAATCGGTCATACAGAAAAGAGCCTAGGAAACAAAAGTACTTGCGAGCGTATGGGTGTTTGAAAGTCAACAGATCATTGTAAGTAAGCACCTTTCGTCTGCGCTTAGATAAATAGGAGGACCTGTCATACTTTGTATTTGCGTGATGTCTCAATACTGCGTGAAGGACAAAGAGCTGCCGGACTGTAAGGACTTCACAAGACTGGTACAACAGGTATGTTGGGAAAAGATAGGGCCGGAAAGTGCAGACTTTGAGTATTGCTCTTTGTGCAACTTCTAATGGATAAAGTATAGTTTTAGACGTGCCTCCCCAGACAGAAATACAATGCTGCAGCACTGATTGGCCAAGAGCTAGGTATACATTCTTAATTAATTTAGGTTCAGCTGCATTTCTTAGATTTTTGGAAATGAATATCAGTTTTCTTACCCTAGCTGTAAGAATGTCTATATGAGGTCGAAAAGAAAGATTACTGTCAATAATTATTCCTAAATATTTTACTTTGTCCACTTTTATTAGGGCAGGGCAGGAACAGCTTATATTATTACAGCAATTGTGTGCTATTAAGGAGAGATTTAGGGGCGGGAGATTACAGTTCCGCATAGAAAAGGTGAGGTATTGCGTTTTACTTGCATTTAAAGTAAGAATATTTTTCTGCAGCCAGTGGCTTACTATATTAAAACCATGCTGTGCACTCTTATACACACCGTCCCAAGTATCAGAAGAAAATAGAAGCACAGTATCATCTGCGTACGATATTATTTTACCTCCAGCAAGATTTAGGTCACAAAGGTCATTTAAATAGACAAGAAAAAGATTAGGACCCAAAATACTACCCTGAGGGACACCGTAGGAAACAGGTAGGGTAATTGTTTATTTCGTAACCGTAACTTTCTTCCATTGCTTCTTCCGTTTCTTTCTTTTTTTTTTTCGCCTCGAGGTCCCAGGGCGGGGAAATCAATCTGCCTAGCCCAGCTTTTCCCAACTATGTTGGGGTCGGCTTCCAGTGTAATCGGATGCAGCTGAATACCAGTATTTTACATGGAGTGACAACCTATCTGACCTTCACAACCCTGTGACTGTGTCATACCATACCCCTTGGTAAGACTGGTTGTCAGACTTTCAGGCTTCTGACTACTCATAACGACTGTCAAAGATCCACGAGTGCCAGCTGGAACCAACGGCTTAACGTGCTTTCCGGCACGGAGGGGTCTCGGTATTTAATGAGTGACACCTATCCACAGACCATGCGCTGCACGCGTCGCTTAACCTGATCGATCGAACCGTGCGGCTGTTATTACTTAGTACGAGAACAAGCCCCTCGAATTAGGATGTATGAATTTGAAAAGCAATGAGATTTTCTTTCAGTGAAATGACAAAGTAGGACATGTCAGCTATTGGTCTAGACTGGCCATTTACTTTAAGATCACTTATCCATAGGAACGAAAGCAGTACTTCATCTTTATGACGACTTTTAACCACTGCTTTCCTGTCTACAAAGTCATCACCTAAAAATAATCCTTGAAATAAGAACCGCTTTGCCCCACCGTATCATTCAACGTATCCAACTAGGTTAAATGATAGCTGTCCCTTTCCCCCTTAAGCTGCGATTCCACCATAAATGAGCGAGGATGCGTTTCATTTATTTATTCATAAACAATGTACATTGTGTTTGAATTTTACATAATATATAATATAGTTACAAAATAATCCATTCATATATAAATTTCATAAACATCATAATAAATCATAAAACAAAAATCATCATTATACATTTAAAATGTCCTGTTAAATGTCAGTAATTATTATTTGTATGAATAACAGTATTTATAAAACTCAAGATAATAATACTTAATATCATTTGTCTAATTATTCTGATATTTTTATTTGTAGTAACATTGTTTATCTATAACTCATCCAAAGCATATAAACACTTGTCCAACAAGAACTGCTTGAGTTGTTTTGGAAATTCTCGATTATATACTAA
The DNA here is from genome assembly GCA_949629135.1 of Eremobia ochroleuca. NCBI lineage: Eukaryota > Metazoa > Arthropoda > Insecta > Lepidoptera > Noctuidae > Eremobia > Eremobia ochroleuca. The sequence goes on along the minus strand of OX451401.1, from coordinate 18,929,023 downwards.
GTTTTTTAATTCAGTTGGCAATTTGTTAAATATTTTAACTGACTTATAATAAAAACCATGCTTATAGATATTAAGATGATGCGCGTGTTTTGTCTGCAAGTCTTTTCTTCTTGTATTTTCCCTTTTTCTTCTTTCTCCTTCTGTTTCAAACTCGTGTATATATTTTTGTAAGTGCGTTAGAAGTACCAAAATGTATAAACTTGGGACTGTTAATATTTTCAATTTTTTGAAATGTGGTTTGCATGATTCCTCCTGTCGTATCCTGACTATAGTCCTAATCGCTCTTTTCTGCGTAGCGAGGGATGTGCGTAAAACTAACCAATAACAACACTAGCTTAGCTCAAGCTATGGAAATGAAGCGATGTTATTCGTTAGTTTCACACACATCTCTCGCTACGCTTCCTCGCTCATTTCTGGTGGAAACGCAGCCTTAGATACAAGCTCGAATCCATTTGCTGTCCCCGATTCACCTATGACATGATAAGCAAGGTCCCCAGCTATCCATCATGAATAAAACGATATACAAAATTTTTGCGATTACTGAAATACGTCACATGGGCAGATGATTTTGAGATGTATAAAGAAGGAAATAGGGTTCAAATTTAAATGGAGTGAGGCAGTGGTAATAGTAATTTGTGTTTTGCTGATACTGAGTTCGTCAATTAGTTTCTGATGGTAGGTAGAACTTTTTATTTGAAAGAAAACTTGTGTTGTTATTTGCTACAATATATGGCACGGTTTTTGTGCTTTCTAGGGATTTTTAGGGATCACCCAAAGGGTATCAACGGGAATCTATTACTTTCCGTCCGTCCGTCCATCTGTCATAGGACTTTATCTTTTGAACCGTAATAGTTAGATACTTGAAGTTTTCACACAATCTGTATAACAATGCGCGCTATAATAAAAAATAGCAAAAATATACTAAAGTAAAAAAATTAAGAGTGTTCCCAAACATGAAAAATGTTGTACGGATCCCTTCGTGTGCCAGTTCGACTCGCACTTGGCCGCTTTTTTTTAGAATAATTTAAAGACTGAATTCCCACATCAAATATTTGAAAAAAAAATGTTTTGGCTTTTAATTGGGTAGATTTTATTTCAAATAGCAAAATGTCTCTGAAATGTCTACAACATAGAATCAAATTGGATTATAAAATGAGCGCTGAAAGTAATCTTATGTTTAAAAAAAAAAAATTAAAATCCTACCAATTTTCATCAGAATTATACGAATGCTTACAGAAGTAAAGAATATAGACGATTATATAAAAGAAAAGTTAGGAAAAAAAGAACACTTTTGCAGCGTCAACCTAAAAATAAGTCAGGTCTAGTAAAGTATAACCTTATTTGCTAACCTTTCAGCTTCCTAAGTGCTTCAGCATAAAAATTAAATGTTTTAAGGTAGAAGACACTGAAAGCTTCGAAACTTGAGTCAATAACCGGTTTTCCGGTCAACTAAGGGTGAGTAACCGGTACAAGGGTGCCGGGGATAAGTTTTAATGAGCCGGTAAAGACTTTGGATCTACGTGCATCCGGTTTTACACAGATTGTGCCGAGGCTTTCGAGTTAGCTCGTCCTTGATGAGTCGTTAACTTGTTTAGATGTTTCTACCTACTATGTACAGACGCCAGCACATCAAGCTACTACAATCTGCCAAATTTCTGTAATAGATTTCAGCTTTATCGCTAAAGCATAAGGTTCAAAGTTGTAGGTTCGAACCCAGGCAGACTTTCCTTTGTGTAAATTATTTCATCACCACTGATCTCAAAATGGAGAAGGGAAAAACATCGTGAGGAAACTGGTATCTCCTAGAACCAAATAATTTGAAGACATGTGACTTCTACCAACGCGTACTAACCCGCGTGGTAGATTACAGCCCACTCTCTCTCACAGAGAGGAGGCCTGTGTCCCAGCAGTGGGTTAAGAGATTTCGTGTATGAATATAACCTAATACTATAACGTGTTGCCATCAACATGGTATAAGAATGTTTTCAACTAATGTCTGTTCCTATTGTTAAAAGTAATCGACGAAAGTGTAAACAAACACTGTTCTGGTTAAATTCTCGTTAAATGCTTTCCGAGCCACGGCGGGTATCATACCACCAACTTCCAAAATACAGGCTGCTACTGAGAAATTCCTAATGGAAAAACCTAATAACACTTTACCCGACCTGGGAATTGAACCCAGGACGTCATGCACAGCAGTCGCGCTTGCGTCCTCGAGGCGAACGGGGCAGTTAAAAAAAAAAAGAATTAGTAGGTATTCAAATGATAAAATGAAAGTATCTATTTAAAAGTGCCCCAACCCCCCACTACAAGTTTCCGTCTATAGACAGTTATAGACAGTAGTATAGACGTTTGATAGTTTTGGAATAGACCATAATTTATCATAATTTCGTGTTGCCTTCAAAATGAAGTAAAAATTGTGACTCCGTCATGTAGGCGTATTTGAAGCTACGAATTGCGAACACGAACATTTTGATAATCGCTTCCGCATTCACATCAAGGCTAAGTTAAACATAAACATGAAATACATGTCTATGGGAGTTGGCAGCGCCCTTTTTCTCCATGTATTGGATCCAGCTTAACGAAAGCTGGCACGCGAAATACACTTAACCCTGACACGAATTTTAGTGTTATTTTCTTTCGATTAGTAAGGTCGGCAACAAAAGTCGAGTTACACTTAATTTTTTTGAATCTTAATAATAATAAATAATCTGTCAATAGCTTAACTTATACCGTGTACATTAAAAGCCCACTTTCACCAAAATCTACATATACATTCTAATCTATGCATATAGCTCTACTTCGATCTGTGACCCGTCCCACTTTTAGTAAAATATTGTAATCTTGAAGTTTATGCAAATTTTAATGTCATCATCATCTGCCTAGCCTTTTCCTAACTATATTGGGGTCGGCTTCCAGTCTAACCGAATGCAGCTGAATACCAGTGTTTTACATGGAGCGACTGCCTATATAACCTCCACAACCTAGTTACTGAGTAACACGATACCTCTTTGTAAGACTGGTTGTCAGACTCGTAACGACTATCAAAGATCTACAAATGACAACTGGAACCAACGGCTTAGCGTGCATTCCGAAGCACGAATAGGTCTTCATATGTAATGGATGGTCACCCATCCACAAACCAACGGCGGCAAGCGAAGCGTAACCTTCAAACGACTTGTGCGGCTGTTAATATTTAGACTTACGAACGACGTCTGTGAGTAAAAGCCATAAAAAGAATCACCATTCTCACGATCAAAACTGAAGGCAGGCCCATCAAAACATAGCACCATAGGCGCCCCTTTGCACAAACTTTGCTAATATTCGTAAACTAGCAAAGTGTTGCACTACACAACGATTGCTAGCATTTATACGTTCATTAAAACTTCGCCCCGACTCGAGAGTTACAAATACGCGCGTGCTGCGAAAATAACGAACGCAGGGAATCAAGTCGCTATTGATATCTATTTTGTGATTTTTGAAAGCGTATGCGGAATGCGTGGTTTTGTTTTTCCACATAGTCTGCTAGGGATATCACTTCTGGGGCTTACGAGAGAATGGAATAGTGATTTTTTTCTTTTTATTACGGACGCTTTTAAGGTTCTGCATAGTTCTCGCATGTAGAATTTCAACATGAATGATGTAGCCATAAGTTTTTTTCCCGAATCCGGAATTCCTTGCCCGTTCTTCTACATTGGTATCCACTACCCTTTGGAATGGGTAACTACTCGAAGATTCATCTTTCTGACTGACCATCAACCCGTTGACAATTCAAAAGTGCCTATTGTTGGTTTATTTGAAATAAATGCTTTGAGTTTGAGTCATACGTTTATTTGCTAGTAAAAACACTGTCCTACTACTAGATTATTATTCGACTTAAAAAATGGAGGAGATTTTTTTTTCTTTTGCTGCCTGAAACCTGCAGTGCTATTCTGTAAAAATCTCACCGTGAGAATTTAGGTGAAGTGAGCGGAAAGTGAGCTGTCATAAGGGATTAACACTATTGACACTGCTCACTTCACTTATGAATTCACGGTGGGATTTTTACTGAATCGACCGGCTGAACTTAAGTGAACCATATAAATGTTTCTTTTCCAGCAAATTTATTTGGCAAAAGGTTTGCCTCCTATTTCCATTGGCCTTACGTAACTGCGGAAATGATGGAGTACTAGACACCTCTACCTCCCATTTTGAAGAAAACAGACATTATTGTCGAAGTCTTCTTTACAAATGTAACCATGATAGGTGATTTTATTTGTGTAAGTTGTTTTCTACAAACACTTTTACACGTCAATTAATTTTGAAAACTAGACGCGGTCAGCGTTTCCTATCTGGCTACTCTGAGAAGAAAAGCCGAAACAAAGTCAGAGGGCAATTTTATTTGAATTCTGTAATGCAAAAAAAATAATGCCAATATAAAAAAAACCTGACCTTATTGGAAACGTTCTTCAGAAAGGTCAGATGCGTAGTGCCGGCACCCGGCGTACGTGTATGACCAGCAGATGTATGAACGTAAAGGTACCACAAGGTATTATGTAACAATTATAGCAGGTGGCGTTCAGTAGTTTCTGCCTACCCCTTGCCTCCCATGCCTGTAGAGTGAGAGTGAAAATGTTGTTTCCTAGATATCCATGCCAATATCGTAGCCTTCTCCTTGTCCTTGATTCCCCAAGTCTCTGTCAAGTACCAATAAAACCCCGATCAGTCTCCAAATCCAAACTCCAACACAAACAAATTCCGAGTATCGTATTCAGGGAGGCCAAAAAGCCTTCATAAATAAACAAAGGCCAAAATACGTTACCGACTTTTGGTCGGAAGCCCTCAAACTTGGGGGCTAAAATAACCGATGTCCATAATCAGCTCACAACCTCCTTCGGTACCTACTAGGTATCAGATAAAGTTTTGTATACTTTGGGTTGCCACCGTTAAAGCTTGTTTGGGGGAGATCTGCTCAGTTTGTATGAATTTGAACAGAATAGTACAAGTATTTTGGAATCGCCCTGCACTTATTCATTTTCGTTTTTTATTCGTTTGTGCTACGTATACGTACAACATTTATACGTACATAAAAATGAGTCTAAGTTTATTTATTTTCAAATTATGTTTGTAATGATTAATTAATGACTTGATAGGCTGTACTTATTTTTGTCATGTAATTATAACTGTAGGACTTAGAAACTCAGAGGTTTATTTATAAACGTTGCCTCAACTTAAGTGACGTTTAAATGTCAAAAAATTATGGTTAACAGGCACTCATCATTACTTAACTTTAAGCAATTTATAAATGAAGCGGTCTGTCTTTGTAAGCCGTTGATTGCCATATATACATTTTATAACTTAAATAAATATAAATTATGTACTGTTCTTTACATAATTGTTATCTGAAGGGTCTTTTTGAGTATATTAATTATAAAAAAAAACCCTAAATATTAGACATCTCAGCCTCACCGCAGACTAATCAGTTCAATTTTGATAATAATAATTATAATTATTATATGATTATAATAATTATAATTATTATTATCACAATTAAAAATTGTACATCTGACATCTTTCAATCAGGACGACACACCAAAATTTTCCGTTTTTACAATTTTAATGCTTTTATTTTGAAAAATTAATTGTACGAGTATCTCAAAAAAATCGCAAAGAATGTGCGCGATTTGGATGGAATAATGGCACTATTGAGCTAACGCTGTGTGAGCGTGCGTGTTCCATCGCCGCCCGTTCAATGTCCACCACGCACAGGATGGATGGGAAGCAACACATAATAAGTAATTTTTTGCTCCGTTGGTGTAATTGCTATAATTGGCGTTCCAGTAGGATGATAAATAAATAAATAAATAATGTAAAATACTAGCTAGGAACTACTTAGGCATTATTTATGTCCCTTTTATTCTCGAATATATCCTTACCCTCATCAAAATTAAAAGATAAAAATCTGGGAGGCAGAGTAATGGTAAATTTATTTAGCTAGCAACCCAGTACTTTCGCCCTCGTGAAGTTTTAATGAAGGTGCGACATCGGACCGCCACCGTGATCTGTTTTTGATGTCAATCAAAGGAAAATAAATGATATTAGGCGAGATTAAAACATTCTCGTTACGATGTTCATCAGAAACTTTGATTGTTTGTGTAGTCTCCCGAATATTCTTCGAAGGCCCATAGTAATCAGAAATTAGGGACTGGGAGGTAAGATGGTCTTGTGGAAATGTTCGGAGACAGGAAAAATGGGGTCAACTACAGAAATACAAAAAGAAGAGGTGTTCCACTCAGAGCACTGATTTCAACCGCACCTGGACGAACCGCACCAGAGCACTTCCACTAAACTAGATTACTACTCTGCTTTTGTTTTTTTCCTTTTTTTGACTTTTTGTAGCTTTAGACTTTTTTTTAACTTTATTGGCAAAAAAGAAAAGGTGTTGACGGGCAGAAGACATTACATTTAACACAATAAGGTTTGCACAGGCGCCAGCACATCAAGCTACTACAATCTGTCAAATTTCTTTAATAGATTTTCAACTTTATCCCTAAAGCATAAGGTTCAAAGTTGATTTGGAAAATTTGACAGTTTCGCGTAGCATGATGTGCTAGCGTCTGTTCATCACAATGTTTTGGTTTGGCCGCTGACCCCGAAACTACGCAGGGCTTGTATGTTGTGGGTCGGAGAGCGATTGAGCAGAAAGATAATTATAATGTGTCGATTTACAAGGGTAGTTTAGTAAACCTTGTGTGTTGTGTGTGTATTTGTGTATGTGTGTCTGTGAAGCTGACGTTTACTGTCACTTTAGATTGTCGACAAATGTTAGAGAAAAGAGAAAACTGCTATCATTATCATTATTTCAGCCCGGAATCACCCACTGCTGGGCTATACCCAGCAGTGGGTGATTCTGGGCTGAACTGGGAAGTATGGCAGAAGAAAGGGAAGGCCTATGTCTTCCCTTTCTTCTGCCATACTTCTCGGTTCTGTACATCCAGGTGTTTCCCGCGGCTATATAATTGTATTAATTTAATATTATATATTGGTTATCTTTGAGGAGTTTGTTCGGGGAGTTGGTACTGCAATGGCATACTTGCTTCTGCTGCCGAGAAGGATTATTTGCGGATGTATGTAAGTACATGTGAAACATTTTCACACTGTCTCCAAGATTGACAACGCGTAGGTACAAACAAGCTATTATAGATGTGCCGACGACCTTAAGAAAGTAGCTGGGGTAAACTCGATGCGGAAGGCGGAGGACAAAGTGTTGTGGCGCAGCCTGGAAGACACCTACGTCCAGGAGTGGACTGCGATATGCTGAGTTGATTGAGGTACAAACAAAGATTCCGCCCCTAAGACGACCCACTGACCATAGCGGTCTTTAGTAAATTATCGAAGATATCCCTATATTTATGTAAAAATGTAGTCATTCGTAAACAGACTGACAGTGCCAAGTGAAGTTTTACCTTGCCTTTTATAGGCCGACCGCTTAACTGAGACGTTGCCTGAGGTAGCTGAGCGGTGCAGGAGGGGTGATAGTTCTCATATGTTGACGAATCACTGAGCTCTCGCATCACGTCACCGCACCCCTCCCGCACCGCGCTGCTACCTCAGGCAACGTCTCAGTTAAGCGGACGGCCTATAGCCCCCTACGTACTCAATAAACTGAAACTGTTAGAATAATACTCAAAAATAAATTCATCCTACAGGGTTATTTTTAAATGGCTAGCTAAACGCCGCAAACGCGATGGATATCGATATCTAAACATGATAAACAAAAATTAAATAAATATGTTATTTTGTGGGTTCATCGACCGTAGTTATTGTAGTTACTTGAAGTATGATTTTTTTTTTTTTGTAAACTTCAGAAACGTGATGGTATCGATATGTAAACACGATAAAACACAAGAAAATAGCTTTTGTCAATTCATACTTCATGTAAAACCAGTCGTTGACCTTCCAAAAAACATCAAATCTTTTTATTTTTTTAGATATGACATTAGAGATGTTTAGATCGCGTCAATTGAGTTTAGGTAGTATTTAAAAAAATAACCCTGTATTATTTCCGATCCTTCTAAACCAAGTTCCGGGTTTTTGACATCAAGAAACAACATGACACGTCACAATAATATGCTTCCAAGTTTGTCAAAACATGTTCTAATATCAGTCAGGTCAACGACCAGACTGACCCAGCTTGACTGCTACTACCACATTACCCTCGATATTTCCAATCAGTTCTGAAAGTAGTAGCATTTTTGGTAATTTATGCCCGAAAGTTTGTTTGCTTGAATCTGTTTTATTAACAGCTAGATTCTGCGTGCAACTTCGTCCGCGTGAAATATCTTGTTCATCCGTATCGCCTGCCCGCGCTATGACTTCGCTTTCGTTTAGTGTTATTTCTAACTTTTTTCTTTTTGCTCAGCCCCTAAGGGTCGTAGCGTGATGTTAAATAGTCTATAGACTTTCTCAAAAAATGGGCTATTAAGTCCAAAAATATTTTTTCAAATCCGACTGGTGGATCCAGAGATTAGCGCGTTCAAACAAGCAAACGCTTTTGACTACGTTGTATGTGTATATTTTGTCTTTTTTTATCTTTTGTAATGTGCGTTTTGTTTGTGCAGAATAAACATTTTATCTTTCTTTATTGTCTTTCAAACAAACTCTTCAGCTTTATTACTAGTCAAGATATAGATATATTCTTTATGTGTTTTTTCCTAAACCTACAAGTGGAACGCGAACCGGTAGCGTTAGCCTAGACTTGAATGTATCGGAAGAATTGTGTATATGTATTTGTTGTATTTGGTTCACTCAGAAAGGGTTCATATAAAAAACATTTGTCACAATAAAATACAACTGGATTCCTTACACACTACCTTTTTTGGAAGTCGGTTGTTTTTTTAGTGTAAAAAAGTTTTTATTTTTACTTTTTACTTCTATCCACCTCAATATAAACTCATATAAAACTAGTTCCTATGTAAATATCGATGACATTATCAATCTAAACTAAGTGGAAAAAAAATCGTATTATTGAAGCTAACTCAAAAACTACCCAAGCAAAGTTAATAAAATTTATAGACCACGCCTGAAACACACCATTTCATCCATTAAAATGTACAATTTTGCAAATCCGTCTATACATGGTGTAACTTAAATAACGCACAACCTCTTAACTGTAACATAAATAACACACAACCTCTTAACTGTAACATAAATAACGCACAAGCTCTTAACTGTAACATAAATAACGCACAACCTCTTAACTGTAACATAAATAACACACAACCTCTTAACTGTAACATAAATAACGCACAAGCTCTTAACTGTAACATAAATAACGCATAACCTCTTAACTGTAACTTAAATAACGCACAACCTCTTAACTGTAACATAAATAACGCACAACCTATTAACTGTAACATAAATAACGCACAACCTCTTAACTGTAATATAAATATCGCACCACCTCTTAACTGTAACATAAATAACACACAACCTCTTAACTGTAACTTAAATAACGCACAACCTCTTAACTGTAACTTAAATAACGCACAACCTCTTAACTATAACTTAAATAACGCACAATACTCAATGGAGGTTGTGCTTTATTTCAGTCACACCTTGTATATAATATAACGGAGTTATGCCCGAACATAAATAAAAAAATAAAAAAAAACATAACCATCCAAATTGAGAACCTCTTCCTTTTTTTGAAGTCGGTTAAATGCAACTTACCTTCGAAGTAATGTTTCTGGCATAAGAGGTTACCTACTTTTGTGTGGATGTTCTAAAGGTGATATTGTACCGAGAGACATCCTAAACGCCAGCCCCTTTCCACAGGTGGAAGGTATCGAATGCAGGATGCCATAACAGTCCTCCAAACCGTATTTCGGCCATTGCGTCAAATCTCATTGGAGACTAGCCTTCGGCGCGGGGTATAATATTATAGTGCATACGTATGTGCGCAGACACAGGTGCACTCTCTATTCCCTCATTCTCGCAGTCCGATGGGAGGGCACCCAATCCATCACGACCGCAGAGAGATCAGGCGCCAGACCGACGGCTAAAAGTGCTTTCTGAGGCAAGGAGGTATCATATCGCCAACTTCCGGGCTGTTACTGAGAAATTCGGAATGGAATAACCCAATAACACTTTGTCCGACCTGGGAATTGAACCCCCACGCTCAACTGTCGCGCCTGCGACCACAAGACCAACGGGGCATTAGAATGTCATAATGTTACAAAGTATAGTATTTTTTTTTAGGAAATAAAGCGTGTAATCAACAGTGAATTTTTACGCTCCGATTTTAAAAACAAACTTTTCTATTGTTTCATTTTTACCATCGCCACAAAAGAGAAACTTTGAATGCCCTGTTTTTCCCACATTTCGCTCCATAATTAATAACACGCCATAACCTCAGAGACCAAAAAACATCCCTGATTTCAATAGACGCTCATTTGGCTCCAATTTATCAAATTAGCACAATCGCCATGCAAATTGCGAATGGAATAAAAACCGAATGACAAAAGCAAGTTAATTATTTCTCGTCCATAGTTTGCCACGATTACGGAACGACAAATGAAGACAAATCGGCGATGGCAGTCGGTTCGATGCCCGTTGGGACAGAGCGTACTAGGGAAACTCGCTTCGATAAGGAAAATTTCTGGAAAATAGAAAAGCTTGTCTTACAATGTTTTAGCGTTAATACACTCTTTGTGCAAAAACATCACAGGAATTCACTGTAATGATATACATATATATATGTATAAATATATTTTAATAAAAATACATTGCGGTATTCTTGTTGTTCACATAATATCTATCATTGTTTTTGATACATTATTTAAATTCGTGGAATGATTTTTATATCAACAAAATAGAGATTTACATTAACTCACGCCATTTTCCCATGGGGTTTGGTAGAAACTATAGAAAGTAACCAGCAACGATCCTTACATCCTACTTCTTAAAAAAATATATAAATATGTTAGTACAAATATCGGAGGTAGGCAGATTGTCACCGTGAGAGAATTAATTATTTTATTCAAAAGTCTGGAGAATGATTGAACAACGGACGCCAGATAGACCTAACATCAAACTTCAATGATTGAAATTCAACTTAGAGTTATTTGAATTATGAATCAGGAAGTTGGAATCAGGTGACACCTCATCCGAACACCGTATTAAATTAATCAAAGGGATGGATGACAAGCGGTTGAAACTAAGCTCCACTGACCTTTACAACGATCCCAATAATGCCACATCAAGCGAAGAGTTACATAACCTACATACATTGAGGACTAGATAATTCTAAATAAGCTTTATTCACTTCTTGTCGTAATACGTTAGAAAATTTTATTTCCCCACCAGCTGCGCCCCATGGTTTTACCCACATACGTCTCGATCCCGAGGGAATATCGGGATCAAAAGTATATACGTATGTGTCCTAATCCAAGTCATGGTCTACCCATGTGCCAAATTTCATTCCAATCTGTTCAAGCGTTTTAGCGTGAAAGCGTAACAAACAAACAAACTTACAAAATCAAACCTTTTCTCTTTATAATAATAGTTTAGATGTTATCTTTATGCTAGACGAAAGTCTTTGACCAGTGCGTGGTGCTGGCACTGAAACGTGGTCGCTCTCAATGTGCCTTATTAGAAGGCTAAAAGTCAGATAGATAGATAGGGTTATGCTTGGAGTTTCCTTGCATGATCGAATCAGAAATGAAGAGATGCGCAGGAGAACCAAGGTAACCGGCACATTGCTCAGAGAACAGAAGAAAAATCAAAATCAAAATCAAAAGTCATTTATTCAAACTAGGCTGAGAATCAGCACTTTTCGAACGTCAAAATTACAAAAGACAGTCCCCCAAAACGCCCGCCCTTCACCACTTCCTAGTGCTTTCGCTGATGGCCGATGGGGCCGAAATATTCTGGACTAGCGACCGCGTACCGGAAGATGTAGTGTTGGAAGGCCTCTCACAAGGTGGACCGACGACCTTGTTAAGGCCGCAGGAACCCGTTGGATGCGGGAAGCATAAAACCGATCGAAGTGGAGGTGCTTGGGGGAGGCCTGTGTCCAGCAGTGGACGTCTTTCGGCTGGAATGATGATGACGAATGATGATATCGTGATGCCGTAACGTTTACGTGGACGTTCACGACAGTATTATATTGTCACGTTAGGAATTAGAAAAGCGTACAATAGGTATTCTACTGGTATATATTATATGGGTATTATATTGATAGAAAACACGATCTACTGAACGAACCAAGTTGTTGAGGTCAGAGGGGTAATCCGAGGGGAAATTTTTAAGAACGTTTGCATTTGAATTTCAGTACCAATCTGAATACCAGAAACCTCGATTTTGACAAGATTTTGACATTGATTGTCGCTGAGATGAGATGAGACTTGAATTTATTTTTAACCGACAAAAAACAAAGGAGGATATTTTAAGGACGACAATTGGCATTCAGATAGGCAGTCGATCCGTGTAAAATACTGGTATTCAGCTGCAACGGGTTAGACTGGACATTGTCCCCGACATAGTTTTGAAAAGGCTAGACAAATGGTGACGATTTAGTGAACGAAATTCTTCCACTTCTTCTTCATATCGCTGGCATGACTGTATTTTAGATCTTGTTGGCTGAAAACCTCGCAAATTCCAAATTCTTCCAGTAGGTATCAAATATTTTCTTGTTATTGCATGAAAAAGCGACAAATAGTAACATCAGCCGCAACCATACCGTTCGATTGGAAAGTCCGAAGTTAAAGTTCTCCATGTTTTTATTTCAACACTTTTTTATTCGGCTTCCATTGTCCGCACTTTATTTGTTGTGAGTCCGATATCGGTTTTGATTCAGAATGGATTTATTTTTCATACAATGCGATCTTTTCTTTCATGTTACCATGTATTATGGTTTCCACGGATACCTGTTAAAGAGTGTTGTTATTTTTGGATGATCCCAAATCCTGCTTGAGGTACCATTTGGGATGGATTTTTTTTTCTTTTTGAAGTGTTTTTTGGCGTAAATATCTGAGATGAAGGTTGTTTTGCTAATGTATATATAAAGGTATTTTTTTTAACACAATAAATATATCTTTTTCTGGTAGAAATAAAATTAAACGCAAAAATGCTTTTAGATCGATAGCCCCGTGCTGATTTGCAGCAGAAATTCTAAGGACTAATGAGTTAGCTAATTAGCTTTGAGCCAGTTGCAGAAGACAAGATCCATCTGCAAGGAGAAGCCATAGTCAGATGGCACGTTTGTTTAGTTAAACTCCTGGAAATTCTGAGAGTTTTGACTAGTTACATGACTGGGTTCTTGAAAATTAACCTAGGACGTAACTAGGGTAAACTAAGATGATGTTCCAAATCCTTTTCGTTCTCGTACTACGAGTAAAAGAGCATTTAAGAGTGACGATACGACATGTCATGCACTTGTGCAGCCACACACTAACTTTATAAAGTAATTTTAGCAAACTAGGTGATTTTGGACCATGTTCTGGTCCACTCTCACTTGAATACAGATTATAAATTAAAGTCGCTTTTCGTGTCTGTCTGTGTGACTGCGTTATTCTTCTATAGTATGGACTTTGATACGGCTTTCACCATCATTAAGAGAATTTATTCCGGATGGTGTATGTGTATAATATTTATAATAATTATAATACTTATAATACTTGTATAATCTTCTACTATCTGCCCCGTTGGTCTTGTGGTCGCAAGCGCGACTGCAGTGCATGGGTCCTGAATTCGATTCCCAGGTCGGGTCAAGTTTTATTGAGTTCTTCCATTAGGAAATTCTCAGCCCGGAGTTTGGAAGTTGATGGTGTGAAACCCTCGTGCCTTGGAAAGCACGTAAAGCCGTTGGTTCTGCGGTCGTGTCGGATTGCCGTCCCATCGGACTATGAGAGCAAAGGAACAGAGAGTGCACCTTTTTGCGCACACACTTGTGCACTATAATATTGTATTGTTGAGATTGGCAACCTTGACCGACATCGGCCAGGGGATTATTATTTTATTATTATTAAACTTCTATATAATGACAAAATGTCGATTTTTTTCACTTATTATGAAGCGTGCGAAGCAAAACAGGTCACTAGTTGTAAAAAAATGAGAGTTGAAATTAAATAAATGATAAATTTATTGAAACGAAAAACTCAGTTTACAAAAACACTGAGTTCGATAACAACTGCATTAGTATAATACTGTGTCGCAGTCATTAACGCCCGCCTCCAAAAAGTAAAACAAAAAAACATATAAGCAATACTAAAACAAAAAAACCTGATGTTATACATTTGAAGTTAGTAAACTCGTTTTTAACTTGATTTTTAAATAAAAACTTAGCGAGCACTCAAAAACACGATTTCACGCCGCGACGAACGCGACGGGGTTTCCTAAAAAAAAGTTTGACGACGATTTCCTCACTTCCCTTATGTGTAGTCATGCAAATCCCAACCACTCCATGGTTAACCCTCCACTACCACAAACTACCCGCTTAACCTGTAAAAGCAACGCACGATATATCCCGGTTCCTCCCTGAATGCTAGCTACACTACTTGAATCGGAAAGTAGGACGGCTTTCGATGGAAATTTCAACAATGCCGACAGTTCTTAAGGATTGTCTGGGACGGCATAATGGCCTTGTAGTCCGTTAGCAGATTGGAAAGTCGGACTTTTTTGTGAGAAATTAGCTTACTGGAGTATTTGAGTCCAATCGAGTGAGTCAACGAGGTGGGAAAATCTTTTGGTTCTCTCGAAATTTTTGTAAGGTAACTTTTTTTGTTGGCAGTGTGAGAATTTGGTGGAAAAAATATCACAGCTATTCATCTGGATTTGATATTGAAAATATCAATGAAGAAAAAAGAAAATTTTATGTATTAAGAACTTAATTACAGACTTTAAAACCAATACTATACCAACCATTATTCGGTCTTCCCATCAGATTTTTTTTCAAAAACAGCCCCAGGGCCCGGCATGGAGTGGCAGCTATTTGCGTAACACGCTTTCAATGACAATTCGAGGAGTTTGAAGGATACTCCTAATCCACTGCATCACAGGTTTGAAAAAATCGTCTGCTCAGCAACGTAAATAACGCAATGAACGTGGCTCAACTGTCAAAATGAAATACATTGCTATTCATTGACATTTTACGCAATTACCCCGCTGGGCCTTAGATTTTCTAAACCCACGTTTACACGAAGGTACAGACGCCAGCACATCAAGCTACCCGAAACTGTAAAATTTTCCCAATCAACTTTGAACCTTATGTTTTAGCGATAAAGTTGAAAATCTATGAAAGAAATTTTACTGATTGTAGTAGCTTGATGTGCTGGCGTCTGTACCTATAAAACATGTATTCTCTCTTCCACAAGTTGTAAAGACTAGTTGTATTCAACACTTGTAGAAAAACTGGGAACAAAAAAAAAATTATGAACAAAATAGTTAAGAAACTTGATCTATACATGATACATGTTTTATACACGACATGTTTTGACAAGTCTCCAACAAGACTTGATGAAAACAAGTATCACAATTTGTTGAACGTGGGGTAAGGATTTTCAGCATACTCGTAATTCTCATTTCATGCTCCGTGTATGAAATGATAATTATGTATTCTACCTATCTGCTCTTCCATCTACGTACCTACTACAAACGCCTCATTTCCATATTAATATGAGACACTACAAAACTCTATACATTTCCTTTTTCAAATTAATTGTTTTCGATAATATTCTAGAATGTTATAGAACATTCTAGGTACTTGTGATGTGGGGGTATATAAAGCCGCCCTCGCGATCGGTTTAGTCAGTTTGAAGAAAAATGGACGAGCGACAAGTTCGGACACTATACTTGTACGAGTACTTGTTAGGCCACAGCGGGCTGTGGCTGACAATATCAATACTGCATTGGGCGCTGGAAGTACAAGTCATGCGACGGTGTCCGGATGGTTTGACCGTTTTAAATCAGGGGAGAGGAGCCTTTGTTATCCCAATTCTTGAGGAAAGCCATAGGCTATTTAACATCACGCTATGACCTTTAGGAGCCGACCAAAAAGAAGAAAAGTCGGAAAGCACACTAAGCGAAAACGTAGTGATATAGTGAATAGGTAATACGGGCTGGTGTCCGCAACTCCACGTCAATGCGCGTATTTTGCGTACGGGAAAATGTAGTGATGCGATGTGACGGGGTGGGTCGGGGGAACGAGAAAGAAACAATATAAATATAAAGAACTAGCTTCTGCTTGCGACTCCGTCCGCGTAAATTTCACGCGGACGGAGTCGCAGGCAGAAGCTAGTTCTAGTAGTAGTATATTGTTTCTTAGTCTTACAAAGGGGTATCGTATTACCAGTAACTGGTTTGTGGAGGACAGATAGGCAGTCGCTCCATGTAAAATAACGGTACTCAGCTGTATCAGGTTAGACTGGAGGCTGACCTCGACATGGTTGGGAAAAGACTAGGCAGATGATGATGATGTCTTAGTCTTAAGTAAGTGGGCAAAATTGCGATATCGTTCGTCTTGTAATTTTTATTATACTTTTTGTTATTAATCTTAAGTTTAAGAAATATTTTGCTTTATTGTCTAAATTCTAGGTCCTTTAGTTTTAGTTTAGTTTATTATTATTATTATATTGTTATCACCTATTTCTAAGATTGCTGGTTGACCTGTAACTGGCGACTGTGTAAGTCCGAGGCAATTGTTGCGTATAGTACTTAAGATAACACACAGAAGCTGTTGATGGACCTTAATAAATAAATAAAATTCTTTCGTTCATCTTTTTCAATTCCAAACAAAATTGTATTGACTTATTTTTCTCAACGTATTTTTCTCTACAGCAGTTTTGCTATATTTCCTCTTTCCTATGTAACTACGAGTATCTAGCCGCCTCCAACTCGTTTTATCGGCATCTTGTGTGAAGTAGGTTACGTCCCGTTCAAAGCGAAGGGCTCGCCTCTCTATATTTATGTGGAGTGTTAATTTTAAACCCATCGCGCTGGCATGAGTGCGTTCCGTGTTACGTGTACACGTATGATGTAGGCGACAATATTATAGGGCGAAAAAATAAATTGAAATACCTACAGCTTAATACGCTGCTTTAGAGCTGATTATTCAGCCTATAATGTTCCTACTTCTTTCTTCGAGAGGGAGTGAGCTGATAATTTACCTCGCGGGCAAAGTGTGTGTCTTCGAATCTCCGAATTTTTAGTTCTTGGATATGTCGGTTTCCTCGCGATGTTTTCCTTCGCCGTTTTGAGAGCATTGATGATGACATAATTTACACAAAGTAGAGCGCCTGTCTGGGTTCGAAACCACGGCTTTCAACTCGTAAGTCGTGGTCTTTCCTGGGCCACTACTGCTCTCAACTCTCTATTAGTTAGGTATCCTAGCGAGAAATTAAGATAGACAGTGGAATAAGATCTGGCAAAAAAGGTTTTGAATATCCTATTTATTAGCCAGTGAACGATAGTGGTTTTAAAAATCGTTATCACATTTTTTATGCGCATAACCAAAGTGTGGAACTCTCTGCCAGCATCTGTGTCCCTTCCACGTTTAACACGTCTGCCTTCAAAGCAAAAGTGAATAAGCATTTTCTGGGCACGTTCGTTCTATCATAGATCTCATCCATCGCTTTCCATCAGGCGTGACCACGGTCGAGAGCAAGCTCATTCAGCAAAAAAAAAAAGTCAATTTTGAAACGGGCCTCTCGTGTTGACCATTCTTAAACCCCGTCCTTGTATTCATACCAAACAGATAATTTTATCTAGATTCTAGATCAAACAACGATCTCCATACCCAATATCTCTTCAACACAAAAAAAGGTCAATCTAGACATCATTCATCCCCTCTCTCCCTACTCAATATTTTTGTCCCGATTTCGGGACATAAGACATCCAATAATAACATCTTACGTCCTAAAAATGCCCTAAACTTAGGGCGATCCGTCCCGAGCCGTGACAAAAACTAAACAAAGCCTAGAAGAGAATTATAACGTATGGTACATTATGTATAGCTTGGGACATCTGGACGCTAAAAGGAAATTCCCACACGCATTTACCAAGAGAGGTCCCTAAACATATTATGAGCTTGTGGTGTGGTGGTGAGAGGTAGCGGTGAGCGGTGACCTTATTTTATTTCTCGGTTTCTCGTAAATGTGAGAAGTTTTGAGTAACTTTTCTGGGTCAGGTTCAGGTATATCGGTTTAGAAGGGGTTTAAAAGGTACTGTATATAATCCAGTTCTTCTAACTTAACTGACAGATGTGTTGCTAGAGAGTTTGTAAAGAGTGGTGACGTGGGGGCGTTTTAAGGGAACTTTCTTATGTTATGTTCAAGTGCTGATTTTCAGGTCAAAATTTAATGTTTTTCTTTTATTTTTCTGTTCTATTTATTGGCAACTTATTTAATATATTTATGTAATTTGTTATAACTTGATTGTGTTTTTGTGTGCAATGAATAACAATAACTTTTGATTTTTATTTTTGTACTTTTACAGGTAACAGGTTGCTTCTGTTTTTTGTGTGGGAACAAAATTATGTGATATAAGCCTATGACAACGAGATTAGTTGTTGAAGATACCGCTGAGAATAGAAAGAAAGATATAAAAAAAAAATTGCATACCCCGCGGCAAATAAAACTATGTTATATTATGATAAGGTCGATGAGATTTCCCGTCGGGAAACATGACATACTTCCATACAAACTCTCATTCCCTTTGTCACCTTTAGAGGATGACTATTCATAAATCCATCCATCCATTATTATTACTTTTATGTATATACATCAAGGGAACTCTTGTGCAAAATGCTTAGGTTGTGCGTTGCCCGTCATTGAATTAAAGATTTTTATTGAAAATTGCTTGTTTTCGTATGGGCTGCTTTCGTATGAGCTGATTTTTTTCGTGATTTCAGAGTTGATCCCATAGTGAAAGTTATTCATATTCATGGGTAGAACACCCTGTAAAAATTTCGAGACGGTAAAAAAACATATCAAAAAAATCATCCTATTATGTATATTATTCTACACTAGAAAAAAACCTATAACAAAGAAATATAATTATACATTTAAGACTACAAAACATACAATGGGCGGCCTTATCGCTTTCTGCGATCTCTTCCAGGCAACTTTGCAATGGACAGTGATTGCGTGGACATAAAAATGGGGTTCCCATTGGTGAGTTTTTACCTACTTAAAGTTCTGCGAAAAATACTACTATATACGGTAACAAGGTAACAAAGCAAAGAGTGGTGGAGTGGTTAAGGAACCACTATCGCTAAATCTTTGCTACTATAACCCCACCCTATTCTCGAGGACGACAACTTGAATCTTCGCCCCTATTCTACATAGGAAATCGACTTTTAAACCTTTTGTTGTACAGAAATATCTTAGACTAAGATATGTTGCTAGCATTTGAAGTACTGTCTTTGTCGGATAGGAGAGTGTGTTTAAATGTCATCACTACAGTAGTACAAGTTATTTGTTTGTTTTATTTCGTTTGGTTTCGTTTTGGTCAGAATGATACAAAAATGAATGGGAAGGTGCTAGGTAGCGCCTAGCCGTTTCTTAAATATGTTGCACTAAGCGGACGCAGCTGAATGCCAGCATTTCACATGGCACGACTGCCTATCTGACCTCCATAACCTAGTTACTTACCCCTTGGTAAGACTGGTTGACAGTCTTTCAGGCTTCTGACGAACCGTAACGACTGTCAAAGATCTACGAATGACAGCCGGGACGAACGGTTTAACGTGCACGGAGGGGTCTCGGTGTATAAAGATGGTCACCAGTCCACGGCCCAACTGCTGCAAGCGTAGATTCACCTGGTCGACTGACCAGTGCGGATGTTATTAGGTACTTAGCCACGAGTCGCTCTCAATCATACAAACATAATAATTATGTAGATCGAAAATAATAAACAGATTTTTGATCTCTGTATAATATTATACAGGTATTTTTTAATAATAATTCTACCACCGCGGAAATAACCGTCTTCCCCTTTTTTTACTTCGTTTATTTGTTTACAGGTTTTTATTTGTTAATACCGTTACAGTGCTCCTACGTCGGACACATATGAGTCCATCAATTTTTTTTTTGTTTTTATTAAGCAGTATTTAAACCACGTATTATATGCAAAAAATACTTGTTATCGCCTTTTAAGACGATATGAAAAAAAATTACGAAATTAGTTGCGAAAAAAAAATTGTTATTCCCTACTATTTATGTTCGCATAACGCGTCAAAATAAAGCTAATTTTTTTTCGACACCGCCACACTACCGCAAGGAAGATGCTGTCATGAATTTGGAGACTCTTGGACTTTGTGTTGATGATGATTACGCTGTCGTAGGTCAACCCCTGACCGTCGTGTATAATTAACGTGCGCGACCCTTCGCCGGACACATATCCCTGGCTTATAAGAGAAGCTTTCTCCTCTTGCGTATGAACCAGGAATACGGTTCTTTGAGCAGTGCTCGATATTTGCGCTCCTGTGTAGCCTTTTTTTGCGACGACTTGAAGGGGTATATACCGGAGTATACCTCGCTCAGTGCAAACGCCACATCCATCGGATTGCGGTGGTGCAAACCAGCTCCTGTGTGTTCAACACCAGGTTTGGTATACCTTGACTCGAATAGGTTCTCTGTGTCGAAAAATGGAAGCTGGTTTACGTCTCCGATGAGGACAATCTCGCTTGCTCTGGACAACTTCACTGCCAGAACTATGGCCCTAAAGTGGTTCATAAGAGCCTCGTTTACCGTGAGAGCAGTATTAGCTTTATTGCAGTACAAGAAGAGGTCATTGACTTGTTATGGGACAGGTGTCCCATAACAAGTCAATGACCTGTTCATGTACAGAAAAGCAACATGAATTTGATGACGTAGTCTCAATATATCATGCCGATTTCAGGCCATTAAGTTCAAGAATTTTACCCATCTTTCTCTTCTCCACAATTCTGAGTGTTCCACATAATATATGAAAATGTCTAGTAACTAAATATATACGGGTATATAAACCGTCACGCTCTGCTCGCTTACAAGGGGAATAAATCTCTAAACGCAAGATGTGAATGAACTATGTATATACATATACATTACGTATCTGTACTACATTATCTATTTTCTTATACATTCAAAGGACGTGTGCGGAAATGTATGAAGGAATATGTTTATAAAGAAAGTATTATATCATAGAAACTACCAAAACAGTTAATCGGATTACCTGCAGGATATGTCAACATCACACCAGGAACGTGTAGACAATAATTATACATGCAAATATTATATTACAATATACCTATATACAATCGACTTGATTTGATTTGACGGCACGTTTGGCGCAGTGGTTAAGCTATTGACCGCGTTACCGGTACTGCGCTACGTGTCGCGGTTTCGATTCCCGCACGGAACAAATATTTGTATGACCTAAAAGTAGTTGTTCCGGGTCTGGCTGTTTGTGTATGTGAGTTTAAAGGTTTGTAAACGCATACACAATACGCTTTGGAACGGGCAACTAGCTTCATTTTTCTGGCTGACCGACTCCTTGACAATTCAACAGTGCCTATAGATGGTTTAATTGAAATAATTGCTTTGAGCTTGAGTTTGACAAGCGTGTTTGTATAACACATTACAACAATAATGTTTCAGTCCCATGTAATAGGGGCGAGCCTAATGTCACAAACCTAATGAGAATAACGTAATAAAATAATTTGATAAAATGGTACCCCACTTGACAAAAATTTGTTTGCATAGCTGCCAATAGAAAAAGCCCCCAAAACGCTGGCAGCATTTCCACATTGAATGGCAATGTTGATTCTTTGTCCTGAAAATAGGCCAGGCTGTTCACGTGAAGCTCTGTTCTGTTCTCGAGTCGACCAACCGCTTGGCGATGTCCCGAAAAACAAGGTGAGCACTTGGACCCAATGACCCTAGTGTTTCAAACCCAAACAGCTCAAACATAAAGTAACTAAACCAGCCAGTTCTTAGCGATTAGCAAAGCTTATCCACCTATATTTTTCAACAACTAAGTTAGCTTCAACTTCCAGTCTAATCAGATAAAATTAAGTATCATTGCAACAAAACAACTTAAGAGTCAACACCTCACCTCGTCTTACCGTCAAACAACAGCGTTATAAAGTGGTTACGTCACAAACTCGTGACGTCACAAATCTAGACTCCATGTTATTATTAAGTACAAGTCACGCCTTCGCGTTGGGAATACTAACGCAATTGTTCACTGTAGAATTAAATTACTGTTTGTTACTGAAGGAAATTTGAAGATACATTGTTGTACATGTTGACAGTACACGTGGTGTGACCAATTAAATGTGTTGGCTGCTGAGAATGTGAAGCGAGTTAATATTGATTATGTTTTTGATAAACTGCAAGGTGTAAAGACTCGGAGCAGTGGTGGCTAAGTGGCTAAGCGTGGTAATGGCCGCGACTTATGTTGTAGGTCTTAGTCTAGGGATATTAGATCACTAACTCACACTGGGCCCGCGTGCTGGATTTCGGCCCACTCCCTCTCAAAAAGAGAGGAGGGCTGTGTCCCAGCAATGGGAACGTTATAGGCAGATTATAAACGTTGCCGTGTTCTCGTGTTAAAAAGTAATATGTGTCAGGGACATTACAGTCGATGGCTGCTATTAATATTATTGGTAAGGTCGGGTACGCAGACCATTCCCTGGTGCATGTGTTCGTAAGTGGCCCCACTTATCAACAACCACTTTCCATTACGGCGGCTGGCCTATTTACCAACGTACATTTCGCCAAGTGCAACGGAACGAGTCAAAGCTACGACCCCTTCTATTTGACGTCTTGACGTCACAGTTATTATTGCCCATATCTGACTACGTTCATTTTTTTCTGTCATTATAACTACGGCCAGTAGGCACTGGCGTGCCTAGGGCTTAAACTTAGGGCAAGCCAACATACTTAAGACGTCACGTGTGTATGCGTAGGTCACGTGGGCATGAATTTGAGTCACGTGTGTTTGGGTGTGGGTCACGTGTGTGTCAAGTGTATATGCGTTTGGGTCACGTGTGTGTGCGTGCAAGTCACTTGTGTATCACGTGTGTATGATTGTGAGTCACATGTGTTTGGGTGCGGGTCACGTGTGTGTCACGTGTGCATAAATGTGAGTCACGTGTGTTAGGGTGTGGGTCACGTGTGTATGAATGTGAGTCACGTGTGTTTGGGTGTGGGTCACGTGTGTGTGCGTGCGGGTCACATGTGCTTGGGTGTGGGTCACGTGAGTCACGTGTGCATGAATGTGAGTCACGTGTGTTTGGGTGTGGGTCACGTTTGTGTCACGTGTGCATGAATGTGAGTCACGTGTGTATGCATGCGGGTCACGTTAGTGTCACGTGTGCATGAATGTGAGTCACATGTGGTTGGGTGTGGGGGACACGTGTGTGTCACGTGTGTTTGCGTGTGTCACGTGTGTTTGGGTGTGGGTCACGTTTGTGTCACGTGTGCATGAATGTGAGTCACGTGTGTTTGGGTGTGGGTCACGTTTGTATCACGTGTGCATGAATGAGAGTGTGTGTCCATGCGGATCACGTGTGTGTCACGTGTGTATGCGTGTGTGTCACGTGTGTTTGGTTTTGGATCACGTGTGGGTCACGTGTGTTAGGTGTGGGTCACGTGTGCGTCACGTGTGTCTGGGTGTGGGTCACGTGTGTTACACGTGTGCATGAATGTGAGTCACGTGTGTGTGGTCATGGGTCACGTGTGGGTCACGTGTGTTTAGGTGTGGGTCACGTGTGTGTCACGTGTGTTCGGGTGTGGGTCACGTGTTTGTCACGTGTGTATGAATGTGAGTCACGTGTGTTTGAGTGTGGGTCACGTGTGTGTCACGTGTTTTTGCATGTGTATCACGTGTTTGCGTGTGGGTCAAGGGTTTGCGTGCGGGTCACGTGTGTGTCACGTGTGCATGAATGTGAGTCACGTGTGTTTGGGTGTGGGTCACGTGTGTGTCACGTGAGCATTAATGTGAGTCACGTGTGTTTGGGTGTGGGTCACGTGTGTGTGCGTGCGGGTCACATGTGTTTGGGTGTGGGTCACGTGAGAGTCACGTGTGCTTGAATGTGAGTCACGTGTGTTTGGGTGTGGGTCACGTTTGTGTCACGTGTGCATGAATGTGAGTCACGTGTGTGTGCATGCGGGTCACGTGTGAGTCATGTGTGTATGCGTGTGTGTCACGAGTGCATGAATTTGAGTCACGTGTGCTTGGGTGTGGATCACGTGTATGACACGTGTGTATGAATGTGTGTCACGTGTGTTTGGTCTTGGGTCACGTGTGGTTCACGGTGTTTAGTTGCGGGTCACGAGTGTGTCACGTGTGTTTGGGTATGGGTCACGTGTGTGCCACGTGTGCATGAATATGAGTCACGTGTGTTTGGGTGTGGGTCACGTGTGTGTCACGTATGCATGAATGTGAGTCACGTGTATTTGGGTGTGGGTTACGTGTGCATGAAAGTGAGTCGCGTGTGTATGTGTTTGGGTCACGTGTGTGTCACGTGTGTATGCGTGGGGGTCACGTGTTTGCGTGCTGGCCACGTGTGTGTCACATGTGCATGAATGTGAGTCACGTGTGCTTGGGTGTGGGTCACGTGTGTGTCATGTGTGCAAGAATGAGTGTCACGTGTGTTTGGGTGTGGGTCACGTGTGGGTCACGTGTGCGCGAATGTGAGTCACGTGTGTTTGGTTTTGGGTCCCGTGTGGGTCACGTATGTTTAGGTGTGGGTCACGTGTGTGTCACGTGTGTTTGGGTGTTGGTCACGTGTGTGTCACGTGTGTATGCGTGTGTGTCACGTGTGCATGAATTTGAGTCACGTGTTGTCAAGTGTCGGTCACGTGTGTTTCACGTGTGTATGAATGTCAGTCACGTGTGTTTGATCATGGGTCATGTGTGGGTCACGTCTGTTTAGTTGTGGGTCACGTGTGTGTCACGTGTGTTTGGGTGTGGGTCACGTGTGTGTCACGTGTGTGTGCGTGTGTGTCACGAGTGTATGAATTAGAGTCACGTGTGTTTCACTTGTGTATGAATGTGAGTCACGGTGTTTGGTCTTGGGTCACGTGTGTTTGGGTGTGGTTCACGTTTGTGTCACGTGTGTATGCGTGTGTGTCACGTGTTGATGAATTTGAGTCACGTGTGTTCGAGTGTGGATCACGTGTGTTTTACGTGTGTATGAATGTGAGTCACGGTGTTTGTTCTTGGGTCACGTGTGGGTCACGTGTGTTTGGGTGTGGTTCACGTGTGTGTCACGTGTGTATGCGTGTGTGTCACAAATGCATGAATTTGAGTCACGTGTGTTTGAGTGTGGATCACGTGTGTTTCACGTGTTTATGAATGTGAGTCACGATCAAGTCACGATGTTTGGTCTTGGGTCACGTGTGTTTAGGTGTGGGTCACGTGTGTTTAGATGTGCGTCACGTGTGTCACGTGTGTTTGTGTGTGCGTCATGTGTGTGTCACTGTGCATGAATGTGAGTCACGTGTGTTTGGGTGGGGGTCACGTGTGTGTCACGTTTATATAGCCGTGGGCCGCGAGTGTGTGCGTGCGGGTCACGTGTGTACGAATGTGAGTCACGTGTGTTTGGCTGTGGGTCACGTGTGTGTCACGTGTGCATGAATGTGAGTCACGTGTGTTTGGGTGTGAGTACGTGTGTGTCCCTTGTGCATGAATGTGAGTTACGTGTGTGTGCGTGCGGGTCCCGTGTGTGTCACGTTTGTATGCATGTTGGTCACGTGTGTGTGCGTGTGGGTCACGTGTTTGCGTGCGGGTCACGTGTGTGTCACGTGTGCATGAATGTTAGTCACGTGTGTTAGGGTGTGGGTCACGTGTGTTTAGATGTGCGTCACGTGTGTCACGTGTGTTTGGATGTGCGTCACGTGTGTGTCACTGTGCATGAATGTAAGTCACGTGTGTTTGGGTGTGGGTCACGTGTTAATGTCACGTTTGTATGCATGTGGGACGTGTCTGTGTGCGTGCGGGTCACGTGTGTATGCATGTGAGTCACTTGTGTTTGGGTGTGGGTCGCGTGTGTGTGCGTGCGGGTCACTTGTGTATGAATGTGAGTCACGTGTGTTTCGGTGTGGGTCATTCGTGTGTCACGTGTGCTTGAATGTGAGTCACGTGTGTTTGGGTGTGGGTCACGTGTGTGTCACGTGTGCATGAATGTGAGTGACGTGTGTTTGTGTGGGTCACGTGAGTGTCACGTGTGCATGAATGTATGTCACGTGTGTGTGCGTACGGGTCACGTGTGTGTCACGTTTGTATGCATGTGGGTCACGTGTGTGTGCGTGCGGGTCACGTGTGGGTCACGTGTGTATGCGTAGGAGACACGTGTTTGCGAGCGGGTCACGTGTGTGTCACGTGCACATGAACGTGAATCACGTGTGTTTGGGTGTAAGTCACGTGTATGTCACGTATGTATGAATGTGATTCACGTGTGTTTAGGTGTTGGTCACGTGTGTGTCACGTGTGCATGAATGTGAGTCACGTGTGTTTGGCGGTGGTTCACGTGTGTGTCACGTGTGTATGCGTGGGGGTCTCTTGTGTGTGCGTGCGGTTCACGTGGGTCACGTGTGCATGAACGTGAGTCACGTGTGTTTGGGTATGGGACACGTGTGTGTTAATGTGGGTCACGTGTGTTTGGGTTTGGGTCACGTGTGTAATGTCACGTTTGTATGCATGTGGGTCGTGTCTGTGTGCGTGCGGGTCAAGTGTGTATGCATGTGAGTCACGTGTGTTTGGGTGTGGGTCGCGTGTGTGTGCGTGCGGGTCACTTGTGTATGAATGTGAGTCACGTGTTTTTCGGTGTGGGTCACGTGTGTGTCACGTGTGCATGAATGTGAGTCACATGTGTTTGGGTGTGGGTCACGTGTGTGTCACGTGTGCATGAATGTGAGTCACGTGTGTTCGTGTGTGGGTCACGTGAGTGTCACGTGTGCATGAATGTATGTCACGTGTGTGTGCGTACGGGTCACGTGTGTGTCACGTTTGTATGCATGTGGGTCACGTGTGTGTGCGTCCGAGTCACGTGTGTATGAATGTGTGTCACGTGTGTTTGGCTGTGGGTCACGTGTGTGTCACGTGTGTATGGGTGGGAGTCACGTGTTTGCGAGCGGGTCACGTGTGTGTCACGTGTGCGTGAATGTGTGTCACGTGTGTTTGGCTGTGTGTCACGTGTGTATGCGTGGGGGTCACGTGTTTGCGTGTGGGTCACGTGTGTGTCACGTGTGCATGAATGTGAGTCACGTGTGTTTGGGTGTGGGTCACGTGTGTGTCACGTGCGCATGAATGTGAATCACGTGTGTTTGGGTGACAGTCACGTGTATGTCACGTATGTATGAATGTGAGTCACGTGTGTTTGGGTGTGGGTCACGTGTGTGTCACGTGTGCATGAATGTGAGTCACGTGTGTTTGGCTGTGGTTCACGTGTGTGTCACGTGTGTACGCGTGGGGGTCACGTGTGTGTGCGTGCGGGTCACGTGTGTCACGTGTGCATGAATGTGAGTCACGTGTGCATGAATATGAGTCACGTGTGTTTGGGTGTGGGTCACGTGTGTGTCACGTGTGCATGAATGTGAGTCAGGTGTGTTTGGGTGTGGGTCACGTGACAACTGGCAACCTTGCGTCGTACGTGTAGCGGGCGGCCGGGACGCGCAGCTTTTATTATTCTTATCAATTCTTGATGAGTTGGTTCATTTACAAGTTTACTTGTGTAGTTTTATTTTTTTATTGTTAGGCTCACGTTTGACTGAAAGCCGGGCTTTTCGGCTTTAATGAAAGGAACGCCCCTGCCGGTAGGTAACCTGAGACCGGCTTGGCTGGCCGTGTATGTAAGACCTTTGCGCGGACTACCCGCTACTTTACTTATATTATTACAACATAAAAAAGCGTACATTCTGTAACTGAAACATTACATATTATGTGGGGCCATACTAAGACTTGTAAATACCTAGTAGTTAAGCGATGTACATTATAAGGTAATTCATGTCAACTCAAAATAATACAATACAAACATGTTATGTTTGTAGAGGCGAAATATTGCCTGTGTAACAAAATTAATCGCGATTTGTGTACAAATAGAATAAAATCATTTTTAAACACCACTATAATAACCGTTGTGGTAATAAAGACCATGATAAATAAACAAAAAACCGTAATCTGAGAATTTGTGGCTTTAATATCTATACAACGTGTAACGTTAAATGCGCAAAACCTGAAAATTGTTTGATCAGAATAATGAGCAGAATTAATTGAACCACTTTTAATACTTATAGGTTACATTTTTCAAAAAATCTCCATTAAAAACGTTGCCGTGTCTATTTATTAATAGGTCAAGCAAGCCAATGTCAGCGCGTCGCAGCGGCCCGGTGACGACTCCTCCCTCTATAAAGCGTCGTCGCAGACGCAAGAAACGATCAGAATGGCCAGTAAAACTAAAACAGCACATAAAACATTTACTATTTTTTTAATGACTTATTTTCTC
Source organism: Eremobia ochroleuca (assembly GCA_949629135.1). Classification (NCBI taxonomy): domain Eukaryota; kingdom Metazoa; phylum Arthropoda; class Insecta; order Lepidoptera; family Noctuidae; genus Eremobia; species Eremobia ochroleuca. Next base: position 18,900,555 of record OX451401.1, on the reverse strand, counting down.
TCTGAAATAGGTCAATTGAATTAAAAATCAGTTGGGGTGTCTGAGGTTTAGCGCATTTAACGTTACACGTTATACTTCAGCTACTCAAAACTTATTCAAAGGTCTTTCTCGAACTCTATTTTTTCTAACATTTTTTTAAATAACTTGAATATTCTTTGACCCATCATGATAGCTTGTACTATGTTATGTAGATAGGTATATATAATCTACTGGCTGTCTAGCCAGACGCGACTCAATAACTAGTTTGCATGAGTATCTTCCACAATATTGGACAAGTAATACTCATACACAAAAAAGTGAAAAAGAAACTGACATCTATTTTCATTAATGTAGAAAAATACTCATCCTTTTTGCATGTGATAGCCCAATTCTTGAGAAAGGCTACGACCCTTAGGAACCGAGGAAAAAGAGGAAAAGTCGAAAAGTTGCGGACAGAATTTAGTTACTTATATCTTCCCATGGGTTAGGAAGGTAACGTATTTTATTTATAATATAAATAAATACCCTATTATTAATCGGCGCGTGCCACTATGAGTAATCGCCGTTGCCTGCGTGAGCGATGACGTAGCAAGATGGCGGACATCAATTTGACGTTTAATCGCTTGTGGCGGGAACGCATTGGTCACTTGTCGCTGTGGGAGGACCAACTGAGCACGGCTTCATTTGCCTTGAGACTTTAGCCTTTATTAATAAATTCAAAATTTTCCGTATTCTAGAATGATACTTGGTTGGTAATTCTGAACTTACTCTGGCAATTGCTTTAATTTTGACAATTCCACCTTATACACTGCATGTTTTAGCTTTCGAAAAGATGAACTGTTATAGCACATGCAGTATACAACACACTTTTTATCAACATAGCCTCGATTTTGAGTGTGTTATGCAGTTAATTTGAGATTAGTATGAATTCTATAAGCGGCGTAATTGGTAACAAACTTACTTGCCTTTCATTTTAAAAGTTAAACTACATGCATTGCGTTATCTCCGTTGTTGAGCAGACAAATTTTTCAAACATATAAACCAATAGATTGGGAATTACCTTTAAAACCCTTCGCATTGTGTTTGAAAGTATGTTCCGCAATTGGAGAGCAGATTTGATTGAGCTTCACATGTGAAAATCACTTTGGAACACGTCCTAAGAGGAGAATGGAAAAAAGAGCTCAACATACTGCTGCGTACTTCCAATTGAATATTCAATCAATTTAAACACCGCATTCCCGGAAAACATCCCCATACATCCTAATTTCCTGACTCCGAAGTACGGACCTTAGTTCCTGGGTTGCCGAGTAAGCAGGCAGCGCCTAAAGAGGTCAGTAAGACCGGGTGCCCAATCGGCCGTGTAATGGTCGGAAACGATCCTTTCCAAATAGTTATACTCATGTATTCAATCGTAGGTTTTAATGTCTTGCAGTTACGAGAATGACGTTTGAATGATGTTTGAATGTCCGCGTGATTTTCTTTGATGGTGAAGGGATTTTTGTTGATGAATATTGGTCACTTGGAGGACAAAACTTTCTCTGTGATCGCGGATGAAGGGATAATAATCTTGTCAGTATGTTTGGTGTATTGTGAGATGAGCGTATGAATGATTGTACAAATTATAACCAAAAACCGTTTTTGTATTCGAAACTATATTAATAAGTTGTTTTCCATAATCGCCTTGTCTTAAGATAAGCTAGCACAAATTCATGGAATTTCGTCGAGGAATCCTACTGACTGGCTTTTTAACCCATTGAATGTTGAGGTGAACCATCAAATCATAATCGGTGGCCACCATACACATGGTGTACAACTACGTAAGATGCCAAAGAGTATAAAAATTACCGTTCCAGGAAGCCAAATAGTATAGATCGTCCTATAATCAACAGAGAACATCTACGTACTAACACGTCGTTGGCCTCTCCTATTAACACTACCTACGTAATATTACGGCTTTCAATGTGTTAATATTTTATAATTACGCCCCGTCGGAAATGAAATTATCCGGAAAAGAACCGGAGTTACCGAAATAGCTTGCAGAGTAAGCAAACTGAAGTGGCAGTGGGCTGGCCATGTCTGTCGAAGGACCTATGACCCAGTGGAGCAGACGAGTCCTGGAGTGGAGACCGCGTATCGGCAAGCGTAGCGTGAGACGCCCCCGAACTACATAGATGGACCAACGACCTTAAATAAGAAAGTGGCTGGGACAGACTGGATGTGGAAGGCGGAGGACAGGGTGTTGTGGCGCAGCCTGGCTGAGGCCTATGACCAGCAGTGGACTGCGATAGGCTGAGTTGATTGATTACACCCCATGAGCTTTTCTCATATAGTTTGAGAAGAATAGGAAGATAATAGCTCATTATAATTAATTGCCGTCTTTCTTCGTAGTATCTACGATCAACCTGATGCATCTCACTAATAATACGATTACAGAAACAGCTGTTTGTGACGTAGTTTCCTAACGACTGGAGCAAAATATGACTTAATATAAAAACGATTCATTATATTACAAGCACGTAGTCACTATGAATTATTATTTGTTTATTATGAACTGGGCTCGATACCGTCTTAATAATGGATGGTGGACGTCGTAAAAATATACAGGACGATGCTGGGATATACAGATCGGAAGGTTGGGTAACTAGGTTACGTAAAATCCCGTTTAAAAAAAATGCGTTATTCAGAGCCTAAAAGTCTCAATGAATATTTTATTAATTAATTTTTGCGAAACTGTATCTTAAAGCCGTTTGAATGTGTGTTGAGGTTTTGTTCTATATTGTAAAAACATTATATTGTAAAATCATAATTTAGACTCATTTAACAGGGTGTTTTTGGCAACTATAATGAAAAACTCAAATCTTGGAGTTTTTCATTATAGTTGCCAACATAATTTGTTCCCTAACATAATTTTCTCAATTTTAGAACATGTTCTTCAGTCGACCGTTCCGTGCGTCCTCAGAGGAACAGGGACATTTTATTACACAGGTCGTGACATGTTGTGCTGATGCCAGCCTGTCCACAAACGCGTTACGGCCGGCTATAGCCGTTTCGGGGCATTTTGGGGCATTTCAGGACATTACGGGGCACTTTCGAGCCATTCGTCCGCCGAATATTGTTTTTGGCAAAATCGTGGCGCTGTCATTGTTTTTATGGTCATTCGCTAGCTTCAGAGGGTCAGATAAAAAAAATTAAAAGTACTTTTCTTTAACTGTTCGCATTCAGAGTTCGGTTTTCGGAGATAATGGTCTTTTTATCTCCAATCAAAGTAGTGCAGTTATAGAGGGTTCATTAAGGAGTTCATCTTTTTGCCACACTTGGTGGAGTGTTTTGTTGGCTTAGAACAAAATACAACGTCATTTTTTTGTGAATAACGCAACGAAATATTATTTGGAATTTAAACCAACAAGGCTGATTTACATTCAGGGAAATTAATTTTCTTCCAAATTGACAGATGACGCCAATTTGCAATACGCCGTTGTGTTTTAAATCACAACGGTCATTCTTTGACTATTCTATAATAGTCAAAGAATAACCGTTGTGATTTGAATTTTCTGATAATTTAATTTGGATTTTCTAAACAATTAATTTCTAATAGTGACTTTACCTAGTGTTGGTTTCAGTACGGAATACCGTCCACTAATGCCTACATTATAGTCATGATCTGAAGGACAATATTCTCGTAATTAGTAACGTTCAAAATCTAGTTGCAATCTCATTTCAGCGACAATCAGTGTCAAAAACTTATCAAATATGAAGGGATTTTAGATGTATTTTTGACAGGTTGAGACTGAGATCAGACTGTATGTTCTTTAAATTACGAAAATTGCCCCTCTGAACTCTTTAATATCAGATATCTGTCGAATTTAAGAAGAATTGCGAACACAATCGCGCATATTCCTAACCCCGAAACTGCAGTAGATTGATGTAAACAGCGTGTGGGGTCACGAGAAGGGCCCTCGCGTCGCCCGAGTGCGGCTCTCTTGACTCCAGCCAGCTTTTAGCGACACTCGAGGAGCAACTGCCAACCTGAATTTTACAATGCGTTTTTCTGTAGAAATAGCTTGGGGTTAGGTGGTAGGAAGAGATATAGGGACTAAACGAAGATTGTATGAGGCTTAGGAAATGTGATCATGAGAATGGAGTAAAGACAGTAATTAAATACTCGCTAAGACGAGTACGAACGGGGAAACATCACCAGTTCAATGGGATGTTGCTTTTTTTATTTATTTTGACTTAATTTACGTTCCAAAGTAAGAGCTTGTAATTGGTCATTTTAATTTTATGGGTACCAATGGGTGAAATAAACGAAGAAGTCTTAAAGGATGCGATTGCCACTTGAAAATAATAATTAATTGTCAATTGTAGTGTTAATTGTCTTGTATGGGCCTTGTTACCCGAAATAAATGAATTTTATTTTTATTTTATTTATTTAAAATAATAATATTATTTAACTTGCAGATCAAAACTGTAAAAGATTGAAGAGCTTTAGAGCCGTTAAAAATTAAACTTCTGCATTCTCTTAAAGTAGGTATATTTTTGGAAATAGTGTTGTATCATAAAATCACGCTTAAGATTTAGATAATTTTTTTGTGAGCTCAATATTATTAATTTTATTTGCGTGATAAAATCAGTCGAATTAAACAGAATCAGTGTTCATTGAAACCTATTTTCGGGACCAAAAATCATCGATGAGTCAACATTAAACGCACTTCAAGTGATGTGATTGGCTGTTGATAATTCGTTAAATCAATCACAACAGAGTTCGCGCGCTTGACGGACTGTTTGCATATTTTTGGGTTGATCTTCGTTCCAGACTCTTAATTGTTTATGAGACATCAATAATAATAAATAAATTGTTTATTGGGTTTCAAACAGTTACATTTGCAGATGTGATTGAGACAGCCCCAGTAAGTAATTAATAATACTTGTGTTGGGGTTATCTCGCTCTTTCCCTTAATTGATAGCTTATACACTATTGAGACTCTGTAACAATTAAAATTAAACTAATAAAACTAATTCAACTAATTTAGAAACAAAGAGAAAACAATGACAAAAAGTAATTAGCAGCTCTGTGTATTGTGCAATTGTGAGTATGTGATAGTGTAACTGTAGTAGTGTGTGATCGTGGGTTTGTCTGTGTGTGTGTGTTTTGTGTGTGTGTGTGTTTTGTGTGTGTGTGTTTTATGTTTGTGTGTTTTAGTGTGTGTTTATGTAAGAGTTTACGTGTTTGCTGATAGTGCCATTTTAAATCGAAGATAAAGATACAATTAGGTGATCACAATGTATAACATTATGATAAAGAAGAGAAGGGTTCAAATTAGTCTGACTAGAATATGCTCTGTTTCTTCATAATTTAGAGTTTTTAACCACTCTGTTACTTTTTTGCATTGATGCGAGACCTCATGGTGGAACTTAAGTTTAGCGTTGATTTTGTTGTATATGTAGGCTGATTGGCATACATACTGACGCCTTGCAAAAACCGTACGTACCGGTGTAGAGGAAGCCACAATATCTTTTCTCCTCCTAGCTTGGCTTTCTGAGTTAAGTTGAAGGTATTTATGTAGATATAGAATGATGTTTAAAAGGTATAGTTTCCTGACTGATAGTAGACCCCCAATTTTATATAGATCGAGTGTGGGATATCTATATGGCTTAAAATAGATCATTTTTAAAAATATTAATAATTAATAATCAATAATTCAGGTCTTAGACCCAAACCCTATTTTTCTTTCAGCTGTAAACATAGCGCGTAACCCAATAACGTAAAATATGTTCTAAATCGCAGGCCCGTCTAGTAGTAATGATATTCATCGCCCTAAGCCTTGCTGACCCAATTCCTCGGTCAACTCCCACTGCTTGCGGATGTTTTCTTGACAGACTACATTTTGTAATAATGTGACTTTTGATATGAATTTTGTTCATTGGAAATGTAGGGGTGCATGCAGGGGACTTGGGGCTAAGATCGACTCTTTATTATGTACACCATATAAATTACAGACATAAATATATGTCGCATCATGGGTGGCCGAGATGCGAAGCATCGGGTCTTCTTCATGATCCGACATTTTTTAATAACAACTATTTGTTGTACCTGTGTTAACAAATGAATAAATGACTTATGACATAGTTTTTCGTGGATGTGGGCACTGTCGTGGGTACTCGAACGAAAGATAATTTTAAATCAAACTAACTTTATTTGATACACTGTAACGGTTTTACAATAAACAAACACGTGCGTTGGTACTGAGCGTCTGCCAAGACTTTCGGAGTTCAACCGTCGCGACACTCCGTCCCTTCACCAGTTTTCACTGTCGCCCCTCTACCGACGATCGTGTCCAAGCGGTAGGGCGCACTTGCGTTTCAACCGGTAACGATATTATTGGTTTACAAAACTAATTGTTAGATGGCGCCGTCTGTTGCACCATGGCGCCATCAATCCACGACATATAGAAATTTTACAAAGGGTGACACAATGGGCGGTCTTATAGCTAAGCCGTAACAGCCGTACGGGTCGATCGATCAAGTTAAGCTACGCTTGTTGCGGTTGGTCCGTGGATAGGTGACCATCTTTACATACTCCGTGCCTCGGAAAGCATGTTCAGCCGTTGGTTCCAGCTGTCATTCGTGGATTTTTGACAGTCATCACGGATCGCCAGACATCTGATAACTAGTCTTACCAAGAGACGTCGTAGCGACTGCCTATCTGACCTCCACAACCCAGTTACCCTAGTCGCTCCGTGTAAAATACTGGTATTCAGCTGTATCCGGTTAGACTGGAAGCCGACCCCAACATAGTTGGGAAAAAACTAGGCAGATGATGATAATACAAAAACAAAAAAGTATAGATTGAAATCGTGTAATTGAATTACATATTATAAGAAATTCTGTAAACTTCCTACAAGATAAGTTTAAGAGCGAACTTTCATCGACGCAGCCTCCCAACAGAGCGAACATATGAGAAGTCTGCAAACTTTCTGGGTTAAAGTCGAGCCCTTCACAACATACTGACAGACATATTTCACTAATAATATATGCACATAACTTTCCAAATGTAAGATAATTTAATTTATCGAGTAAGTTTTGATTTGAGTATTCATAAGGGAGGCTTATGAGATTGTGCCTAGTTCAGAAGTTGTCATTCATTGATTTAAGTTGGTGTTTCAATTTTAAGTTTAATCAGCCTATAATGTTCCCACTGCTGGGACACCGGCCTCCTCTCAGTGAGAGGACGTGGGCCGTAATCCACCACGCGGACCCAGTGCGGGTTGGTAGATGTCACATGTCTTCGAATTTTTGGTTCTAGGACATGCCGGTTTCCTCCCGATGTTTTTCTTCACCGTTTCGAGAGCAGTGGTCATGAAATAATTTACACAAAGTAAAGCGCCTGCCTGAATTCAAATTCAAGACCTTCAGCTCGTAAGTCTTAATTTTCATTCATGCTTAAGAGCTGAAAATAGGATTCAAGGCAATGTTACTCCTACGTCATGAGCAGTTACGGATTCTAGTCCCATAAAAAAACCTAAGGTCGTGTCGTAATATCGATGCATTAGTTCACAATTGCACTAACTACAAAATTTTCAATTTCCACTTTTTTAATGCCAAACACACTAAACTTCATGCTATTTCGTTTCCGCGTATCGAAATACCGTTATTCCGTCTCGTCTTATGAATAGATGCATATTTTTTTGGTATTTTACTTGGTTTTTGTACTGCTCTTGTCTAAACTTGAAAAAACTTTAAAGCTCCTCAAAAATGTCAATTTCGTAGTTAGCGCAATGGGAACTAAGGCATCGATATAAACGATCGTCGCATGAACACGTGATCGTTGCGTTCATTTTGTTCGTCGAACCCGAACGCGTGGTCGCTACGAGAAAGCCGCGGCTTCCGGTTTTCCAAACTAATAAGTGACAAATGATCGACGATTGCGTATTTGTGCAACGTTTGCTTTCTATTAGGGCATATGTTAACTCAACTTACTGCATTTAGGACTAATATAGGTAACATTGAAGCATCTCAAAATATTGTTTTTAGTAAGATAGCCTTATTTTATGATTATAGAGTAAGTAATAACAGCCGCAGTACTCCTCCGTGCCTCGGAAAGCTCGTTAAGCCGTTGGTCCCGGCTGTCATTCGTGGATCTTTGACAGTCTTTACGGGTCCTCAGAAGCCCGAAAGTCTGACAACCAGTCTTACCAAGGGGTATCGTTTTATCTAGTAACTGGGTTGTGAAGGCCAGGTAGTTAGTCCATGTAAAAAACTGGCATTCAGCTGCATCCGGTTAGACTGGAAGCCGACCTCAACATAGGTAGTTGGGAAAAGGCTAGGCAGATAAATCGTGTCTAATACTCAATACTCAATTGTTTATTGCATTCCACAATGTACATGAATAGGTAGTATGTGAAAATTTTATGGACACAATTGTGGACCCTGTTGGGCACAGCAAAAGACATTATTACATAGGATGAAAATGACTTATATACTAACTTATTCTAAATACAATTTCATTAAATATGCATTATATTATACATTTCATTATATTATTAATCATTCATACATTAAATTAAACATTCGTTACATTATATTAGACATTCATTATTAACATGCATTGAATTATATATATAAATAAAAATAAGTCATTATTGTTTTTGTTTTATATTATTTTTCGAGCTGCATAACTTTGTCATTTAAATATTCATTTATGCTGTAATAGCATTTACTTAGTAATAGTTTTTTTAATTTGTTTGTAAAAACAGCAATCCTTTTTTCATTTCTTATTGGCTCGGGTAATTTATTATAAATTTTTATTGACATTACTAGTGGGCCATATGAATGCATTTTTAAGCGAGATGTTGGTAAGTTTAGGCGTGTTTTGTATCGGAGTGTGGATCTTGTCTGAATGTCTTCTCGTTTAGTGTAAAAGTCTTGGTGAGTGTGCGCAAATTTACAGATTTCCAGTAAGTAAATACAAGGTAACGTCAGAATATTTAGCTTTTTATAATGAGGTTTGCAGCTATCGGTTTGTTCAATATTTACCAAAATACGAATTAACTTTTTTTTGAGTTGTAAACAGCGCTGGTGCATCCGTGCTATTACCCCACATTATAACACCGTAACTGAATAACATTATACTAAAAAATAATACATTTCTTTACCCCTATGTTAAAGTAAATGAGTTCTAATCTCATTCACTTTAACATAAGTTTATATTAAAACATACGGTTTCCTCTCGAAGTAATGCGTCCGTATCGTTGCAGTCGCACCGCACCGCTGTATTAGCAGCTCTCACACTGATGAGCAAAAACCTGCGTTTTAATAATATCGAGTGGTTTTAGTTGATTGGTACCGAAGGGAAACTGGTATTTCCTGGTCTATTTATATATTAAATTAAAAGAATCAACAAGGTTTTTTTACCGTTTTTCTGGCATGCAGTGTCTGGTTATGAGAGCAATATTGGCCCAGTGGTAGCGGCCCTGACTTACAAGTTATAGGTCATGGGTTCGAACCCAGGCAGGCGTATTACTTTGTGTACTTTATTCTAAGGATTAAAAATCATAAAACATATCATATGGCACTTGGCAATAAAGTAGCTTCCCATTAATGAAAAAGATTTTTTGGAATCGGATCAGTGCCTAGTTCTGAAGATTACCCCCTACATACAACCACACAAATTTTACTTCTTTATAATGGTACCTGTAGATTGTGTTTAGCATAGTCAGCTCATGTTCTCACTGCTGGGACACAGGCCTCCTCTCTGTACGATGGACTGGGCCATAATCCACCACGCGGGCCCAGTGGAGAATGGAGGATGTCACTTGTCTTTGAATTTTTGTTATATTTCGGATAGTCGTCAAATAACTATATGCATGAATGTATCTCCACAACGAAGAAAGATAGAAATTACAAGAGTTGGTTTGGCAGAAAGGGAAAAAAACTTTACTCTTGTGATGTTAAAAAGTAGTTTTGGGTAGATGTTTAGATCCGACCATTTGCTTACATGTCCAGAATTGTATCAGGTACCAAATTCACGACGCCGAATCTCGCTTTAAAACTTATTTCTCAAGCGCCATCTTGACTTGTTTAACGGTCCTCAATAACGCAAACACAGCTTCTTCCACCATTATAAACTGAGAAATAGATTAATAAGCCTCCAGCAATCTTAAGTGGCCATAACGTTGCTAAGTGTTCGCGCACACTTGCGACACTACGTCGGCTTCCGTCCGGACGCAGTTTGTGGGCGAGCCTTACGACCATTCGCTTGAGGGCTGCCATAACTTAAATAGTAAATTTCACGACGAACAAAGCTTCAAAAACCCCGGGTTGGGAGAAATTGAGTTTTTTTACCGGTCACCCTCGAAAAAAAAAACTTACGCTAAAAACAAACACATTGTTTTGCATTTTTTTTTTAATTTAAAGCTTTTTGTGAATTATTTGTTTGTCAAAAATCGACATAAGGAGGAAACTACTCATCGTGTGCATTCGTATCGCGAATTTGTTTTGCGAACATTCGTTGCCCATGCTTTTGTTACGTAACGAACATTCATTTACAAGAATAGAACAGTTTGGTGAAAAACACACACACACACACACACACACTATAAGAATCCCGTCCGGTTGGCCCCCAAACAAACCAAACTAGTATAAATTCGGGGAAATCTGGACGGATGGCAGCCCTGGCTTGCATGTATGTACCTACATCCATGTACCCATTTATGTAACTACATAAATGGGCATAGAAATAATGGAGGGTACTTGTGAAAACAGTGATAGATAGAAGTTTATGTGGACGTTTATAGAGTAATAGAAGAATGATTTTACATATTAAAAGGGTAGTAAATGAAATTACGAGTAAATTCGTGCGAATGGAGCAATAAGCCCATTTAACTTATTTTTCTTTATTTACTTCGAAAGTTTACAAGCAACACTTACCACTGAAAAACGAGTATTTTTAAGCCCTCATTTCAACTGAATTTTGCCTTCACATCTCGAACTCTCAATCATACGCAAATTGACCACAACCCCGCCTCAAAATTAAACCGCTCTCATCCAGCTATAACCAGTGATCACCGGTTAAAACTAGTTCCAACTGCATTTAATCTCCATGTAACCTAATTTGCTATGTAAAGTGAAATTTGGACCAAGATGGATCGCTGTGGCTTTTTGTAAAGTTTGCACAGACTGATAGGCGCTGGTTTATCTAACTAGGCAAGGATGGGTACGCCTGTTAATGAAATATTTTCTAGGTTGTATTGAAAGAGCCTCCACGCACAAGCTTAAGGGCCCGTCCCCATCGCCACGGCGCGGCGCCGCCACCTTACAACGGCATGGCGCCATCAACGTGCTTGTTACTCGTTCGAGCAGACCAACTAAAAATTGACGCGCTCGCCGTGCCGTAGTACGGTGGCGGCACCGCGCCGTGGTGATGGGGACGGGCCCTTTTTTTTTTTTTTGTTTCGGGGTGGAAAATCCTCATGGATGTCCGCCGCCCTGGGGCGGGCGGCGGGGTCTGTCAGACTCTTACTGACTAAAAACCACCCCGGTGTTCCCTCTCTCACCTACGCCGGGGATCGCGGGAACGAACGATACTTCCGCAACCCCCGGCTGGTGCTGGCGCCTGCGGGCCTCCTCGTGTCAGGGGGGGGAGCGAGGTGTTAAACTCCCCCCGCGACGTCTAAGAGGGGCGCGCGTGGAACACTACGCGCCGCCGCCTCGGGTTCTGATGTGTGGGGGGTGACGGACGATGGGGACGGGCCCTAACACACCTTGCGCACCTTAAGCAGTTGGTCCTTCCTAATTTAATGATGCATAACCACAACATGAACTGACTAACTAAAATACGATTGAAGAAGGCTTTTAATCTTATTTTTCCACTTAAAGGCTATTATTTTATCAGTGCTCCACCTTTTTTCTCGAGACATTGAAAGCCAGTTCTTGGCTTGCTTATACCGTGTACGTTTAAAACCCTCTTTCACCAAAATCTATACGACGCAGTGTAGCTCTGCTTCGATCTGTGACCCATCCCTCTTTAAATAATTGTTTTTACCCTCGAAGTTTTAGTAAATGTGATAAGTCAAATTCAAACTATACCGACACACTTTAGTGGACTATCGGGGCATCTTAATAGTCATTTCTTTCATCCAGTGTAAAATTGTCCTTCAGACCGTATTTTTCACTTCCTCTACCCTCACTCTCATAGTCCGCTCGGACGGCAATCCGACACGTCCGGAGAGAGATTAGCCGCAGTACCAACGGCTTAGCGTCCTTTCCGAGGCACGGGGTATCACATCGCCAGCTTCCAAACTCCGGACTGTTACTAAGAAATTCCTAATAGAAAAACCCAATAACACTTTGCCCATCCCGGGATTCGAACCCAGGACCCCACGCTCAGAAGTCACGCTTGCGACCAGGAGACCAATAGGTCAGTCAAATGTCCCGTGTATACCTGATAACACATTCAAGACCCATAATACTCGTACATTCCCATCAGAAATGCAAATGGAGAACCCACCTCAAACCTCCACACAAAGTAATCGCCTCGTTTGCAAAGCCAACTTTTACTGCGTCTAAAAGATATCTAGCTTTCAGCCTAGGTAGAAAACCGCAGGCAAAACCGTAGGTATGTAGAACTAACACATACACAAGTAAATGATCGTACCCGAAGCCAATTTGGTTAGTATTCTCGATTCTCGTTAAAAGTTTTAACTAGTGCCGTGGCACGACATATTGTTGCTAACGGGATCTGCTCGCGTTTGGTTTTAATGTTTTATTTTATAATACAACGAGAAGTTAATGTAGGTTTGTACCCATTTAAAAGTTTGTTTGAAGTTTTAATTAATTAGAAAAACTTTCACTTATAATTATGGATGTAGGCATGTCGGTTTGTGGACTCTGATTACATTGTCTGCACTTAGACTCCCACTCGGTCCGTGGTACGTGAATCTTCATATAATATTCGACATTGTCTTTTTTCGACTAGTTGGCTTATACCTCACTTTCTCGCAATGTGAAGGCCTTTTCTCATACAAGACGAGCATATACCTACCGCACGCTCACCACAGGCAGGTGTTTTGAAACAATTCATAAGTCCAAATATCCTCACAACGTTTTCATTCGATATTAGGTATTCGAGATTATTGTGAATTTTACATAAATAGGTTATGGCTGCAGTACAATTAAAACTCGCAATTACACAGGATAAAATTTAATAGGTGTGACAAATTAAAATATCTAATTAAACGTGTTATAAAGTAAATTTAGAGCATAGACGCCAGCACATCAAGCTACAATCAAGCTACAATCTGTCAAATTTCTTTAATTTCAACTTTACCGCTATAACTTAAGGCTCAAAGTTGATTGGGAAAATTTGACAGTTTCGGGTAGCTTGATGTGCTGGCGTCTCTACCTACATACGTGCGTGTAGGCGAGCGATTTGGCAACTTCGTCGTGCGCCCGTTTTTTTTTTTCGTAGGAACGGTAAAACTTTTACAATAGGACCAAACCTGAAATTGCGAAAAAAAATCTTCCCAGCTGATTTTTTTTCGCGATTTAAGTTTGGTACCTTAGTAAAAGTTGTTCATAATGATGAGTACAATGACCCCTTATGAGGTTGTGCGTTATTTAAGTTACACCTTGTATACTTTATTTCAGGTACTAAGATTATTAATATACATGTGAGACTGACATTAATGAAAAAAAAAAATTGTAGGGAGGTACTCGTTAGGTTTGAACCTGCACCGTCAAAATGCGGAACTTTCAAAACATTTACTACAGTAGATATTCAGTATAATCAATCAAAACTCAGCTAAGTGGGGACAGCTAAACCAACAAGAAGTGACTAATAAATGCCATAAATTTCAAACATGCTCGCTTCCGAATAAATTTGTTGTCCAACAATCAGCGCTGATGATACATTTTAAATGACCTAATTAACTGCCCGTTGTGTAGTAATTTGTTGTGTCTATGGCTTAAATCCTCATTTTAACCGACACTGCAAAATTTCTGTCACGGTAGTTCGAAAAGCGTGGCATAAATTGGATAACATTGTATTTTCAGGGTATAACCAGATCCACGAAGCCGTCATCTAGGCGTCCTGTATGTACGTCAAACTTTACGTTGTGCAGAAATAATTTCTGGAAACGACTTTTGTTTTTGAAGTGAAATATCCCTGTTTATGGTAGTGCGCAATGTAACCCACATTCAATACATTCTGCTAATGGGTCCATGCAAAGGTACAGGAATCACGGTATTTAAAGTTCCGGTAACTGGAACGCACTGCAGTGCTATTCTGTAAAAATCTTACCGTGGAAATTGAGGTGAAGTGAGCTCTGTCATTCCCTAACGCTAGGGATTAACACTATTAAGTGCTCACTTCACTTATGGTTTCGCGGTTAGGTTTTTACAGAATCGACCGACTGGTTCGTCGATGCGTGAGAGTTCCAGGGCCTTAGGCATCTTCTGGGCACACTCGTTCCATTATAGACCTCATCCATCGCTTTCCAACAGGCGTGATCGGTCAAGAGCGGGCCCATTCAGCAATAAAAATAAAAAAAAAACATTATGAAAGGTTGGAACTTTGACCTTCAATATCTCCATAACTTGAAGACACCCGTAATGTAACACAAGGGAAAACAGTAATCATTTCAGCAAATCTACTTCATCGTCATCTGCCGAGTTTTTTCCCAACTATGTTGCAGTCGACTTCAGCTTATGCAGCTGAATACGAGTATTTTATTTTATTACTTAAGAAAACTTACAGCTAGGATACAGATAGTTGACAGTTAGTGAAAGAAGGCCAATTAAAAGTTTTCACAGACAATATTAGGGTAGTACAAGAAACAGTAGACAGGCAAGAGAAAGTAACACGTAGAGAATTAAGAAAAGACTAAACAAGTCTAACTAAGACCAAAGAAGTTTTTGCATAACGTTTTTTTTAGTTTCGGAACACTGGTGGAAAATAAATCGAGATCATCGACACTCTGGCATATCGAATTGTATGCTCTGCTAGCTCTTATCATATAAGAGTTTTGTCGATAAATGCACCGCACAGAGGGAACATACAGAGGTTGATGGTTCCTTAAGGTGAAGGATGGAACACGCAGCCCAATTTTGTTCATCAGTTCAGTACAGTCAGTTGAACCATTAGCCAAATTGAACAGGAATGCCATATCGGCAATTTTTCTCCGCTCAATTAGTGGAAGAATGTGAAACCTCCTGCAGCGGCTGTAATAATTAGGTAAATATGTTTTAGACTTATACTGAATGTACCTCAAGAATCTCTTTTGAATATTTTCGATGCGATTGACGTATGTGTTGTAAATTGGATTCCATACTGGTGAGCAATATTCGAGATGACTGCGTACAAAAGCACAGTATAGAATTTTGAGTGTTTTAATGTTTTTAAAATCGGCTGATATCCTCAAGATGAAGCCTAGTGCCTTAGAGGCTTTTTTAATAATATTATCGATGTGTGTGTCAAAAAGAAGTTTTGAATCAAAAGTGACGCCTAAGTCTCTAATGGTATTAACTCTGGCTATTGATGTGTCGACTAGTTTGTAGTCGTATAGAATAGGTTTAGGTTTACGAGTAAAGGTACATGTATAACATTTTGAGACATTTATATCCAAGCGGTTGGTCAAACAGTACTCTTGAAATCTATCCAGATCACGTTGGAGACGTTCAGCATCTTCATAAGTTCTGATTTCACTTAGAATCTTCATGTCGTCCGCAAACAAAAGAACTTTGGCGTTTGAGAAACATGAAGAGACGTCATTGATGAAGATGTTGAATAACAAAGGTCCCAACAGCGATCCCTGTGGAATCCCTGAGGGGATAATCATACTTCTCGATGTGTATCCATTAAGAACAACAGTTTGACATCTGTTGGCCACATACGATGAGAACCATCTGAAGAGATTTCCACTGATACATTTTATATGCAGAGACTGCCTATCTTACCTCCACAACCCAGTTACTGGGTAGTACGATACCTCTTGATAGGACTGGTTTTTAGACTTTCGGGCTTCTATAACGACCCCTAACGACTCTCAAGATCCACGAATGACAGGCTGAACCAACGGTTTAACGTGCTTTCCGAGGCATGGAGGGGTCTTGGTATATGAAGATGGTCACCCATCCACGGACCAACTGCGACAGGCGTAGCTTAACGTGATCGATCGACCCGTGCAGCTGTTATTACTTGGCCACAAGCCCCTCTGCTCAATATAAATATTAAATTCACTGACAAACAACGCATAGTCTAAGCCGCTGAGTTGCATAAGAATTTTTGAAAATTCTTCTCCTACCTGATTAAATAGGGGATGAAAGTTTGTAAAGAAGTTCGTAACTTTTGCCGATGGAAAATACCATGCCGGCGGCACACGGGTGTATAATACTCGTATAACAAAAAACAACAAAATAGACGATATCCGTGCCATGCAATGCGTTTCTTGGACGTATATTGTAACTTAAAAAGATACCTTGATAAAATGTCTACTCTGATTGAATTTTACCGGTACACATACCTAGAAATCTGAAGCAAAATCTGAAAAAAAAAAATTGCATAGGTATTTCTCGCCGCGAAACCATAGCAAACACACAAATGTAAAAAAGAAGCATATGGCAACTCTTTCAGTGCCGCTACCCTAAAATAAACAAAAGAGCAGGGAGTTGACACAATTGCGGATAAAGAATTGTTTTGTGCGAGTATTTTCCAAAATATATTAAATGGATGGTCTGGCGCTAACAAAAAAGGGGCGTTTTCTTTTGTTTTCTGCTAATTTTCTAAAGGTTTAATTTAATGCGTATTTTGTTCTTGTGACACGCTTTTTCGGGTAGCTTAAGGAAATGAAGGTAGCATTTATTTGTGTTTTTGTGCCGTGTGGTGTCAGGCAACGATATTTATGAATATCTTGATGGGCTGGTGATAATTTTGCAATGAAAATATTTTTTACATTAGGGACATCGACGTGTGACCTGTTACCATTGATACAGTAACTGATCCTGAGCCCTCATGCGTAGAAATTTTTCGCAGGTTATTAAAAATAAAATTGCTGTTCCATACGTTTTGATCGCGTAGGGATTGCTTTTTTCTATGAAAAAGCATTTTTTTTTTGACAATTGACGAAATATTTCTACTCTTGGGGTTCCAGAATCATGTGCTGATTAGGTAGGCTAGTACATTATTAGGTAGGATTAGTAGGTAGCTACATGGTTACAGTTTGCGCGTTTTTTTCGTGTCACCCTCTCCATAAATTCATCATTGATTAAACTCTTTTTTGGC
Organism: Eremobia ochroleuca; assembly: GCA_949629135.1. NCBI lineage: Eukaryota > Metazoa > Arthropoda > Insecta > Lepidoptera > Noctuidae > Eremobia > Eremobia ochroleuca. The sequence continues at coordinate 18,883,301 of OX451401.1, read as the reverse complement.
CCAGTTCCTATCTCCCGTTTTTATTAAGATTCAAGAAAGATATTCAATATATTTTTTAATAATTTAAAATTTTATTACCATTTCCTTAACAATACGAGTACTTATCCCGAATGAGCAGGTTTTTTCATTCATCTCACACTTACCAGGGACCGCAACAGAAGCTCAAAAGTCAACCATCACTGACTTTTCACCTCCCCAATCAACATTCAAAACTCAGTGACTACAGAACACAAACACTATTAAAATACAGGTAGTAAGTCAAGTAAGTATTCACAGATCTAAGCTGGAACGAGCTCGCATAGTTATGGGCGCAAAGTTTTTGGATTCCACACGCATCTGGCGTGGAATTTCCGCCATTATCGAGATACTTGGGGGATGTGCGAAGGGGTGAAGGTGGTATTCGATTGATATTCCTACTGTCTTCAGAAAGGTCTGAGTGCATAGTACTCGCATCAAAATCGGTCCAGTCGTTTCGGAGATTAGCCGGAATAGACAGAACGACTTTTCTTTTTTTTATAAGTACCATATATACTTTCATATGGATTAAGGAAAAATCTGTTATTTTGACATTACAAACAGACAAATTTTTTTTTCAATTTTTATTTATTTGTACATACAAATAAATAAAAATTGATAAAAAAATGTATACATTATTTGCATAGATAATTAGTGTCTCTCCTTATTACATGATTATTTATTTATCGATTTTGTTATTTATGCATGTATTTATTAATGAATTATTTTGAAATCCCTGCATTGATTAGCTTTATTAACTTAGTTATTTTGTTTGTCTTTCATAACGAAATAAATAAATAATCAAGAACGGGACATTCTGTAAAATCGTTATCGTAGGTAACTTGTCTTCTACACTTACAGGTGGTTGAACATAATTGACATTGACAGTTATTCTGAGCTGTCACTTATAATGATGACATTGCAGGGCTGCAAAATCAAGTAATTATTTAACCGATTTTGAAAAGGTGCTTCAGCTTTCAGTTTGTTTGGATTTTAATTACTCGCACATTTTATCAGACTTCAAAAATAAAAGGAAGTTAGATGAGGCGTTTTTTCATAAAGATAAGTCTTTATTTGCCTTAAACAGGGAACAAAGTTGTTACAGACTGTTTTGATATAATGTCCACATATTTTATGTCAAAATGTTGTATCAATTGCATCTTAAGATTTAGTATAATATTTTGGGGTCACAGTGGTGAACGAGAAAGCATATTCAAAGCTAAAAAGCGTTGCCTGAGAGCTATATTTGGTATTATATAGGGGAAAGGGGGGCATGACGGGGTCGCGAGATAAGACGGGGTACCGCAAGCATAAAAGAAACTAGACGTTTGTGAATAGAAAGCAATAAGCCAATAGGAAGCCTTATTCGACCAACGGTCAGTGAAAGAGAAACTGTGAGTGGGAGTGCACGCGTCTTTTGTTTACAAACGGAAAACTGTTTTAACGTCTCGTCGATCTAATTTTATGTAAGGTCAAACGTCATTATTTTAAGGTAATTATGATCACCCCATTTATGTATTTTTGGTCTTTGTTTACTAGTGTTGTTTATTTCGATATGGTATGTTGTTTGTATGAATCCACTAAACATTGAATTAGTGAACGTTTATTTTTGTTCAAAGTTACCTTTTGAGGCAAGATGGGGTATTGACAAAAATGAGCTGCAAAATTTGAAAAAAAAAAAAAAACGGAAACATCCAACCCTAATGATCCTCGCCTCAAGGAATACTAAAAACAAACAAAAGACCAAACACTCAGTCAAAACACAAAAGAGCAATGATGAAGATGTCATTTGCTTAAATTGTAATGATGTAAACCACATTTTTTTGACATCGTCAGAACCTTGGGTAGGTGGCCAGCTCTATCATATGGACGTTGGGCTCACAATGCTTGTGCTGGCGTGGACAATGAAGGTCTGGAGGAAACGCACATTTGTTTGTTTTTTGAGAATAATTAGCCTGCCCCATCATGCCCCATAGTATGGGGCAAGATGGTTTTTCATAGTGTTCCTATTAATAATTAATTATTTAAAAATGTAATAAGTTGATTTTGCAAAGACTGTACAAAATTATAGTTAGATTAATGAAATAACGTGCCATAAATTAATAAGAGTAATAAACATAGTGAGTATGCTGCATTTTTGTTATTTCCCTTAGCTACCCCATCATGCCCCCCCGTTCCCCTATATATATTTATATTTGGTCGTATTTGGTCTTTTGTGATGTGCCACCGTTGAGTTCGTGTAAACCTCTGCTTAAAGATCTAAAAATATTAACTGTTCCCGGTATTATTTGAACGCTGTAAATTTGTTAACCCTTTACTGCATGATATATTAAATAAGTGACAATTTTTTTTTTTTTAAGTTAATGTCTTTATTAAAGCTTCAGAATTAATTATAGTGTTTTTTTTTTTTATGTCCAAGTGGTATGTGATGATAGACAAAATAGTTGTGTTTTATTATTGCTAATGATATGAAAAACAAACCCCATTAGGATTTATACGCTAGTTTTTTATTTTTTTAGAGTAAATAAACTGTAAACATGTCAAACCATATATGGTTTCCTATGCGGGAAAGGGTTAAAATGCACTCCGACTTATTTCAACGTCTTGGAGACACTGTTACGCTTAAGACAAGATATGCTGACAGATTCCTCCAATGAAAACTCATTTATATCATAGAAGTTGCTTTCCAGCGGTAATATAGATATTTAATAAACTACCAAAATCGTATAATTAATTTCTTAAAGTAACAGACAGTTGCGTACCCATATTGAAGTCTCATAGATAATTAACCTTCCCATGCCTTTATATCCTTGAATAAGCAATATTTGTCAAAAATCGATGTCTATTTGCAACCTTAACAGAAACTAGAGAACGAAGTACAGCTATGAGACCTCAAGACTAGAATCTATTATGCATGGGCGTATTTAAAACAAGCTTATTAAAAAGAAATGTGATTTGTATGACTCCTGCAATCTTTAATAAAATACCTGAACAAATTAAAAACTTGCCGTTGCAAAAATTAAGAAAACCAGTCAAGAGTGAGTTGGACTTGAGCACCGAGGGTTCCGTATCATCATCATATAAATATTTCGAATGTTTTACTTTACGTACAGTCCTGCGCCAGTGTCCGCACCGCGCCGAGCTGTATCGAGTCGGTAATACGATGTTTAAAAGATAATAACAATCATTAAAACAATAATAATTAACAATAATTTCTCTTTGAAAGTACCTACAATAAAACATACTTAAATATTCTATAATTATTATTGTTTGATCACATCGCGCATTATTATACCTGTGTACCTATGTTAAACATGAACAATAAACAATATTATGTATAATAGACATACAACAGAACTCATGCCACAAGCTAGCAGGACATAACAAGCGATAAGGCCGCCCATTGTATATTTTGTAGTGTTTGATGTATTTTTGGTGTACAATAAAGTATATATAAATAAATAAACATAATTACAGCCAGATTTTTATTGAAATTAGTACCTATTAAGATGGAAATTATTATTATAATGAACCTTTTGCTGATTGGGTATAATAAATACTATACTGTAAGTACAGGGTGGGTTTTAATGAACCGCCAAGAATCCAGCTAGGGGAAGTCTAAGTAAACACCCCGTGTAGTTTTTTTGGAAAAGAAATACGTGTGTGTGTGTCCCAAATAAAAAAGTTTTCTTTCTTTCTTTTTACCACAAAAAGTAAAAAAAAAATATCCAAGTAAAAGCTACCGATTCAAAAAAAAAAATTTAGGATTTTTTTTTTGTTGAATTTGGTCAGAAACCGTCAGGGACTCGTGGCGCACTAACACTGTTCTCATTACATGTACCATAGCTGCCAATACCTCATCCACGCTAACCTACATCGGGCCACAGAACCGGCAGCATCCCAGCGATTCCCGCGGTCGCGCCAATTAATCAGCTCCGAGATATTGATTAATTATCGTTGGTCAGTGCGCGACCAGCCTAACGCGCGGTCAGTGTGCGCTCGGACTAATGTGCCGGATTACTGATGCTAATGATACGGTAATAATGGATGATTGTATTGATTGGTTCTGTTTGCGAATGTTAGGTGGTGAGGTGGAAGTCATGTTTGTTCCTTATTAGTGACAAGTGAATGACGACTTTTATTTATTTAATTATGATATTTACTATTACTACTTACATTTGTTTTTACAGGCGGAACCCCAATAGGCGGAGTCACAATTTCCATACTTGGAGATGTCACCCAAAAAACAATTAGATACCACCACCAACAAAAATGAAATGTTTTTAAACTGCCCTATTATTATTCTGTATCATTATTATTTCGTCAAAGCAAGCTTGAGTGTATAAACGGCCAACCTTTGTACACTCACGTCTTTCTTCCCGTGAAAAACTACGGCTTATTCATCGTGTATGGGCGCGGTCGTCAGTGCTGTATGGATCACTATGGGAGCTTGTTGACGGACACGTTTTTTTTTTACGGTTCGGTTTATACGCCGCCGTACCGTAAATAAACCGTGCCGTGTACCTGAGGCCCTTTGTACAGTCAACAGCAAAAGTAGATGATCAAAATCAGAAATTCAATATTAATGAACGGAGTTCGCGTCAGAACTGTGTGGCGCCGAAGTGATTCAAAAGTATGTGATTGTAAATTATACCAAACATTTACAAAACTGTCAAACGGATGAATTGCGTGATATGAATTGGTACACAAATAATATTATGAATTGTCAGTTGGTGACCATTTTACGACTTAAAATATGATTCATAATGTTATCCTTTTATGATTCTGTCAAAGTGGCCTTTTTAGGCCTGCTGTTCATAAGTCTACAACGGGGGCAAAATCGAGCCGAAACGAGTCAGTTACATACAAACATACAGGTGAAACTAATAAAAGCGTGTTAAAAAAAACCTTTGACTGCAAGCAATGTCTATAAACAGGGTCTCATTTGTCCAATAATATCTTCACTCAAGAAGAATATTTACCGTGCTGTGTGGAGGGACATAATTAACTCGCACGCTCGTACGCTCGCACACTCGCTCACTCACACACTCGCACACTCGCTCATTCACACACTCGCACACTCGCAAACTCGTACACTCGCTCACACGCTCACTTGCACACTCGCACACTCGCAAACTCGTACACTCGCTCACACGCTCACTTGCACACTCGCACACTCGCTCACTCGCACACTCGCTCACTCGCACACTCACATACTCGCTCACTCGCACACTCGCTCACTCGCACACTCGCACACTCGCTCACTCGCACACTAGCTCACTCGCAGACTCGCTCACTCGCACACTCGCTCACTCGTTTACTCGCACACTCGCACACTAGCAGACTCGCTCACTCACACACTCGCTCACTCGCACACTCGCTCACTCGCACACTCGCTTACTCGCGCACTCGCTCACTCGCACACTCGCACACTCGCTTACTCACACACTCGCACACTAGCAGACGCGCTCACTCGCACACTCGCTCACTCGCACACTCGCTCACTCGCACACTCACACACTCGCTCACTTGCACACTCGCTCACTCGCACACTCACTCACTCGCACACTCGCTCACTCGCTTACTCGCACACTCGCACACTAGCAGACTCGCTCACTCGCACACTCGTTCACTAGCACTCTCGCTCATTTGCACACTCACACACTAACACACTCGCACACTCGCTCACTCACATACTCGCTCACTCCCACACTCGCTCACTCGCACACTCGCGCACTAGCTCACTCGCACACTCGCTCACTCCCACACTCGCTCACTCGCACACTAGCTCACTCGCACACACGCTCACTCGTACACCCGCTCACTCGCTCACTCACACACTCGCATACTCACTCACTTGCAAACTCGCTCACTTGGACACGCTCGCACACTAGCAGACTCGCTCACTCGCACACTCGCACACTTGCACACTAGCACACTCGCACACTCGCTCACTCGCACACTCGCCCAGTCCCACACTCGCTCACTCAAAGACTCGCATACTCACTCACTTGCACACTCGCTCACTTGGACACTTGCACACTCGCACACTCGCACGCTCGCACACTAGCAGACTCGCTCACTCGCACACTCGCACACTTGCACACTAGCACACTCGCACACTCGCTCACTCGCACACTCGCCCAGTCCCACACTCGCTCACTCAAAGACTCGCACACTAGCTCACTCGCTCACTCTCACACTCGCTCACTCGCACACTCACACACTCGCTCACTCGCACACACGCTCACTCGCACACTCGCTCACTCGCACACTCGCTAACTCGCTTACTCGCACACTCGCTCACTCGCACACTCGCGTACTCACTCACTCGCACACTCGCACACTCGCTCACTCCCACACTCGCTCACTCGCGCACTCGCTCACTTGCGCACTCGCTCACTCGCACACTAGCAGACTCGCTCACTCGCATACTAGCACACTCGCTCAGTAGCACACTCGTTTATTTGCACACTCGCACACTAACACACTCGCACACTCGCTCACTTGCACACTCGCTCACTCCCAAACTCGCTCACTCGCACACTCACACATTAACTCACTCGCACACTCGCTCACTACCACACTCGCTCACACGCACACTCGCACACTAGCTCACTCGCACACTTGCTCACTCCCACACTCGCTCACTCCCACACTCGCTCACTCGCACACTCGCACACTAGCTCACTCGCTCACACCGACACTCGCACACTCGCACACTATCACACTCGCACACTCGCTCACTCCCACACTCGCTCACTCGCACACTCGCACACTATCACACTCGCACACTCGCTCACTCCCACACTCGTTCACTCGCGCACTCGCTCACTCGCACACTCGCACACGCGCTCACTTGCACACTCGCTCACTCCCACACTCGCTCACTCCCACACTCGCTCACTCGCACACTCACACATTAGCTCACTCGCACACTCGCTCACTCCCACACTCGCTCACATGCACACTCGCACACTAGCTCACTCGCACACTCGCTCACTCGCACACTCGCTCACTCCCACACTCGCTCACTCGCACACTCGCACACTAGCTCACTCGCTCACACCGACACTCGCTCACTCGCATACTCGCACACTTGTTCACTCGCACACTCACACACTCGCTCACTCGCTCACACACACACTCGCTCACTCGCAAACCCACTCACTCTCACACTAGCTCATTCGCACACACGCTCACTCGTACACCCGCTCACTCGCATACTCACTCACTTGCACACTCGCTCACTTGGACCCTCGCACACTCGCACACTCGCAAGCTCGCGCGCTCGCACACTCGCTCACTCGCACACTCACACACACGCTCACTCGCACACTCGCTCACTCACACTTTCGCTCACTCGCACACGCGCTCACTCGCACACTCGCACACTCGCTCACTCCCACACTCGCTCACTCGCACAATCACACACTTGCTCTCTCGCTTACTCGCACACTCGCACACTATCTGACTCGCTCACTCGCACACTCGCTCACTCCCACACTCGCTCACTCGCACACTCGCTCACTCACACAATCGCTCACTTGCACACTCGCTCACTCGCACACTCGCACACTAGCAGACTCGCTCACTCGCACACTAGCTCACTCGCACACTCGCACACTAGCAGACTCGCTCACTCGCACACTAGCTCACTCGCTCACTCGCTCACTAGCACACTCGCTCATATACACACTCGCACACTAACACACTCGCACACTCGCTCACTCGCACACTCGCTCAATCCCACACTCGCTCACTCGCACACTCACGCACTAGCTCACTCAAACACTCGCTCACTCCCACACTCACTCACTCGCACACTCGCTCACTCGCTTACTCGCTCACTCGCACACTAGCTCAAGCGCACACTCACTCACTAGCACACTCGCTCATTTGCACACTCGCACACTAACACACGCGCACACTCACTCACTCGCACACTCGCTCACTAGCACACTCGCTCATTTGCACACACGCACACTAACACACTCGCACACTCACTCACTTGCACAATCACACACTTGATCACTCGCTTACTCGCACACTCGCACACTATCTGACTCGCTCACTCGCACACTCGCTCACTCCCACACTCGCTCACTCCCACACTCGCTCACTCAAAGAGTCGCACACTAGCTCACTAGCTCACTCCCACACTCGCTCACTCTCACACTCGCTCACTCGCACACTCACACACTAACTCACTCGCACACTCGCTCACTCGCACACTAGCAGACTCGCTCACTCGCACACTAGCTCACTCGCACACTCGCTCACTAGCACACTCGCTCATTTGCACACTCGTTCACTAGCACTCTCGCTCATTTGCACACTCACACACTAACACACTCGCACACTCGCTCACTCACATACTCGCTCACTCCCACACTCGCTCACTCGCACACTCGCGCACTAGCTCACTCGCACACTCGCTCACTCCCACACTCGCTCACTCGCACACTAGCTCACTCGCACACACGGTCACTCGTACACCCGCTCACTCGCTCACTCACACACTCGCATACTCACTCACTTGCAAACTCGCTCACTTGGACACTCGCACACTTGCACACTAGCACACTCGCACACTCGCTCACTCGCACACTCGCCCAGTCCCACACTCGCTCACTCAAAGACTCGCATACTCACTCACTTGCACACTCGCTCACTTGGACACTTGCACACTCGCACACTCGCACGCTCGCACACTAGCAGACTCGCTCACTCGCACACTCGCACACTTGCACACTAGCACACTCGCACACTCGCTCACTCGCACACTCGCCCAGTCCCACACTCGCTCACTCAAAGACTCGCACACTAGCTCACTCGCTCACTCTCACACTCGCTCACTCGCACACTCACACACTCGCTCACTCGCACACACGCTCACTCGCACACTCGCTCACTCGCACACTCGCGTACTCACTCACTCGCACACTCGCACACTCGCTCACTCCCACACTCGCTCACTCGCGCACTCGCTCACTTGCGCACTCGCTCACTCCCACACTCGCTCACTCCCACACTCGCTCACTCGCACACTCGCACACTAGCTCACTCGCTCACACCGACACTCGCACACTCGCACACTATCACACTCGCACACTCGCTCACTCCCACACTCGCTCACTCGCACACTCGCACACTATCACACTCGCACACTCGCTCACTCCCACACTCGTTCACTCGCGCACTCGCTCACTCGCACACTCGCACACGCGCTCACTTGCACACTCGCTCACTCCCACACTCGCTCACTCCCACACTCGCTCACTCGCACACTCACACATTAGCTCACTCGCACACTCGCTCACTCCCACACTCGCTCACATGCACACTCGCACACTAGCTCACTCGCACACTCGCTCACTCGCACACTCGCTCACTCCCACACTCGCTCACTCGCACACTCGCACACTAGCTCACTCGCTCACACCGACACTCGCTCACTCGCATACTCGCACACTTGTTCACTCGCACACTCACACATTAGCTCACTCGCACACTCGCTCACTCCCACACTCGCTCACATGCACACTCGCACACTAGCTCACTCGCACACTCGCTCACTCGCTCACTCGCACACTCGCTCACTCCCACACTCGCTCACTCGCACACTCGCACACTAGCTCACTCGCTCACACCGACACTCGCTCACTCGCATACTCGCACACTTGTTCACTCGCACACTCACACACTCGCTCACTCGCTCACACACACACTCGCTCACTCGCAAACCCACTCACTCGCACACTCGCTCACTCGCACACTCGCACACTATCACACTCGCACACTCGCTCACTCACACACTTGCTCACTCCCACACTCGCTCACTCGCACACTCGCTCACTCGCTCACTCGCTTACTCACACACTCGCACACTAGCAGACTCGCTCACGCGCACACTAGCTCACCCGCACACTCGCTCACTCGCACACTCACACACTCGCTCACTCGCACACTCGCACACTAACACACTCGCTCACTCACACACTCGCTCACTCGCGCACTAGCTCACTAGCACACTCGCTCATTTGCACAGACGCACACTAACACACTCGCACACTCGCTCACTCGCACACTCGCTCACTCGCACACTCGCTCACTGCCACACTCGCACTCTCGCTCACTCCCACACTCGCTCACTCAAAGACTCGCACACTAGCTCACTCGCTCACTCCCACACTCGCTCTCTCTCACACTCGCTCACTCGCACACTCGCTCACTCGCACACTCGCACACTCGCACACTAGCAGACTCGCTCACTCGCACACTCGTACACTAGCAGACTCGCTCACTCGCGCATTAGCTCACTCGCACTCTCGCTCACTCGCACACTCACACACTCGCTCACTCGCACACTCACATACTCACTCACTTGCACACTCGCTCACTTGGACACTTGCACGCTCGCACACTCGCACGCTCGCACACTAGCAGACTCGCTCACTCGCACACTCACACACTTGCACACTAGCACACTCGCACACTAGCACACTAGCAGACTCGCTCACTCGCACATTCGCTCACTCGCACACTCACACACTCGCTCATTCGCACACTCGCTCACTCGCATACTCACTCACTTGCACACTCGCTCACTTGGACACTTGCACACTCGCACGCTCGCACACTAGCAGACACGCACGCTCGCACACTAGCACACATGCACACTAGCACACTAGCACACAAGCAGACTCGTTCACTCACACACTCGCTCACTCGCACAATCACACACTCGCTCACTCGCTTACTCGCACACTCGCACACTCGCTCACTCGCACGCTCGCTCACTCACACACACACGAGCTCACTTGCAAACTCGCTCACTTGGACACTTGCACACTCGCACACTCGCACCCTCGCACACTAGTAAACTCGCTCACTACCACACTCGCTCACTCGCACACTCGCGCACTAACTCACTCGCACACTCGCTCACTCGTACACTAGCAGACTCGCTCACTCGCACACTAGCTCACTCGCACACTCGCTCACTAGCACACTCGCTCATTTGCACACTCACACACTAACACACTCGCACACTCGCTCACTCGCACACTCGCTCATTTGCACACACGCACACTAACACACTCGCACACTCACTCACTCGCAAACTCGCTCACTCGCACACTCGCTCACTCCCACACTCGCTCACTCAAAGACTCGCACACTAGCTCACTCGCTGACTCGCACACTCGCTCACTCGCACACACTCTCACTCGCACACTCGCTCACTCGCACACTCGCACACTAGCAGACTCGCTCACTCGCACACTAGCTCACTCGCACACTCGCTCACTCCCACACTCGCTAACTCAAAGACTCGCACACTAGCTCACTCGCTCACTCCCACACTCGCTCACTCTCACACTCGCTCACTCGCACACTCGCTCACACGCACACTCGCTCACTCGCACACTCGCACACTAGCAGACTCGCTCACTCGTACACTAGCTCACACGCACACTCGCTCACTCGCACACTCGCTCACTCGCTTACTCGCTTACTCGCACACTCGCACACTAACACACTCGCACACTCCCTCACTCGCACACTCGCTCACTCGCACACTCGCTCACTGCCACACTCGCACTCTCGCTCACTCCCACACTCGCTCACTCAAAGACTCGCACACTAGCTCACTCGCTCACTCCCACACTCGCTCTCTCTCACACTCGCTCACTCGCACACTCGCTCACTCGCACACACGCACACTCGCACACTAGCAGACTCGCTCACTCGCACACTCGTACACTAGCAGACTCGCTCACTCGCGCATTAGCTCACTCGCACTCTCGCTCACTCGCACACTCACACACTCGCTCACTCGCACACTCACATACTCACTCACTTGCACACTCGCTCACTTGGACACTTGCACGCTCGCACACTCGCACGCTCGCACACTAGCAGACTCGCTCACTCGCACACTCACACACTTGCACACTAGCACACTCGCACACTAGCACACTAGCAGACTCGCTCACTCGCACATTCGCTCACTCGCACACTCACACACTCGCTCATTCGTACACTCGCTCACTCGCATACTCACTCACTTGCACACTCGCTCACTTGGACACTTGCACACTCGCACGCTCGCACACTAGCAGACACGCACGCTCGCACACTAGCACACATGCACACTAGCACACTAGCACACAAGCAGACTCGTTCACTCACACACTCGCTCACTCGCACAATCACACACTCGCTCACTCGCTTACTCGCACACTCGCACACTCGCTCACTCGCACGCTCGCTCACTCACACACACACGAGCTCACTTGCAAACTCGCTCACTTGGACACTTGCACACTCGCACACTCGCACCCTCGCACACTAGTAAACTCGCTCACACACACACTCGCACACTCGCACCCTCGCACACTAGAAAACTCGCTCACTCGCACACTCGCACACTTGCACACTAGCTCACTCGCACACTCGCACACTAGCAGACTCGCTCACTCGCACACTCGCTTACTCGCACACTCACACACTCGCTCACTCGCACACTAGCTCACTCGCACACTCGCACAATAGCTGTCTCGCTCACTCGCACATTAGCTCACTCGCACACTCGCTCACCCCCACACTCGCCCACTCACACACTCGCTCACTCGCTTACTCGCACACTCGTACACTAGCAGACTCGCTCACTAGCACACTCGTTCATTTGCACACTCGCACACTAACACACTCGCACACTCGCTCACTCGCACACTCGCTCACTCTCACACTCGCTCACTCCCACACCCGCTCACTCCCACACTCGCTCACTCGCACACTCGCACACTAGCTCACTCAAGCACTCGCTCACTCCCACACTCGCTCACTCGCACACTCGCTCACTCGCACACTCACACACTCGCTCACTCGCACACTCGCTCACTCCCACACTCGCACACTCGCACACTAGCTCACTCGCACACACGCTCACTCGTACACCCGCTCACTCGCTAACTCGCACACTCGCATACTCACTCACTTGCACACTCGCTCACTTGGACACTTGCACGCTCGCACACTCGCACGCTCGCACACTAGCAGACTCGCACACTCGCACACTCGCACACTTGCACACTAGCACACTCGCACACTAGCACACTAGCAGACTCGCTCACTTGCACACTCGCACACTAGCAGACTCGCTCACTCGCACACTTGCACACTTGCACACTAGCAGACTCGCTCACTCGCACACTCGCTCACTCGCACACTTGCTCACTCGCACACTCACACACTCGCTCATTCGCGCACTCGCTCACTCGCATACTCACTCACTTGCACACTCGCTCACTTGGACATTTGCACACTCGCACACTCGCACGCTCGCACACTAGCAGACTCGCTCACTCGCACACTAGCACACATGCACACTAGCACACTCGCACACTCGCACACAAGCAGACTCGTTCACTCGCACACTCGCTCACTCGCACAATCACACACTCGCTCACTCGCTTACTCTCACACTCGCACACTCGCACACTCGCTTACTCGCACACTCGCACACTCGCTCAGTCGCACACTCGCTCACTCACACACACACTAGCTCACTTGCAAACTCGCTCACTTGGACACTTGCACACTCGCACACTCGCACCCTCGCACACTAGTAAACTCGCTCACTCGCACACTCGCACACTCGCACCCTCGCACACTAGTAAACTCGCTCACTCGCACACTCGCACACTTGCACACTAGCTCACTCGCACACTCGCACACTAGCTCACTCGCACACTCGCACACTAGCAGACTCGCTCACTCACACACTAGCTCACACGCACACTCGCACACTCGCTCACTCGCTTACTCGCACACTCGCACACTAGCAGACTCGCACACTCGCTCACTTGCACACTCTCTCACTCCCACACTCGCTCACTCGCACACTCACACACTAGCTCACTCTCACACTCGCTCATTCGCACACTCAGTTCCCACACTCGCTCACTCGCACACTCGCACACTAGCTAGTTAAAGCTGAAATTTCACGAGCGAGAAAATACGTTCATTTTCACGATACAACATTGTAATAACAATAGGAAGCTATATTTGAACTACCCGGAATCCGTAGCGATTCTAATATATACTTAATTAAGAAATTCAGAACAATATTAATTTAGCTTTTAATTGAGCAGAGATTACTGTGGTCATACGCAGTTTGAAACTCGTAGTTTTCATTTCGTTAGTAGCTACAAAAAAAAATGTAGAAATTATTATTATTTTTTTATTATTATTTTTTTTTTTTTTGTAAATTAATGATCATTCAACAGCGTATTCCCAATGTCGATGTTAAAGGCATAATTCTTAACTTACCCCGGTACTCAGAGTCATTACTTAAAATTAATCAATTATTAACTTTAATTGACAAGTATAAATTGGAACGCAGTCAGTCAACAAAAATATGTCAGATTAAAAACATTTTTGTTGACATTTGTGCCAAGATATGCTGGTTAATCAAAGTTAATGATTGATTAATTTTAAGTGAAGTCTCTGAGTGCGGCAGTTAGTGTGAATTTGAATTTACATATTTATTTATTTATTTAAACTTTTCGCACAAAAGGAACAAAGGCGGACTTAATGCCTTAGGCATTCTCTACCAGTCAACCAAAGGTGGTGAACAGATTAGGTGGCCGGTGCTTTGGTTGAGAGGACAGTGATACAAATAAAAAAAACTAGACAAATAGATAAACACAAACATACGATTTACTATAATATATATTTATAATATGTAAATATATACAAATTCAAGGCAGGAAGGTGATGAGATGACTCTTCGCTATTAATTATTTTTTACATATGGTTTTAATGGCGAGGAGAAGGGCCCGTGGCTAAATAATAACAGCCGCACAGGTCGATCGATCAGGTTAAGCTACGCTTGCCGCGGTTGGTCTGTGGATGGGTGACCATCTTTACATACCGAGACCCCTCCGTGCCTCGGAAAGCACGTTAAGCCGTTGGTCCCGGCTGTCATTCGTAGATCTTTGACAGTCGTTACGGGTAATCAGAAGCCCGAGTCTGACAACCAGTCTTACCTAGGGGTATCGTATTACCCAGTAACTGGGTTGTGGAGGTCAGATAGGCAGTCGCTCCATGTAAAATACTGGTATCCAGCTGCATTCGGTTAGACTAGAAGCCGACCCCAACATAGTTGGGAAAAGGCTAGGCAGATGATATGGTTTTAATGGCGCAATGCCTGTGAACATCTTTGCTTAGTTACTTTACGCTGTGCTGAGTTGAAGGCCCGGAAGAGCAGTAAAAAAAATCTGATATAACTAGGCTGACAGTCAGCACAATTTGAACGTAAGACAGTCCCCACGCGCTCTCTTCACCGTTTCCTAGTGCTTCAGCTGGGAAGAAGTGGCACAGCAAACTCCCCAGCAGCAGAGCTGTCTGTTCAGTTAGAAGAACTTAATCTATACAACAATAATACGAAGCACAAAACATTAAATCAAATTAATTAATGTCAATATATGAACAAAAACATTGAAATTATACAGATAACTATATTACACTGAGTTTTCACTATGATAATTATTATATTGCTGTTTCGAACATAATAATTGTCATTTACCGGGCACAAGTCTAAAGTCTGGGCTGTTACTGAGAAATTCGTGGTAGAAAAACAGTCTGGCATTGCCAGACCTGGTAGTCACACCTGGGTCCTCCCGATCACACACAGCACGTGTGACTACTACACCGATGAGGATAGTGTACTGTCACTTTGAGTATTACGCATATGAGCATTTTGGAACTATAAGTGCACCTACAAAACAATACAGAATTATTTGTAATAATGTTTCTACAAACAATCATCGTCTGTCTAGCCTTTTCCCAACTATGTTGGGGTCGGCTTCCAGTCTAACCGGATGCAGCTGAATACCAGTATTTTACATGGAGCGACTGCCTATCTTAATACTGGTACTGGTGGAGGTAAGCCTCCACAGCCCAGTTACTGGGTAATACGATATCCCTTAGTAAGACTGGTTGTCAGACTTTTGGGCTTCTGACTACCCGTAACGACTGTCAAAGATCCACGAATTACAGCCAGGACCAACGGCTTAACATGCTTTCCGAGTCACGAAGGGATCTCGGTATGTAAAGATTAAGTCCGCCTTTGTACCTTTTGTGCGAGAAGTTTAAATAAATAAATAAATAAATAAATAAAGATGGTCACCCATCCACAGGCCAACTATGGCAAGCGTAGCTTAACCTGTTCGATCGACCTGTGCGGCTGTTATTATTGAGTCACGGGCTCCTCATGTTTCTACAAACAATGGGACACCGAATATCGTGTCCTAATATCGTGGTTACTGAAGATGCCAAGGTAATGGCCAAATTCTGGGCTGACTGTATACATGCTGGTAAGGACATCGAGGAGCAACCTGTTACCGTGGTTGCCATCGACGCGCTAAGTAGAAGAAGCAGACGTAAACATCATCCCAAAAGTACACAAATACATTAGCCAAAAGCAATACTAATAAAAAGAAACACAATCTTGTAGACTAGACGACGAAACAAAAAGGTGACAGTATTGTGATCTAAAATAGCATAGTAGTGCAGTCGGAATGTACTACGGATCGCACAAGACGATACTATACGAATATACTGTCTGTCTGTCCGAGACTAAGAATAAATTGGCAGCTACATACGGATATTTTGTACGACTAACATCTTCTTGGAGTTCATGGCAAACTAAATTATGTAGAACTCAGATGAAGATAAAAGTATTGTCTGCAGTCACAGGTATTTCTTTACCAGTAAGTTATGCAAAACGTAATAATTTCTACATTGCTAGTAGATAGCATCTACTAGCAATGTAGAATCTTCTAGCTAGAGTACAGCCGGTCTATCACTATCACTACATAGTATAAAACAAAGTCACTTCCCTGTCTGTCTGTCCCTATATATGCTTAGATCTTTAAAACTACGCAACCGATTTTGATGCGGTTTTTTTAATAGATAGAGTGATTCAAGAGGAAGGTTTATATGTATAATACATGCATAATATAGTAGAGAAACACTGATAATTTTAGAGGTTTCTAATGTGATGTCGTAAATAAACACATTTTTTTGCGCTTACATTGTAAACGCTGGCTGAACCCGTCGAGATAGATCAAAATAATCTACTACAGTATTGTAAACCTTAAAAAGGTCTATAAAAAAGTCCGCGATGGTATATGTCTATCTGTTAGGGATAACCCACAATAAACATTTTTTGTCCTATACTTTTTACGAGAAATAATGGCTCTAAAATTTATCAGTGTTTCTCCATTGCACCCGTGCGAAGCCGGGGCGGGTCGCTAGTTCTATATAATGTCATCGTGATAAATTAGATGAAGTGAGCTTCAAGTGAGTATTGAAAAGCGTCAATCCCTAGCATCAGATGGAATGACGGCTCACTTCAGGCTCTCTTCACCTAAGTTTTCACGATAACATTTTTACAGAATCGACCAGCTGGTACCTACTTCCTGATAGCCTAGACATGTGACAAAGCGTTTCGTGTTTCTATAACTTTAAACACAATGTATACGCCAGCACATCAAGCTATGTACATACTACAATCTGTCAAATTTCTTTAATAGATTTTCATCTTTATCGCTGAAGGATAAGGTTCAAGGTTGATTGGGAAAATTTGACAGTTTCGGGTAGCTTATTGTATGTTTATTCTCATAGTATTTGTTTAATTTTATTATGTGAATAATTATTGATTACGATTGTATGTATTTTTTGTGTCCTTTACTCTTTCACACGCTGTCTACATCTCTCTACAGAATGTCCTATCGCAGGTATGCTGGAAGAGATTTCTTATGAAATAAGCATCACCTTTTTACCTATTTTTCTGTTCTATTTTTTCTTGTCCATTTATATATGTGTGTGTGTACATAAATGGTAAAATAAATAATAATAATAATGAAAATAGGTCAAATGTACCTAAAGCTTATTTCTGAAAAAATCTCTTCCAGAATACAGTAGAAGTAGATAAAGAGATAGACAGCGTATGTAAGAGTAAAACAAAAAATAAAATACAGACAATCAAAAACAACTCACTTGACAATTAATATGAGAATATACGTACATACATACATATTTCCAAAATAAATATCACTCGAATATAAATAATTATAATGTAATTAAAATAATAAATAAATACGTTAGTGATCTTTCACTTTTCTTTTAAAAACTGCAACAGTTAGACAGTGTCTAATGTCAGGCGGTTGTTGGTTGGCAATAAAAAAATTAGCCTATTTTCGTCAAACAATCATGGTCTTCAAGCTAAGTAGTGTTCCGAGAATGCACATTGGATCACACACGAAGACAAAACGCGGCATTTGTCTGTCTGTCAACCGAGCTCTGTTACACACTGTTATATTTTATGATAAACATAGGAACGCTTGAAAAAATTAAGTGAAAAAAAAAATCATAACAAAAACGATGTTTCATATTATTTTTACAAGCCACGTTTCATCATTTCTGTACGAGGGAATAAAATATTTTGTATTTTTTTGATGAAACAGTGACTTTGTAAAGAAATACTGTAGCAAAGTAAAAAACTGTTATCGTTTTTAAACAATATCGTTATTTTCTTAAACCACAATAAAGACCTCTTTTGATGTAAGAGAAAGAACGTGCATTGAACACTTACTTATCTCACACTGTTGATTTTATTTGTTCAGTTTCATCTCTCACTGATGGCAATGTACAGACGCCAGCAAATCAAGCTACTACAATCTGTCGAATTTCTTTAATAGATATTCAACTTTATCGCTAAAGTATAAGGTCCAAAGATGATTGGGAAAAATTGACAGTTTCGGGTAGCTTAATGTGCTGGCGTCTGTACCTACCACACTTTCAAAATGTCGCAACTCTGACTCCCAAGATACAGGCAAATGCCTAGTTTGGGGGTCACCGTCTAATCTATTTTTGTACAAATTGTGATTAACAAATAAATAAATTTGGAATTTGAGCTTGCTTGTTTGTCAAAATTATTTCCTTCATTTTAAGACATCTGTCATGTTATGTCCTAAAAAGCATGGCAACGTAAAGTCACATTCCACCATTTCCGGTTTTAAGGGGGGGACTTTTTTGTTCCAATCCCCACTTTCATGTATCAGCCTCGTCCAGGTTCTACCTGCTATGGTAACAATAACATCCGAAGTACAACCGTTTAATTAATTAATGCGATTCAAAGCTCTTTCATTACATTATTTTAACACAGTCTTAAGATAATTTATTACTAACATAAAAATTTAAGTTAGAAACTAAAACCCAACCACGCCAAAGCGCCAATTAAATAGATAGCTGTTTATACAAAAAAGACATCATAAACGGAAAAAAATTAAAAACTTGAGTCACTCGTCATTAGGTAGACAAATCAAACAGATTTTAACTTTAATTTTTATTTCAATTATTTGGAGGTTTGTGATCATTGAGAGTACACGTAGGTCTACTTTGTTGGTAGGTAAAATGATATGATATGATTATGTATAACTAATGAATACAACACCAAACAAGACAATTGTTTTTCTTTTACAGTTTTGTTTCTTTTAAAAATAAAATAAATGTTTCCTTTCAGTAAAATGAGCTAGCTTAAGGATTTAAGGTAGTTCCCCTCCAGAGCCCATAGATTTTTTCCACCCTGTATATAATCCTTTTATTGTATCACTAGTGTGTAGGCGTAGTAACAGCGTAGGCGTCCCAGAATCTGCCAATTTGCCACGAATACCCCTTTCATCAAAAAACACCCTCGCAAAAATACAACCAAAACATTAAAAAAATACTGACTCAACACTCGTCCGCATCGTCCACAAACCATAACACGCTCAACAAACAGACAAACAGTATGTCACAGCGAAATTAACTTAAGCCCGTGGCGCCGCCTCTCATTTTATTTGTTTTAAAATATCAGCCGGCGTGGATCATGTCCAATTAGGTGCCGGCCGTCTGTTGCGGCTTATGTAAACTTTCAGATGTTTAAAACAAATACTGGCTGTTTCTATTTTTAACTGTGGCAGCTTTTGAAGAGGTGCAAGCTGTGGTTGTCGCGTGTTTTCTAAAGTAAATGCCACATCGGTTTCAGCGGATATATTTTTAACCAAGTATTGTGGAGATAAAAGAAAGGGCTCCTATTGTTACGAATTTAGCAGACCGCTACCCCGTTATTCATAAACATTGCTTAAAGTACAGACGCCAGCACATCAAGTTATTACAATCTGTCAGATTTCTTTAATAGATTTTCAACTTTATCGCTATAGCATAAGGTTCAAAGTTCATTGGGAAAATCTGACAGTTTCGGGTAAATTGTCTGTACATAGGGGTTTATTATAAACGATGATTTAATTTAAGTGACATTCAAACGTTAAAAATTAATAAATGGGATAGGGATTAGCGACTGTTTAACCCATAGACATATATATATGGACTGGAAATACCTACGAAAAAAGGGTGCCTACCTACAACTCATATTGTCTCAAAAAATGGCTGCCATTGCTAGGGTTGTATCAATCAAGGAACATTGGTGTTACTATAACGAGTATCGATACTAAATACGAGTCGTACTAGTTATCACGTTTGGATCATAATATAGTATACTAACTTATAGTCCGTTCTAACTAAGGTTGCCTACTTTATAGTAACGTATCCTAGTTTATTTTCGATAAACATACTTTATAATTTTGCATAAAAATACAGTATGCGAAAATACTTTATTTCTAATCTTTTGTTATAATAATAATAATAATAATACTTTATTTTTCTCCACAATAATACTCTTAATATTAACCTTATTTCTACGGTGACATATAGGAGGGGCATTATATTGTGGGAGACTGGTGCCTAAACTAGGCTCAAGGCCTGTATTTCAGGTCACCAGGACTCCTTCATTTAAATTTAACAAATTATGTTATGTACTCGTACAAACGGTTTGCAGTTGAAATGTTAACATTTTTTTTTTAGTATCAGTTTGGGAGGGAGGTTGAGTGTGTACTGCGTGTATGTGTAGTTAAAGAGAAGCGTGTGCAGTGGTTGTGTGTGTGTGTGTGTGTGTGTGTGTGTGTGTGTGTGTGTGTGTGTGTGTGTGTGTGTGTGTGTGTGTGTGTGTGTGTGTGTGTGTGTGTGTGTGTGTGTGTGTGTGTGTGGCAGCGAGTGTTTTTTTGTTTTTATCGACGCATATTTGCATAATGATGTTTATGTTAAAACTGTTCATAAATTTTCAGTGTCATCATAATTGATTGAGTTCTTGAAGCCAACTATATAGTTTCATTTTGCACTTTATCTTATTGAGTTCATAAATAGGTATGACCCTATTTACTTTATTGTAGAGATACCGACCGAGGTGATAGAAGAAACGTTTTGAAAAAGATGTTGAAGGCGAAGTGTGGTGGTTGACAACAGGATTAAATATTCTCTTAGCTCGAGGCAGTGAAGGATTGTAGGTTAGTAGTCTATGTTGTTTCAGGATGGTTTGTTGTATAAACAGTTGACGCACCGTCAAGACTTTCGCTTTTTGGTATACTAGTGCTGTAGGGTAGCGATAAGGTAAGGACAAAGAAACCTTCAGAATGGCTCTCTGTGCTCTTTCCAGTTCCAGGAGGGTACTTTTAGGAGCACCACCCAAGAGGTGATGCAGTATGTTATTAAAGACTGAGCAAGAGCATAGTATACCATCTTTTTTATTTTATCGTCAGTCACGTTTCTTAGGGTTTTAAAAACATAAATCAGTTTTCTCAGTCGGTTACTTAAGGTGTTGATATGTTCCTGGAATTTGAGTGTGCTGTCTATAGTTAAACCCAGGTATTTAATACAATCGGCTCTGTTAATGTGAATACACGTGCATGTAGTGGAGTGAGGAAATGCACACGTATGGGCTAGTATAGTGTTCGGCGTCATGGATGGAGACGGTGTATACTGTTTTATAGAGAAGGTGACGTACTTAGTTTTTTCCGCATTTAGGGTGAGAACATTGTCGCGCAGCCAGTTTGAAACAATATTGAATCCTGACTGGGCGCGCACAAATACCTCACTCCAGGTGTCTGCAGTGAATAAGAGGGCTGTATCATCCGCGAAAGTTATGACTTTCCCTTTCGGGAGAGTGAGCGCGCCCAGTTCGTTTATATATATGAGAAAGAGTGTCGGACCGAGCACGCTGCCTTGCGGCACGCCGTAACTAACTTGGCACTCGTCACTGACACTCCCTCCTATTTTGACACTCTGGGTGCGCTCACTCAGATAATCCTCAAAGAGTTCGAGTTGGATTCCTCTTATTCCGAGTCGTTCCATCTTCCTTATTAGGATGGGAACAGAGACCGTGTCAAAAGCTTTCGCAAGATCTAAAAAGATGCCCAAGACTTTTTGGCCACCATCCAAGTTAGTGACGATATGATTGGTGAGGTCATGAACCGCATCTGAAGTTGATTTGCCGGCCCTAAACCCATACTGTGATGGGGAGAGAAGATTGTATTTCTCTAAGTAATCCACGAGGCGTTTATTCAGTATGCGTTCGAGAATCTTGGAGATGGCTGGTAGCACAGCTATGGGTCTGTAATTATTGACACGGTTTCTGTCCCCACCCTTGAAAATCGGGTGAATGATGGACTTTTTGAAGACCTTTGGAAATTTACCTGTACTGATGGCAAGGTTGCAGATGAAGGTTATAGGTTGAACCAGTGACGTCAGATGTCTTTTGAGAAAGGTGGAAGATATTTGGTCCCAACCCATGGAACATTCGTTTCGGAGAGACAGTATTAGTTGCGTGACTTCAGCTTCGTCAGTTGGCATCAGTACCATGGATTGAGAACCGCTACTTGGATTGTCACAAGTTGATACCATTGTCCGATTACCCATTTTTTCGGCAAGGTTTCGACCCATATTTGCGAAGAAACTATTTACATCATTGACGGATTGCTTTGGTGTTGATGATATGGATAGTAATTCTCGCGGATTGTCTTTCTTCTTGGTCCTATTTGATATATTATTTATAGCTGTCCATAGCAGTTTAGGGTTGTTACTAGCATCTTTTATTTCTTTTTTCTCGTGTTCGTTTTTGGCTTGTTTAAGTAATTTATCACAGTAATTTCTGTATCTGTTGAAGGATGTTTTTAATATGTGGTTTTCAGGGTCCGTTTTTAACTTCTTGTGTAAGTTATCTTTATGCCGAATGCATCGTAGAAGACCCGTGGTGACCCATGGCTTCACAATCCTTTTACGGTTTGGAACTTTTACTGTTTCAGAATTTGTCTCTATTAACTGAGTAATTAGTGTTATCATCATTTCAGCTGCCTCATGTGGATCTGTAGACGTGTATATTGCTCCAAAATCAAGTTGTTTCAGATCCGCATCGATCTGGTCATGATTGATCCGGACGACCGATTTTGTTGTCACTTGTTTCGGAGGTATTTTTGCGAGGAACAATAGCACAGTATCATGGTCTGTGAGTGAGGAGTGGGCTACTAGTGTAAAGGCAGGAAGGGTTGTCTTCAAAATAAAGTGATCCAGGCAAGCAGATTGTCGTGTGGGTAACAGATGTGATGGTAGAAGGCCATGTGAGGCCAATAGATTTAGGTAACTGTTCTTAGCTGGATCGTGACACTGGTCATGGATATTTATATTTATGTCACCAGTAATTATAATATTTGTATACTTCGCGATTTTGTTAAGGGCAGCGTCTAGAGAGTTTATAAAATTGTTTACGTCCCTATACCCTGGTGGACGATATATTGCCAACAAAATGGTGCTATGATCGATCCGTACCTGAAGACAATTCGCTTCCATGAGCACTAACTCCTCCACAGAGACTTTAAGATTTTCGTTCACATAAACGACAACTCCCTCATTTTGAGTAAGATTATTATCCGTCTTAAAGTAATTGTAGCCTGATAGATTTGGGATATATTGAGCACAGGGGAGCCAAGATTCCGTTAGAGTGATAATGTCCCAGTTAACTTTAGTTCTCATGAGTAAGGTGTGAAGCCCTGTTATGTTTTTGTTTATACTTCTGATATTTTGGTTAAGAATTGTGAGCGACTGATTGGGCGTGAAGTTACTCGGAATACAATCATCCAGATCACATGTAGCAGAGTCCGAGACGGAGACTGAGTCTATGTTGTCTGTATTATTTTGTATGCTATTGAATTTTATTTAAGGAAATTCTAATGCTGACGTTTCTAATAGGGTAGTTTTTCATTATGTGCTTTGAGATAGATGTTAGAAAATTACAGATAATTATGACATTTTTTCTGGTATTTAAAAGAAGAAAATAAACACACGTCACATAAACAGTGTTCGCTAGTATTGTATGAAACAGTTGAGAACTACAAAATAAATTTAAAATTTGTATGATGTTATGTATTATATATTTTACATATGCGTGTATTATGTATCTGTATTTTTTATATAATTGTGTATTATGTTGTATTGTATTGTAATGGTGTAGTGTTGCGTCATTTGTTAGTGATATAGTGCGTGCGTATGCTATGTTTATTGTTGTGTGATAAGGTGGTATTTGAACATTGATAGGGGAGCTGTTAGTATTTTTTGTTAGAAACATAATTTTAAACAATTTTAACAAAAAGAAAAGAAAAGTTGTATGTATTGGATTGTACAATTGGAAGATGTTCAGCAGTCATTTTTGTTTCCGCAGTTTTATGAGGTCTTCTTCAGTTTTTATCAGGCGACTGGGCATCCCTTCTTTTTCTCGGACGTACACTTTTCCATTTGCAATCCAACATTGATCATAGGTGCTGCTTTTGATAAACTCTCTGGTAAGGTAGTGAAGTGAAGGCTGAAACCACCATTTGGAACCGTGCATCTAGCTTCTGACGTTTCATAAGTGCCCATGTAGGTTTATGTGAAAGAAAATATTTTGATTTTGGTGCTGTGAACCACGGGCCGGACCTAGCAAGGTCAATCGGAGCTAATAAGACGCAGGACTATTTATGTTAACATAGCAGAATATACCGATATCGTTCCAGCGGAGGAACTAGTTCCGGAAACTATTAGGCAACGGTACAACACTATTCTATTATGACATATTATTGTAAACAAACGAATGAATTAACAAAATAATAAAAAGGTCTGTTATACGGAAATTCACCCAAATATCAATACTTTAGCCATAAATTCATGATCGCGTTACAATTATATCATCGAATGTCTATTATTGTATGTGTTATTGCATGAAACCGGCTATTAACCTGTGCAAAGAAAGTTGAGGTTGATTTTCATTCTTCCTTGCACCACACTTCACAATACAACACACAGGCATGTTGAATTGCTGTTTTTCAACATTTACATGCAGTTTTAAAGGTAAAGTCCTCGTAATTTTCTCGCAAATCTCAATAATACAAAAAATAAACAACCATTTGACAGCTGAACTACCACGAAACTTGGCGACAAAGATGGCTGCTCTGGCACCTACCTACAACCGTGTATAGAATAACAGGGCATCTCCTGTTATATCCCATCTCAATGGTTTAACCATACATTTTTGACGTTTAAACGTCATTTTATTTTAACTATCGCTTATAAATAAACCCCGTATGTTTGTGAGATGGTTGTAGCTCGGATAAAATGTTGACCCGATTTCAAATAATCGGGTATATTTGTTTTTTTTAGGGTTCTGTACCTAAAAATGAAAAATGGAACCCTTATATATAAGATCACTTCATTGTCCATCTGTGAAGAACCTTTTTCTCAGGAACGCGTAGAGTTATAAGTTGAAATTAATATCAAATACAAGAAGGCTGCAACCCTTGAAACAATGATAAGATTAAACTTCTAAGTGAATGCATTCAAAAGATACGGTTGTTTATGTTCCGTTTATCACTACATAGTATAAAACAAAGTCGCTTCCCTGTCTGTCTGTCCCTATATATGCTTAGATCTTTAAAACTGCGCAACGGATTTTGCAGCGGTTTTTTTTAATAGATAGAGTGATTCAAGAGGAAGGTTTATATCTATAATACATGCATAATATAGTAGAGAAACACTGATAATTTTAGAGGTTTCTAATGTGATGTCGTAAATAAACACATTTTTTTGCGCTTACATTGTAAACGCTGGCTGAACCCGTCGAGATAGATCAAAATAATGTACTACAGTATTGAACACCTTAAAAAGGTCTACAAAAAAATCCGCGATGGTATATGTCTATCTCTTAGGGATAACCCACAATAAGCATTTTTTATCCTATACTTTTTACGAGAAATAATGGCTCTAAAATTATCAGTGTTTCTCCATTGCACCCGTGCGAAGCCGGGGCGGGTCGCTAGTGCTACATATTTTGACACTCGCAAGAGAATCAAAACCTATAGGGTACTTTTCTCCTTGACTGAGAATCATGAAATTTGGCAAGAAGCAATGCCATGTAGCACAAGTAAAAGATAAAATCCGAAAACAGTAAATTTGTATTTCCGTTAAAAAAAAAATCCCGTGATAAACTATTTACATCCCTACAATACAATAGAAGCATAGAAGTCATGACGGAATTAAAGCCATAAAAATACCGTTCAAACTTCTCAGACCAATGTGTTGTCTATTTATCTATTAGTTACTAACTGCTCGAGACTTCGCCCTCGTGAAATTTCTTGCTACCCCGACTCGTCGCAACATATCGCCTGCCTGCACTATTACTTTGTTTTCGCTTAGATTTCTATCTTACTTTTTGTCTTTTGCTCGGCACCTAAGAGAGTCCTCGTGATGTTTAATATAGCCTATATCCTTCTTCAAGCATTGAGCAATCAAATACACTATCAAATACATTTTTTTTTATCCGTCTGGTAGTTCCAGAGATTAGCGCGTTCAAACAAACTCTTCAGCTTTATTTTTATTATATTCTATACAGACCAGGAGCACCAATATTTAATTTTATCTCGCAGTTACAAGCTACGAACTATTTAAAGACACGTTTACACCCTAATCTCTTAACATATTTTCCTCTAACATAAACTATCCTCCATATCTACTTTGATGCCCTCAACCCTCGGTCACTTACGACCATGGTCGCCTAAACGACTTCCGTTGACAGCATCCTGCATCAACAACAAGAATATCGGGGCACGGAAATTTTGTAATGGCGGACTCAAACGGGGCCAGTAAACGATCCAGTAAGTTGGGAGCATAGAGCATTGTTTGTGGGAGAACGCGCGGAATGCAATAAAGGGTAGTGGATGAACTGCGGAGCGGTCACTGTCTGTGTTTTACGTTTTTATATTAAGTGAGCGGTTGTGTGTGTTTGTGCTATTTCTGGTATGTCCTGAGTGATGCTGTGTCTTAGTGAAGCGTTGTTTCGTGTCACGCGGAAAATTTGCTAGAAGTATTCCTTATTAGTTTTCAATTCGAGCCGTATTTGATAAAGATTGCTTGGATTTAGTCTTGTTATCTCCGGATTGGTAGTCTTACCAAGGGGTATCGTATAACCCAGTAACTGGATTGTGGAGATCAGATAGGCAGTTACTCCTTGTAAAATACCGGTATTCACCTGCATGTGGTTAGACTGGAAGCCGTCCCCAACATAGTTGGGAGAGGCTAAGCAGATGATGATGATCCCGGGATTGGTAGTAGAAAGACTTCAGTGGATTCCTTTATTTTATGTCTCCAAAATCTGTTTATTAAATTAAGAAAAACAATAACAGAATGCCTTGCAGCAGCGTTTTAACGGCTCAAATTAGCGCAGTGACCAAATGGTTTTGCTTTACGGGTAGTAAATATTTAAATGGCCTAGAATAAACCAAATTGCCTGGGGTCCAGCTTTTGTGCTTGTTATATTTTTATGTCTATTCTGTAATGGGCTCCATAAGTAGCAATACATAAGTAAACATTTGGCACACCCTGGACAGTCACTTTTGCGCCTTCATCTGCATCATCGTCATCTTCACCTACCTCTGGACATAGGTCAGTCTGCTTGTGCCAATCCTTAAGTTCCAGTGCTAGCCTGATCCAGGTTTCACCCGCGATGGCAACAATGTCGTCCTTAATGATTGGTTAGTATTTTTGCCACGGTGCCACCTATTAGCGACGCCTGGGCGAGGCCTATATACAGCAGTGGACGTCTTTCAGTTCCTTGCTTCAATCAAGTATTTTCTAACTGAACAGACAGCTGTGCTGCTGGGGAGTTTGTTGCGCTACTTCTTCTCCCCAGTGAAAGCACTAGGAAGTGTTGAAGGGTGGGTGTTTTGGGGGACTGTCTTTTGTAATTTTGTCGTTCAAAAAGTGCTGATTCTCAGCCTAGTTTCAATAAATAACTTTTGATTTGACTTGGTCATGATTATATTTCTATGAGAGAAGATGAAGATGTAATGTATGTGAAATGAAAATGTTTTTTTTTTGTGAATAGGATATCGGAATCACATTTACACATCGTATCACAAAAAAAAAGCTTGATGAGGTTGGCGTTTCCTATCTGACTACTCAGAAAAGAAAGGCCGAAACAAACTCAGAGGTCACAGTCTCTTTTAAAGGCCAGACATAATCTTGGTCAGATCATGTGAAGACCCTTGAATAAAACTAAATCCTAAGAACGGCAATAAGGCACCCATCCGTCAAGTCGTGTAACCCCGTATCAACCCCACGTTAATCACGCATATACTCTGGAACAACTTTAGTAAGTTCTCCCGGCTTTGACACCGGATGCCCGTTCTAAACTAATTATACCAACTAAGAGTGCCGCAAGACAGCGGTCGATGTAACTTTGTTATGTATGACACGATGTTTTCGCTTATTATGTTAGTGCTTTAAGGGTAGTAGTCAGACTGGTTGATTTGTGAGCGAGTAATTTTTTTTATCGATATAAACAGATATCGGTTCATGAAGAGATTCGGGTTTTTTCTGAGGGTCTATGTTCTATGTTAGAGGATTTGTTTTTCGCATTTAGTCCCATATGTGGGCCATTATGCGTGGGCCATGGTGGTCGTCGGTGGTAATTCCAACCAGCCTACTCCGCCTCAGAAGATGATTACATCTGGTCTGTTAAGAACATCTGTGTAAGATCTTGATGCCCCATGGGGTTCTGTCCTACTCTGGGTGTCGCCTGTGCATTCAATGAGCACACGCGTAACGTTTTTTTCAGCCTCCATGCAAGCCCTGCTGTCCGTAATGTCTATTGTGTGGAAGTGTTTGTTTCACGGGACACTTCCCGTGATGGTTTCGATCACCAGGCACAGGCCCTTCCTGTCAAGGCGTAATAAACGTCTGGTTAGCCTGCCATCTAAGGATGTCCATCGGTTCTCCGCTTGTGTGAACTCCTGTGGCCACCTGTGTAACTGGTTGAAAAGTTAGGGTCCACAGACTGACGCGCTGGATGCTCTTATAGCCAGTTGAGAATGTGGGAACAGACAATGCTCGCAACGACTCTCGACTCAGTCGCATAGTACAGCCGCTTTTAGAGGTAGTTTACGTTACGCGGTTTCTATAATATGGAATAACCTACCACCACCGATTAGGGTAGTAAATACCATAGACGTTTATTGACGACGCTTACGGCAGTATCTCATAGAAGTGCAAAGGAAGCTAGAATGTAGCACGAAAATGTAACTTATTATAATACTGTACATTTTCATTGCTGGGAATTGCTCTTGCTATTGCTGACGATCGGCTAGCTGGCTGATGTCCCCTGTATCGTCAGCCTGGTGGTTGTGGTGGCGTTATCCGCGGCACTGCTGTGTCCCATTTGCAGAAGAAATAATGCAAGAAAGAAAGAATGCAAGACAAACAAATTAAAATAAACGTCTTCTTTCAACTTATGAATCGCTGAACCATGTTTGCTTGTCAACATGCAACATTTTGCCTGGCCTACTTGCACACGAATGAAACGTACGATGTCGAGGTGGCGCCATTTTACCCATCCTTCACCAACACCTGGCAGTGGGCGAACCTCTGCAGATTGTGATTTGACATCAATAGAAAGGAGGCGGAAAATTGGAAGTGGGCAGGTTTTTTCACATTATACAAGAATCCATTTTTTTTTCTGAATATAATATTAGGTACTATCGACTAGCCCTTTCATGCTTTCGTTTATTTATGCATGTTTTTACTTCCATTTCCACTTTCGCCAACAATGTTTAGCTGACTTATTTATAGACGTTATATCCATCGTATTGGGTTAATCCCAATGCAAACCATAGCTAAGACAAGTTCAAATACACAAGTTGCAAACTGTCCATAAACAGCCCACCGCACTCGGCTACTTGCAGCGTATTGTGTGATGAAATGCACGGATTAATTAATGACAATGTGTTGGAACTTGAAAAACAGGCATCGTTTAAAACATGTTTTTTTTATGTTCTGACTCGTTTCGAAGAATTTATTTATTTACATACTCGTATTAACGAAGGTCTATTAAAGGGCGTCTCATTTATTTATCAGAACCTATTAGTTTTTGTTTATTTACAGTACAGCGGTTATTACGAGTTGTTATCAGTCTGTTAAAATAATAAAATAAAAAATTTGACTAAAAATAGAAAACTGAATTTTTCAAACAAAATAAATAGCTTGACAATTGGCATGAAATAAACCACCCTTGTTAAAAAGGCACTAGAACCGCGCGGAGCGATGGTATCAACAATTCAACACAGACTTTATGGTAGGTGTTGTTGCAAATAATCATAAATTAAAATATTGTAAAATACTCAAACAAAAAAAATGTCCCACGGTTAGAAAGTTAATTGTTATTATTTATTTTTAAAATACATGTAGAATTCGTGGTTTAAATTAAAGTGACAACCTAATCGCCACACTGTATCTTATTTAACTTTTGATACCAAACTATTAGCTTACTTCGTACTGCAATTTTGCTTGGCAGCAGATTTCTCGAAATAATTCGTTATAACCTTCAGTTAAGTTATAAAAAAATGGTTGAAACCACTGGGCACTTGGATAGATTTTTTTTTTGAGACAAAAGATAAAATAAAAATATAGGTAAACACAAATTGTCAACAAACAATTTATTTGATCAGAAACCAGCCTGATAATGTACAGAAGATCGTAGACAATGGCACGACATAAAATCAAAACATCAATAAAAATAGTGCCTGTTTTGTTACTTTGGCGTTACTGGTACTGTTTACATGCGTTGATGACAACTGCATTCGTCGTCGCCCGCCGTCGACGCGTCGGCTATTTGAGTACGTTGCTCAAATACACGTGCGGCATTTTGTCGACGGTTGCAGTTGCCTTTGTCGTCGACGTGTGTCGCTCGTGTGTATGCACACTAAAACCCTCTTTATGCTTAATAACTATTCGGTGATACCACTTCCACTAGCTAATCCGTCGTCATTTCATTACTTGGCACTTTACATTAGTTCACAATATCGTTTGTCTATAACAAATAAAATACTTCTATTACTAAGTACACGTTACTATGTTCTGGTTTCCCATTTTAATAACAAGAGTACCATCTTCCATTTTTGTCTGGCTCATGTCTATTCCGTTGTCATTTTCCGTTTTCTTAGCTTCCTTAACCTCTTTCTCAGCCTCTTTGTTTTCTTCAGCAGCATATTGTGTTTCAGGTTTTCTGAAGATGGCTCCAACGAGGTTTGCAAAAGGACTTTCGACAAGCATCCAGAAGAAAAATGCTGCTATGAATGTGCCCGTAACTAATGTGCAGCTCTTCAGCAACTGTGAAATATAGAAAATGTTTTAGAATATTGAATATACTTACACTGTGATTACGTGAAAATGTGTAGTGTAGCAGAGTATTTCTGACAGAATATTTCATAGGGGTTTATCAACCCCAAATGACCATCAATGGCATTTCAGTACTCCACCAAGCCATCATTATAAAAAAAAAAAATACATTAAAATGAAATTAAATAATTACACAAACCTTAAATCTATCTTTACAGGATGCCTTAATGCGTTATCTCAGTACGCACACAAATCTGCCGATTTAATAATTATCGAAGTGTCTTCGAAATATTTTCATAAATGCATGAAGTAAATATGTAGCTCAATGTTTGCTGTTCGAGAAGAGATGTTCTAATTCATACGAGTACTAGCTGTCACAATATTCATTATAATAAAATTAACGAAACATGGGACATTTTTAGGCCTGTTCCTAAGTAAAAACAGCCACAGGGATCGATCGGTCAGGTTAAGTATGCTTGCCACAAGCGTACTTAACCTGATCGATAGCATAGGTTAAGCTAGGTTGGTTTTATAGGGGGTGCGTGCAGAAGACCTCCACGTGCGCTCGGCGGCTGCTGGTCCCCTGCGGATACGTCCGGGGGGAAGAGCAGTCGCTGGGCCTGGTGCACCCTGGGTCACGGACAATAATCTCTTCGCGGGGGGTAGGGTAGAGGAGTATTATTGTCCGGAGCTAACTTCTGCAGGAGGGGTCGCTCCTGATCCGTCGACGTAGTCGATCGGGCGAGGACGCGACCACACCCGCTTGGGTGCAGGCGCATCTAAGCGGGGTTCGTTGTTTGTCTCCTCATTCATTGAGGAGCAAACCTTTCGGCGGGTCCGCTGAGTCGGGTTGGCCGGACAGCGGACGGAGGCATGCCTTAATGCCGCCGTCGAGGGGCTTGGCTTAACCGCCCGGCCCCAGAGGAAGGACACCTCTAAGATAAAAAACCACCCAATCCCAAGTTTCGGGAGCGCGGCGAGGGGATGAATGGCCGTAGGGGGTACGGTCGTTAGCGCTCCCACCTGCTGGTACCTGCCGCCCCCAGCAGTATGTAGGCTTGCCCGGGTATTTAAGCCTCTGCCCGGGTTGACTTTTACTTGCTTTCTACTCGTGGGAACTATATGGAATCCAAAAATTTAAAAGTAAACCCATCTAAACCTCTTGTGTCGCAAGAAAGGGAGCTCCGGGTTAGCCTGGAGCGCCTGTGTGGCGCAGGAGAGGAGCCGCTTGTCGTCACCGACACTTGACAATTAATATGAGAATATACGTACATACATACATATTTCCAAAATAAATATCACTCGAATATAAATAATTATAATGTAATTAAAATAATAAATAAATACGTTAGTGATCTTTCACTTTTCTTTTAAAAACTGCAACAGTTAGACAGTGTCTAATGTCAGGCGGTTGTTGGTTGGCAATAAAAAAATTAGCCTATTTTCGTCAAACAATCATGGTCTTCAAGCTAAGTAGTGTTCCGAGAATGCACATTGGATCACACACGAAGACAAAACGCGGCATTTGTCTGTCTGTCAACCGAGCTCTGTTACACACTGTTATATTTTATGATAAACATAGGAACGCTTCAAAAAATAAAGTGAAAAAAAAAATCATAACAAAAACGATGTTTCATATTATTTTTACACGCCACGTTTCATCATTTCTGTATGAGGGAATAAAATATTTTGTATTTTTTTGATGAAACAGTGACTTTGTAAAGAAATACTGTTGCAAAGTAAAAAACTGTTATCGTTTTTAAACAATATCGTTATTTTCTTAAACCACAATAAAGACCTCTTTTGATGTAAGAGAAAGAACGTGCATTAAACACTTACTTATCTCACACTGTTGATTTTATTTGTTCAGTTTCATCTCTCACTGATGGCAATGTACAGACGCCAGCAAATCAAGCTACTACAATCTGTCGAATTTCTTTAATAGATATTCAACTTTATCGCTAAAGTATAAGGTCCAAAGATGATTGGGAAAAATTGACAGTTTCGGGTAGCTTAATGTGCTGGCGTCTGTACCTACCACACTTTCAAAATGTCGCAACTCTGACTCCCAAGATACAGGCAAATGCCTAGTTTGGGGGTCACCGTCTAATCTATTCTTGTACAAATTGTGATTAACAAATAAATAAATTTGGAATTTGAGCTTGCTTGTTTGTCAAAATTATTTCCTTCATTTTAAGACATCTGTCATGTTATGTCCTAAAAAGCATGGCAACGTAAAGTCACATTCCACCATGTCCGGTTTTAAGGGGGGGACTTTTTTGTTCCAATCCCCACTTTCATGTATCAGCCTCGTCCAGGTTCTACCGTCTATGGTAACAATAACATCCGAAGCACATCGGTTTAATTAATTAATGCGATTCAAAGCTCTTTCATTACATTATTTTAACACAGTCTTAAGATAATTTATTACTAACATAAAAATTAAAGTTAGAAACTAAAACCCAACCACGTCAAAGCGCCAATTAAACAGATACCTGTTTATACAAAAAAGTCATCATAAACGGAAAAAAATTAAAAACTTGAGTCACTCGTCATTAGGTAGACAAATCAAACAGATTTTAACTTTAATTTTTATTTCAATTATTTGGAGGTTTGTGATCATTGAGAGTACACGTAGGTCTACTTTGTTGGTAGGTAAAATGATATGATATGATTATGTATAACTAATGAATACAACACCAAACAACACAATTGTTTTTCTTTTACAGTTGTGTTTCTTTTAAAAATAAAATAAATGTTTCCTTTCAGTAAAATGAGCTAGCTTAAGGATTTAAGGTAGTTCCCCTCCAGAGCCTCCTGTATATAATCCTTTTATTGTATCACTAGTGTGTAGGCGTAGTAACAGCGTAGGTGTCCCAGAATCTGCCAATTTGCCACGAATACCCCTTTCATCAAAAAACACCCTCGCAAAAATACAACCAAAACATTAAAAAAATATTGACTCAACACTCGTCCGCATCGTCCACAAAACATAACACGCTCGACAAACAGACAAACAGTATGTCACAGCGAAATTAACTTAAGCCCGTGGCGCCGCCTCTCATTTTATTTGTTTTAAAATATCAGCCGGCGTGGATCATATCCAATTAGGTGCCGGCCGTCTGTTGCGGCTTATGTAAACTTTCAGATGTTTAAAACAAATACTGGCTGTTTCTATTTTTGACTGTGGCAGCTTTTGAAGAGGTGCAATCTGTGGTTGTCGCGTGTTTTCTAAAGTAAATGCCACATCGGTTTCAGCGGATATTTTTAACCAAGTATTGTGCATACAAAAGCAAGGGTTCTTACTGTTACGAATTTTACAGACCGCTACCCCTTTATTCATATTCATAAACATTACTTAAAATTAAGTACATAGGGGTTTATTTATAAACGATGATTTAAATGACGTTCAAAAAATAATAAACGGGATAGGGATTAGCGACTGTTTAACCGTACATTTTGACGTTTAAACGTCACTTAATTTTAATTATCGCTTAAAAATAAACCACGTATGTTTGTGAGATGGTTAAAGCTCGGATAAAATGTTGACCCGATTTCAAATAATCAGGTATATATTTGTTTTTTATTAGGGTTCCGTACCTAAAAATGAAAAATGGAACCCCTATAAGATCACTTCATTGTCCATCTGTGAAGAACCTTTTTCTCAGGAACGCGTAGAGTTATAAGTTGAAATTAATATCAAATACAAGAAGGCTGCAACCCTTGAAACAATGTTAAGATCAAACTTCTAAGTGAATGCATTCAAAAGATACGGTTGTTTATGTTCCGTTTATGCCACATATTTTGACACTCGCAAGAGAATCAAAACCTATAGGGTACTTTTCAAGTAAAAGATAAAATCCGAAAACAGTAAATTTGTATTTCCGTTAAAAAAAAATCCCGTGATAAACTATTTACATCCCTACAATACAATAGAAGCATAGAAGTCATGACGGAATTAAACCCATAAAAATATCGTTCAAACTTCTCAGACCAATGTGTTGTCTATTTATCTATTAGTTACTAACTGCTCGAGACTTCGCCCTCGTGAAATTTCTTGCTACCCCGACTCGTCGCAACATATCGCCTGCCCGCACTATTACTTTGTTTTCGCTTAGATTTCTATCTTACTTTTTGTCTTTTGCTTGGCATCTAAGAGAGTCCGCGTGATGTTTAATATAGCCTATATCCTTCTTCAAGCATTGGGCAATCAAATACACTATCAAATACATTTTTTTGAATCCGTCTGGTAGTTCCAGAGATTAGCGCGTTCAAACAAACAAACTTTTCAGCTTTATTTTTATTATATTCTATACAGACAAGGAGCACCAATATTTAATTTTATCTCGCAGATACAAGCTACGAACTATTTAAAGACACGTTTACACCCTAATCTCTTAACATATTTTCCTCTAACATAAACTATCCTCCATATCTACTTTGATGCCCTCAACCCTCGGTCACTTACGACCATGGTCGCCTAAACGACTTCCGTTGACAGCATCCTGCATCAACAACAAGAATATCGGGGCACGGAAATTTTGTAATGGCGAGCTCAAACGGGGCCAGTAAACGATCCAGTAAGTTGGGAGCATAGAGCATTGTTTGTGGGAGAACGCGCGGAATGCAATAAAGGGTAGTGGATGAACTGCGGAGCGGTCACTGTCTGTGTTTTACGTTTTTATATTAAGTGAGCGGTTGTGTGTGTTTGTGCTATTTCTGGTATGTCCTGAGTGATGCTGTGTCTTAGTGAAGCGTTGTTTCGTGTCACGCGGAAAATTTGCTAGAAGTATTCCTTATTAGTTTTCAATTCGAGCCGTATTTGATAAAGATTGCTTGGATTTAGTCTTGTTATCTCCGGATTGGTAGTCTTACCAAGGGGTATCGTATAACCCAGTAACTGGATTGTGGAGATCAGATAGGCAGTTACTCCTTGTAAAATACTGGTATTCAGCTGCATCTGGTTAGACTGGAAGCCGTCCCCAACATAGTTGGGAGAGGCTAAGCAGATGATGATGATCCCGGGATTGGTAGTAGAAAGACTTCAGTGGATTCCTTTATTTTATGTCTCCAAAATCTGTTTATTAAATTAAGAAAAACAATAACAGAATGCCTTGCAGCAGCGTTTTAACGGCTCAAATTAGCGCAGTGACCAAATGGTTTTGCTTTACGGGTAGTAAATATTTAAATGGCCTAGAATAAACCAAATTGTCTGGGGTCCAGCTTTTGTGCTTGTTATATTTTTATGTCTATTCTGTAATGGGCTCCATAAGTAGCAATACATAAGTGAACATTTGGCACACCCTGGACAGTCACTTTTGCGCCTTCATCTGCATCATCGTCATCTTCACCTACCTCTGGACATAGGTCAGTCTGCTTGTGCCAAGCCTTAAGTTCCAGTGCTAGCCTGATCCAGGTTTCACCCGCGATGGCAACAATGTCGTCCTTAATGATTGGTTAGTATTTTTGCCACGGTATTACCTATTAGCGACGCCTGGGCGAGGCCTATATACAGCAGTGGACGTCTTTCAGTTCCTTGCTTCAATCAAGTATTTTCTAACTGAACAGACAGCTGTGCTGCTGGGGAGTTTGTTGCGCTACTTCTTCTCCCCAGTGAAAGCACTAGGAAGTGTTGAAGGGTGGGTGTTTTGGGGGACTGTCTTTTGTAATTTTGTCGTTCAAAAAGTGCTGATTCTCAGCCTAGTTTCAATAAATAACTTTTGATTTGACTTGGTCATGATTATATTTCTATGAGAGAAGATGAAGATGTAATGTATGTGAAATGAAAATGTTTTTTTTTTGTGAATAGGATATCGGAATCACATTTACACATCGTATCACAAAAAAAAAGCTTGATGAGGTTGGCGTTTCCTATCTGACTACTCAGAAAAGAAAGGCCGAAACAAACTCAGAGGTCACAGTCTCTTTTAAAGGCCAGACATAATCTTGGTCAGATCATGTGAAGACCCTTGAATAAAACTAAATCCTAAGAACGGCAATAAGGCACCCATCCGTCAAGTCGTGTAACCCCGTATCAACCCCACGTTAATCACGCATATACTCTGGAACAACTTTAGTAAGTTCTCCCGGCTTTGACACCGGATGCCCGTTCTAAACTAATTATACCAACTAAGAGTGCCGCAAGACAGCGGTCGATGTAACTTTGTTATGTATGACACGATGTTTTCGCTTATTATGTTAGTGCTTTAAGGGTAGTAGTCAGACTGGTTGATTTGTGAGCGAGTAATTTTTTTTATCGATATAAACAGATATCGGTTCATGAAGAGATTCGGGTTTTTTCTGAGGGTCTATGTTCTATGTTAGAGGATTTGTTTTTCGCATTTAGTCCCATATGTGGGCCATTATGCGTGGGCCATGGTGGCCGTCGGTGGTAATTCCAACCAGCCTACTCCGCCTCAGAAGATGATTACATCTGGTCTGTTAAGAACATCTGTGTAAGATCTTGATGCCCCATGGGTTTCTGTCCTACTCTGGGTGTCGCCTGTGCATTCAATGAGCACACGCGTAACGTTTTTTTCAGCCTCCATGCAAGCCCTGCTGTCCGTAATGTCTATTGTGTGGAAGTGTTTGTTTCACGGGACACTTCCCGTGATGGTTTCGATCACCAGCCACAGGCCCTTCCTGTCAAGGCGTAATAAACGTCTGGTTAGCCTGCCATCTAAGGATGTCCATCGGTTCTCCGCTTGTGTGAACTCCTGTGGCCACCTGTGTAACTGGTTGAAAAGTTAGGGTCCACAGACTGACGCGCTGGATGCTCTTATAGCCAGTTGAGAATGTGGGAACAGACAATGCTCGCAACGACTCTCGACTCAGTCGCATAGTACAGCCGCTTTTAGAGGTAGTTTACGTTACGCGGTTTCTATAATATGGAATAACCTACCACCACCGATTAGGGTAGTAAATACCATAGACGTTTATTGACGACGCTTACGGCAGTATCTCATAGAAGTGCAAAGGAAGCTAGAATGTAGCACGAAAATGTAACTTATTATAATACTGTACATTTTCATTGCTGGGAATTGCTCTTGCTATTGCTGACGATCGGCTAGCTGGCTGATGTCCCCTGTATCGTCAGCCTGGTGGTTGTGGTGGCGTTATCCGCGGCACTGCTGTGTCCCATTTGCAGAAGAAATAATGCAAGAAAGAAAGAATGCAAGACAAACAAATTAAAATAAACGTCTTCTTTCAACTTATGAATCGCTGAACCATGTTTGCTTGTCAACATGCAACATTTTGCCTGGCCTACTTGCACACGAATGAAACGTACGATGTCGAGGTGGCGCCATTTTACCCATCCTTCACCAACACCTGGCAGTGGGCGAACCTCTGCAGATTGTGATTTGAGATCAATAGAAAGGAGGCGGAAAATTGGAAGTGGGCAGGTGCTTTCACATTATACAAGAATCCATGACTTTTTTTTTCTGAATATAATATTACTATCGACTAGCCCTTTCATGCTTATATTTTTCGTTTTTTTATGCATGTTTATACTTCCATTTCCACTTTCGCCAACAATGTTTAGCTGACTTATTTATAGACGTTATATCCATCGTATTGGGTTAATCCCAATGCAAACCATAGCTAAGACAAGTTCAAATACACAAGTTGCAAACTGTCCATAAACAGCCCACCGCACTCGGCTACTTGCAGCGTATTGTGTGATGAAATGCACGGATTAATTAATGACAATGTGTTGGAACTTGAAAGACAGGCATCGTTTAAAACATGTTTTTTTATGTTCTGACTCGTTTCGAAGAATTTATTTATTTACATACTCGTAGATATTAACGAACGTCTATTAAAGGCCGTCTCATTTATTTATCAGAACCTATTAGTTTTTGTTTATTTACAGTACAGCGGTTATTACGAGTTGTTATCAGTCTGTTAAAATAATAAAATAAAAACTTTGACTAAAAATAGAAAACTGAATTTTTCAAACAAAATAAATAGCTTGACAATTGGCATGAAATAAACCACCCTTGTTAAAAAGGCACTAGAACCGCGCGGAGCGATGGTATCAACAATTCAACACAGACTTTATGGTAGGTGTTGTTGCAAATAATCATAAATTTAAATATTGTAAAATACTCAAACAAAAAAAATGTCCCACGGTTAGAAAGTTAATTGTTATTATTTATTTTTAAAATACATGAAGTAGAATTCGTGGTTTAAATTAAAGTGACAACCTAATCGCCACACTGTATCTTATTTAACTTTTGATACCAAACTATTAGCTTACTTCGTTCTGCAATTTTGCTTGGCAGCAGATTTCTCGAAAGAATTCGTTATAACCTTGAGTTAAGTTATAAAAAAGTGGTTGAAACCACTGGCCACTTGGATAGATTCTTTTTTTTTGAGACAAAAGGTAAAATAAAAATATAGGTAAACACAAATTGTCAACAAACAATTTATTTGATCAGAAACCAGCCTGATGATGTACAGAAGATCGTAGATAATGGCACGACATAAAATCAAAACATCAATAAAAATAGTGCCTGTTTTGTTACTTTGGCGTTACTGGTACTGTTTACATGCGTTGGTGACAACTGCATTCGTCGTCGCCCGCCGTCGACGCGTCGGCTATTTGAGTACGGTGCTCAAATACACGTGCGGCATTTTATCGACGGTTGCAGTTGCTTTTGTCGTCGACGTGTGTCGCTCGTGTGTATGCACACTAAAACCCTCTTTATGCTTAATAACTATTCGATGATACCACTTCCACTAGCTAATCCGTCGTCATTTCATTACTTGGCACTTTACATTAGTTCACAATACCGTTTGTCTATAACAAATAAAATACTTCTATTACTAAGTACACGTTACTATGTTCTGGTTTCCCATTTTAATAACAAGAGTACCATCTTCCATTTTTGTCTGGCTCATGTCTATTCCGTTGTCATTTTCCGTTTTCTTAGCTTCCTTAACCTCTTTCTCAGCCTCTTTGTTTTCTTCAGCAGCATATTGTGTTTCAGGTTTTCTGAAGATGGCTCCAACGAGGTTTGCAAAAGGACTTTCGACAAGCATCCAGAAGAAAAATGCTGCTATGAATGTGCCCGTAACTAATGTGCAGCTCTTCAGCAACTGTGAAATATAGAAAATGTTTTAGAATATTGAATATACTTACACTGTGATTACGTGAAAATGTGTAGTGTAGCAGAGTATTTCTGACAGAATATTTCATAGGGGTTTATCAACCCCAAATGACCATCAATGGCATTTCAGTACTCCACCATTCAATCATTATAAAAAAAAAATACATTAAAATGAAATTAAATAATTACACAAACCTTAAATCTATCTTTACAGGATGCCTTAATGCGTTATCTAAGTACGCACACAAATCTGCCGATTTAATAATTATCGAAGTGTCTTCGAAATATTTTCATAAATGCATGAAGTAAATATGTAGCTCAATGTTTGCTGTTCGAGAAGAGATGTTCTAATTCATACGAGTACTAGCTGTCACAATATTCATTATAATAAAATTAACGAAACATGGGACATTTTTAGGCCTGTTCCTAAGTAAAAACAGCCACAGGGATCGATCGGTCAGGTTAAGTATGCTTGCCACAAGCGTACTTAACCTGATCGATAGCATAGGTTAAGCTAGGTTGGTTATATACCATTCGCAGCCCGCCTCTTCGGCCACTTGTGCAGAGAGGGGCCAGACCTGGACGAAAGCCGGTTCGGTTTTCGGCATGGGCGCTCCACCATACACGCTGTGTCGCGGGTGAGAGTCCTGGCGGAGGAAGCGGTATCTCGGGGTGGGGTGATGTTGGCGGTGTCCTTGGACATTTCCAACGCCTTCAACACCCTGCCCTGGAGTTGTATTCGGGAGGCACTGCGGTATCATCGGGTGCCTCCCTACCTCCGCCGCGTCGTTGAGGCTTATCTGTCCGAGAGGTGTGTCACCTACATGGAACGTGATGGCGGAAACTAGCGCCGCATGTCGTGCGGTGTTCCACAGGGCTCGGTCCTGGGCCCGCTCCTGTGGAACATCGGGTACGACTGGGTGCTGAGGGGCGAGCTCCAACCGGGCGTGGACCTGACGTGTTATGCTGATGACACGCTGGTCACTGCCCGGGGGAGCTCGCACAGGGAGGCAGCGTTGCTGGCGACGGCTGCGGTCTCACAGGTTGTGGGCCGCATACGTCGCCTAGGCCTGGAGGTGGCTCTCAACAAGTTGGAGGCCATGGTGTTTCATGGCCCCCGGCGGGCGCCGCGGCCCGACTCACACATCGTGGTCGGGAGGGCTCGGATCGCTGTCGAGTCCACCATGAAGTACTTAGGATTGGTGCTCGACAGCCGGTGGAATTTCGAGCCCCACTTCCGGCGGCTGGCGCCCAAGTTGTTGGGCGCTGCTGGGGCGCTATCAACGCTGCTTCCCAATTTGGGGGGCCCGAGCGCCGCCTGTAGGCGGCTCTACGTGGTGATCGTGCGATCCATGGCCCTGTACGGGGCCCCGGTGTGGGCTTCTGACCTGACGGCCGGCAGCATTGCAGTTTTGCGAAAACCGCAAAGAGCAATGGCCGTCAGAGTCATCAGGGGGTATCGCACGATCTCCTACGAGACGGCCTGTGCACTGGCCGTATCCCCGCCCTGGAACCTCGAGGCGAAAGTACTCGCGTCACTGTATCGGTGGCGCGAGGAAGCGAGGGCGCGGGGCGAGCGACCGATGCAGCGACACTGGGAGCTGCATCGGTCTCAGCTCCGCGAGGTCCTGGTGGCGGAATGGCGGGACAGCCTACCGCCGGCCTCGACACCATCGAGGCGGTCCGGCCGGTGCTCGAGCGCTGGCTCGGGAGGAGGCACGGCTCCCTGTCGTTTCGGGTGACGCAGGTGCTCTCGGGGCATGGTTGCTTCGGGTAGTACCTGTGTCGCATAAACAGGGAGCCGGACACTCAGTGTCACCACTGCGTCGACTGCCGGGAGGACACGGCGCGGCACACGCTGGCACAGTGTGCCGCTTGGGAGGAGCCGCGCCGTGCCCTCATCTCAGGAGTAGGCAGTGACCTGTCGCTGCCGGCCGTGGTCGAGTCTATGGTCGGCAGCGAGGAGTCCTGGGGCGCGGCGGTTTCCTTCTGCGAAACAGTCGTCTCGCAGAAGGAGGCGGACATCCATGAGGATTTTCCACCCCGAAACAAAAAAAAAAAAGGTTGGTTTTATAGCATAGGTTAAGTTACACTTGCCGCGGTTGGTCCGTAGATGCGTGCCCATCTTTACATCCCAAGACCCCTCCGTGCCGCGAAAACGACGTTAAGCCGTTCGGCTATCTTTCGTGGATCTTTGACAGTCGTTACGGGCGTCGGAAGCCTGAAAGTCTGACAGCCAGTCTTACCAAGGGTACCAGTAATTGGGTTGTGGAGGTTAGATAGGAAGTCGCTCCATGTACAATATTGGTCTTCAGCTGCATCCGGTTTGACTGGAAGCCGACCTCAACAGTTGGGAAAAGGCTAGACAAGAAATTTTTAGTAGGCAGTTCTAAATAACATATTACTCACAATTCCGATAAGAGAGATTTTTTGAAGAGCGACAATCGACGTCACTTCAACCCTGACGAAGGCAGCGTGCAGTAGGTACGCACTGTACGACAGCCGGCCTATGTAAGTGAAGGGTTGCCACTCCAGGATGGTCCGGTAAATACCTGTAAGTGAAGAAAGCGGGATGGTCATGAAGCTATTTTGTCACAAATTATATCAGGAGGCCAATTCCCGTAATTTAAAACGTTCAAAATCTAGTTGTCATCAATTTCATCTCAGCAATAATCAATGTTACTAAATTGGTAAACGGAGAGAAAAATCTTAGAAAAATTACTGTGCTGTCTCATAATCTGAGTGCATTTGAGTGGTAATGGAAAAATTACCATGCTGAAAAATTCTTATGCTGTACAGTAAAATTTATTGGACAAATAGTGATTTTTTCCCAATCTCACTCAGAAAATTTTCTGTAGATGTCACTTGCACTCACTTTACAGTGACGAGCACAATAATTTTTCTATGATTTTTCTCTCCGTGTATAAGTGTAGATTTTTCCAGCTTTTTGACATTGATTAGATACATATTTGCCAGGTTTTCGTCATTAATAGAATTTTTTACAGAAGGATTTCCCGAAATATTGACAGTAATATGTGAACCAATTCTTTTAGAGAGATTGATGATTATAAGACTGCTAATAAATGTTTGTTACCGTCGCGAATCATATTTTGATCAACATAAAACCTCACACTGAGCTACTAAATAAAAAATCGTAAGAAAATGTGAATTTTGCGGGCTAACTTAGCGCATCCCCTTTAAGTAATGCTAGAGTATGACAAATTCTCAATTCAGAAACCGAGTGTAAGACTGAGAATAGAATGCAAACATTGTTAAAGCTACGGGAATTGCCCCTGTGTTAAGGTCTGCAATAAACCAATGCAATCCTTTTAGGGATTCACCCGACTGTTGTTTGATGTTTGATAATAATAATTTCCTCGGAAGTCAAAATTAACTAACTAAGTAAGTAGGTACCTTCAAATTGAATAATGACTCCAGCTAAAACGATAGCTAAAACTATGCTGAAGACGGGCTTCATGAAAGCAGCATACAGCAAGTGAACGTAAACGGGTTGTGGTGGACCATCGGTAAAGAAGACACAGCCGGAGAAGCAAATGAGCACACCCAAGAAGAACGTACTCCAGTATAGGTACCGATATTTCTGGAAAAGGCAGTAAAACATATACATGGAGGCTATTTGAAATTAAACTCTGTGATAATATTTATAACGTTAAGATATGATAAATGTTTTTAACTAGACTGACAGAGTGGTTATTATATATCATCACCACTCAGCTGAAAGACGCTGGAAATAGACCTCCTCTAAGCATCGCCATATCGACCGTTAAATATTGTAAATAAATAATATCGTTTAATGAAATTAAAATATGCCCATGAAACGAAAACGCAAAACATTAGACGGTTGCTAAATTAATGTCGCCATTGAAGCGCCACGATGTATATAATAATCTTTATTGGAACAAAAACTTTACTAATTATTATTATTATTAAGCTAGTAACAATATGTGGAAACGTAGTGAACTTTTACATTTACCTATAGCACACGATGTATCTAAATGTAATATACAATGTACGATTGCTTGTTTTCCCTAAT
This sequence comes from Eremobia ochroleuca, assembly GCA_949629135.1. Lineage (NCBI taxonomy): Eukaryota > Metazoa > Arthropoda > Insecta > Lepidoptera > Noctuidae > Eremobia > Eremobia ochroleuca. The sequence goes on along the minus strand of OX451401.1, from coordinate 18,838,481 downwards.
AAAACACATTTTAGAATTTGATTGTGTATAGCTACATTAGTTAGCAACTGTGTCGCTGCTATTGAGTACACGTGTGAGTACTATGTGCATTCTGTAAAGCTACCATTTACTAGGTATTTTTTGCATTGACTTGAATAGGCCCTGGTGCCTGACAGTATGTAATACTCACTCTAACGTCTCGCTGATGGTGGCGCACGTGTTGGATCGTTTAGCTCCCTTCGAAATGGTTGAGCTATGATTGACTTATTTGAAATAAATGCCTTGAGTTTGAGTTTTAATGTACGCCTTAAAGAGGAAGACGACAGCGTTTCAGATAAAAGTGAAAGTATAGAAGAAAAATAAAAACAAATAGGTAATAAAAATTAAACTAGTTGAGTGCATTATTATTAATATGACTTTTAGGAAAGGTTACCCAGAATTGCTTAGGATTGCCCCCAGCCTTCTGCCAGTCGTAGATAATGTAGGCTGTTGCCATGCCGACGACGTAGCCAGACATGTTGGTATGCCCATTTGTGTAGACCGTGTTGAACGTGGCATCATCCAGGAATAAATCAATTACTGAGCTGAAAATAGGAGATAGATCATTAGACAAATTATATACGTCCACATAAATTAGAAAAGACAGTTTTTTTTTATTTATGACTAGCTGACCCCACAGAGGTTGTCTTCTCCAAATTGCAATAGTTCATACAAAAATCCTATACACGAGTGAGTGAATTTTGTCATGCATCCCCGTCAGGGTTCTGTTTGACCAGAGCTTTAACTCTGGTTGAATACACGTTTAATTGTTTTCAGATTTTTTTAAATTACACTAAATACTTAAAATAATAATAAGATAAAAAATAGTAATGTCAAACTTACTCCATAGAAGGAAGCAGAACACCATTCAAATGCTGATAATAAGTATGCAGTACAGGGACAATGATCGCCACCACTAAGAGAATGCTCAGTACCACCTTCCTAGTGAGGGCAGTCCTGCATATAAGGAAGATGATGACTCCCATGAAGTAGAGCTGTGTGTCTGCTGCTAAATACCTGAGGAAAAAACAATGGAATGTAAAAGAAAAAGAAATAATTATATCCGCGGTAAAAATGACCCAGAGAAAGAACACAAACACAAAAAGAACAAATTGGGAGAAAACATGCGTCACATCCACGCAAAGCGATGCAATGACCCTATCCAAGCCCCAGCGCTGGTTTTCAGCAACAGCCGGCGTTGATATAGTGACGTCAACCGGTGCAGCATACGATAAGATAAAATAAGAAATAAAATATATACACAATATGACACACAATGTCACACGCTATGTAACTCTTTTTCAAATTGTAATATTATACGGTGTACCTACACAGTAAAGAGTGGAAGTTACTTACTTCAAACAAACAATTTCAACTCTTTATAATATCATTATACTTATTAAAAAAAAAATCTACATTATGTATAAAAAAGAGGCAAAATAATTAAAAACTTCGTCAACATCAACTCCATCAAGAAAAGTGCCCAAAACACTGACAGCATTGCCACGTTTTATGGCGATGCTGATTCTTTGCCCAAAAAATAGGCCAGCATTTTGGTTACGTGAAGAGTCGACCAACCGCTTGGTGTTATATATTATACCTATTACAAAGATAGTTTAGATATATACCCTCCTTACTTATATTAAGCAGCATTGACCAGGTTACAACCATTTAAGACAATAACGAATGTAAATGTGCTTGTATCATAATTTCACTTTTACACATTCTAAAAAATCAAAAAGCCTAACTACTTTTAAGTGGGTACTAGTTCCCATTGAATATAATAAATTAACGTTATAAACGTTTAAAATGTATGTGTTCTACTGAATAAATAAATTAAAAAAATATATATATTCAAATTTATAAATTATATTAATAATAATTTAATATATTTACCAAGTTGGTGGCATACAATAGGAACCATGGATATAATTGTTGATGTAAAGGATATTCCTCCACCAGTACTTGCGGCAATCTCTTACTTCGGTATAAACCATTTTCTGTAGATAAATAAATTATTAGTTTTAATTAATATAGTTCTTGATATGATGGAACAGATGGAACTTTATTGTAATGTGGGGCCAATTTATTGATTCTTAACAGGAGCAAGGAGGAATGAGTATAATGTCGTTAGGTAAGTTTTGGTAAGGGAAGACCAAGGACAAGGTTTGGTAAGGGAAGAACAATGAACTTCTTCGGAAATATCACTCAGCGACGCCAGCGCAGACATTCGGATACAAATGAAGATTTAAACATAACTACTGACTTAAATTGTACCACTAGCAATAGTTTGCCGGAAATGTCAGACGAAGAACATAGCGATGAAATTACACAACTACAAAATAAAATTAAGGAATTGACACTGGGATTAAATGCAGCACACGCAGAAGTAGAGAGTTTAAGCTTAGAGAATACTCAACTTAAAAACACTATTGACGAATTAACTAAGAAGAAAAATATCTATAAAAAAATAACAACCGATAATATAGTCAATGACAATACATCGCCCATAACTAACATGAAAAGGAGAAACAAAACCAATACAATAAATAACAGCCCCCAGACAACACCCAAGTCTGCCAAAATTAACCATTTGCCCGCGCAGACTGCTGACAAATCAACACAACATGATACACATTTAATGACGAACCTGCAAGGCGATAAGAATCGTTTCTTTAAAAAGAACAAAACAAGCAAAAATCTTTGTATAATTAGCAATAATAAAAGGAATAAATTAAGTAGCTTAATTGAGGGCACTTTTTATATGTATGATTACTGCCACTATCTATACCCAGGCGGTGATATTCAACAAATGCTACAGGGCATTGATAATAAAATAAAAAGCTTTAATAAAAATGATTACTGTGTTATTATGATGGGAGAGATGGACTTCATACGGACTGGAAACTATCACGACATTATAATTCTTATTAGAGAAACCATCGGAAAAATCAATAACACCAATGTGATTATTTGCCTTCCGACCTACAGATACGGCAATTATACAACTATATATAATGCTAGAATAGAAACTTTTAATAATCTCCTGTATCTAGACAACTTAACTCATGAATATGCCTACATACTAGATTCCAATGCAGAATTAACTTGTGATTACCAAATGTTCTCTGCGCAACAAGGACACATAAATGAAACAGGAATGAAGAATATTTTCACTAATCTCCAGAGGACTATAACTGAAATCGATACTGAGAATAATATGACATCTGATTCTTCTACCTCAGAAATTAATCATTCAGACACGTTTTTTCTATAATTATCTAATTATTATGCATCAAAACATCGCGGGACTCATCAACAAGGTGGATCAACTAACACTACACTTGCAAGAACTAGCCCAACAAAGAAACAATATAGACATAATTTGCGTTACAGAACACTTTATGGAGCGAGGACACGAGGAGCTTCTTTCAATACCTAATTATAAATTAGCCGCTTACTATACAAGAAGTACGAAAAGAGGAGGAGCCTGTATTTTGGTAAAATTTGGTTTCCAATACAAAGAGCTTAAGAATGTCAGTAAAATGTCAATTGAAGGCGTTGTCGAAGTTTGTGCAATTGAAGTATTACCACATAACACAATCATTATTTGCGTATATAGAGTACCAAAATTGAACAATTTACAGGTTTTCTATTCAAAATTAAACACTATATTATCAAAATACTGTTGCGACACGAACAAGAATGTAATTCTATGTGGTGATTTCAACATTAATATTTTAAAACAAGATAAATTATCTCTTGAATTGACTAGTTTCCTATTGCAGTACAATCTATGTTTACAAATTAATCAACCAACTAGATTACAAAGCTATACATGTATTGATAACTTTGCACATAATATTTCACGAAAGTGTACTCATAGGGTCCTTGATCTACATATGTCGGATCACACCGCACAAACTTTAAAACTTCCAGTAAAAAAGACATGTTTAATTAAAAGTTGGAATATAAGAGTGCGTGACTATAGTAATGAAAACTTGATGAAATTCAAAGACTGTTTGAAATCAATTTCTTTTTCTGATGTCTACCTCACTAAAGACCCTAACATATCATACAACAACTTTTTAGAACTATTCCAATTGTTTTATAATTTATGTTTTCCGATTACGTACAAAAAAAGAAAATTAATAAAGAATCCAAATTGGTTAACACCTGGTATTAGACGGTGTAGCCAAATAAAAAGACAGTTGTTATGGCAGCATAGATTAAATCCTTCTAAGATAAATGTGGCGAAACTTAAAACTTATTCAAACAGACTTAAGAAAATTATAAATTTGACACAATTAGCAAAGAATAATTATAAAATAGAGACAGCATATAATAAATCGAAAATGACGTGGAAAATAATAAATGGAAATAGAAGCAACTCCCCACCACAGTATATAAAAGAAATAAATGATGACGGAGTTACCTTCACTACACCCAAAGACATAGCAAATACTTTTAACGACTACTTCATAAGCCAAGCAGAAAAACTCTCTACTACTTCGACACAACTGACCACTGACAATAAAATAAATTTCTCTGTACAGTCAATGTTTTTAGCCCCTATCATACCAGATGAAGTAAATAGAATTATAAAAGACTTAAAAAATAAAACTAGTGTAGGATACGACGATATTTCAACAAAGGCTCTAAAGTATGTTTCAGAAATAATATCAGAACCTCTCAGCTACATAATTAATTTAAGTATCGAGTCTGGAACCTACCCTGAGAAGCTTAAACCCGCTGTCATAAAACCTTTATTTAAAAAAGACGATGAGAAAGACATTAAAAATTACAGGCCAATAGCTCTTATTCCGGTAATATCCAAGATATTTGAAAAGTGGATCTATAGGTCCATAGACGGATACCTCAACAAACATAATATACTTGTGAAAGAACAAAAAGGATTTAGGAAAGATCATTCAATAAATATGGCAATATACGACTTTCTTAATGTTATTATAGCTAACATGAATGAAAGAGTCCCAATATCAGCAATATACATGGATATGACCAAGGCATTTGACTTGGTCAACCATGATATATTGCTGAGAAAATTAAATGCGTATGGGATACGGGGAAATGTTTTATCACTCATAAATTCTTACTTAAAAAATAGAACACAACATACAGAAATAAGTCGAATTTGTAAATTAAATAAAACCGTTCGCGTTGTAAAATACATATCTAAAGAACGAAAAATATTTTATGGAGTGCCCCAAGGCAGTGTGCTAGGGCCATTATTATTTCTTATATATATAAATGACTTTCCTCAGAATATACCCTATCCCATGACATTGTTTGCTGACGACAGTACTATCATTGTTAAACTTGACAAAAATAATAAAGACTTTGAAGCTGACATAATCAATGCTTTACAACAAGCCGTTAACTGGTTAGAACATAACAACTTAATTATAAATTTAAAGAAAACAAAAATTATGAATTTTCGTCAAAGAGTAGCTAATCCAGAACTAAATGTAAGCTTTAATAATGAAAAAATTGAAGAAGTTGCAATTACAAAATTTTTAGGCTTAACAATCGACAGTCAACTTAATTGGAAAGAACATACTTCATTATTAATTAAAAAAGTTAGTAAATTTGCTTTTGCTTTGTATAAATTAAAGAAAGTAGTCAATCAAGCAGCGGCAGTCACTGCATACTATGGATATGTTGATTCTATACTACGCTACGGAGTCATGTTTTGGGGCAACTCCTGCAATAAGGACATGGTGTTCAAATCGCAAAAAAGATGCATTAGAGCTATTACCGGTATAAAAGTAACTGATAGCTGCAAACCTTATTTTGTATTGTTAAAAATAATGAGTTTACCTTCCTTGTACATATTTGAGACTGCTTTATTTGTTAAAAAGAACATGCATCTATTCCGAAAAGCATCTGAAAATCGCTATAAAATTATTAGACCAGAATATAGACATGAATTATGCGTTCGGCCATCAAAGACCGCCTTGATGCACAAGAGCATACTTTGCATGGCCCCAAAAATATTTAATAAGATACCAAATGGAATTAAGGACTTAAACATTATTCATTTTAAAAACAAATTAAGACATCTACTATTGGAAAAATGTTATTATACCATTGACGAATTCCTTAATGAGAAATTGTAAATTATTTGACATTAATATTTATTAATGGACATTGTAAATTTTATTCCTTTTATATTCTATTATTGACATTGTACTATCTTTAATTCCATTCATTATTTGTTAATTGTTAATGGTTTTGCTTGTTTTTTTCTGTCTTATGTTATTTTGGGTTTTATTGTAATTATTATTTTATTTTAATATGTTCACAATTCTTTTTTTATAATAATTACTGACTATGTGAAAGAGTGTACACCTTTAAGGTAGATTTTTGAGGAACTAATTATTTATTATTAAGATCTCATGTAAAATGTACCAAAAATCACACTAATAAATGAATTTGAATTTGAAAGGACACGATGGAAAAACTGTGTGGAAGATGAGGTGGTGACTAGTATGACTACCGGGATGACGACGAAGTATGGAAGAAAAACACATGTTGAACCGATTCCAAATATATTGACAAAAGGGAGAGATGATGAAAATGACGTATATGTAAGCTCTTTGGGATAAATGTTTTGTTGTAAGGACAAGAAAACCGCGATCGGACATAGTTATGTCACTGACACTGTTCCGAATAAAAAAAATACAATATATAATGCTTTGTTAAGATGATATCAGACGCTTCACTCGAGTGAATGGTTCATTCGTGTGAATTTTAATTTTTGTTTTAATCAAATGACATGACACCGACAAAATAACGTAGAAATTAACGTTCGTCTGCTCAGTTAATGTTAATTTTCATTAGATAGCCTAGTGAAAGATGCACTGCCAAAATCCATTATCGTTGGATCGGTTCAATAAGGAAATTCATTTTTAACTTTTGATATTTTGTATTCAAATGATTCAATTCGAGTAAAAGATGCCGATTGAAATACGAAAATGAAGCATCTGATATTTACTTAAGAAAAGCTTACGATGGTATAATGATAAACATAAGCATAACACTGGTCAACAACAAAAACACTTTTTGCATGTAACATAAAAACTTACATACATAGGTGTACATAATAAAGAGTATTCTATTCTATTCTAAACTTTTGTCCAGTTCTGTTTAGGACAAGGATAAGGACAATAGAAATAAAATTAGAATGCTTCAAATACGAACAGTTTTTTTTTTGTAATTAGATTTTAGAAATTTTCATTTTTTATCAACAAAAAAAAAGTTATTCCGTTATATTGCAATATTAATATAAATGTAGCTTTATGATTTTCGTCTATATTTTGCTTCAAGGACGTCTCGTTGTAATGTCCTACAGTAATCCGCTAGCATACGTGGACTCCACTTGCCCTGATATCGTTTTTCTATGGTAGAAATGTCTTGCTGGAATCTTTCACCGTGTTCATCGCTAACGGCGCCCAAATTTTCAGGAAAGAAGTCTAAATCTGAATGAAAAAAATGTATTTTCAATGACATATTACAGTCCAAAGCCTTATAGGCAGATAACAGCTCGGCGACAATACTTTTATAGCCACTTCATCGGTGATTTCTTAGAAAATTGAAAGTTACTTTTATGAAAGATACCCAAGCTGATTTTTCCAAATCATTAAGCTTTTCTTTAAATATATCGTCTTTCATCAATTGCCTGATTTGAGGGCCAACCAATATCCTCTCATCTTTAATTATTGCCTCACTCAGCTTAGGAAATTCTTTTTAATTTTTTTAACTGTAACACAAAAACGAGACCTGATGGAATGAAAATAAATATGGTGATAAAATGAGGGTAGGTAAGTTATTCAAAATTAGTAAGCACCTTTCTTGTTACAAAATTTTGTTGACCAGTGTAATCAGCTTATAACGTTTCCACTGCTGGGACACAGGCCTCCTCTCTGCGAGAGGGATGCTAATGATACCAATGCTTAAATCAAGTACCAGTAGAGTTACTAGAAAAACTTGCCTGCCAATAAAGTCCTGATGCTAGTCTCCCAAACCAAGTTGCTGACAAGGCTATAACGAGGCCGTACGATGGAGTCAATCTGAACCAGACAATGCAAAAATTTATAAACAATCCAAACGCTGAATAGATTTAACAACACGGGCGTGAGTTTAATTCCCACTCGTATCAAAATTTTTATAGACCTCTCTGATTGAAGCGGTCAGGGAATCGGGATGTACCGTCAGATATATTTGGTGTACAGACATCAGCACATCAAGCTACCCGAAACCGTTAAATTTTCCAAATCAACTTTGAACTTTATGCTTTAGTGATAAAGTTGAAAATCTATTAAAGAGATTTCACAGATTATAGTAGCTTGATGTGCTGGCGTCTGTACATTTTAAGTAACCACAATTCATTTTAATTCAATGAAATAATATAATTTGTTCTGAAAATAGGATATCAAAATCACTTTGACAGGACACGTTTAAATAAAAAGTTATTATGCGTAGTTTTTGAGCCAATGGCACTTAAGAGAATGATAGGAAAAAATTGCCAACTCAGCATAGTTGCAAGCTAGCGTCTGTATATCAAAAAGCTTGTTCGACTGTATTAATTAATATCTTCTTACCTCAACCATCTAATCATGACATGCTTCGGCAGCATCTTCCACGACGGTTCATGTTTCTCTGAATGTATAAGCCAGATATACACTAGTAGGAAGGATGAGAGGATAAAGAATGTTTGCATTATCAGTGGCCCGTTCAGAAATATGGAAAATGCTTTAATATGTAACCACTGAAATTAAACAGTAATATTCAATTATTCATCATCTTTTGCTGTTTAAGGCCGTATTTTAAAAACATAGTTAGGTATATGAAACGTTTAGAAAAACGATAAATGGCACATTTCTTGAAAATAATTATTTTTAATCGGTAAATAAAATTAAACTCACATCCTCTAACAATTTTGGATTTATAGTAAACATGATGCTGGTGTAAAATGCGTGGCCTGTCATGACGAGGTATATACTAAGCGATCTGAAGCAAAAACAAATATTATTAAAAATATGAAAAAAAAGGCGTTCCGTAGTCTCTGTCTACCCTGTCACGTGAAGAAAGCATGTGTTTATAAGTAACGGTACTTTACCTGATACCGTGAATTCCTTTTAACGCTTTCAAACGAGAATCTTTACCTTCTGGCGATGCTACCAGCTTCTTCCAATTCCGAAATATAGAGAAGTAATACAGAAATCTGAGATCTGAAAAAATCATATTTCATAAATAAAGACATTACATGCATGTGCATGAAATAAACAAAGAATTAATTACTAACTGTCTGCACTTTGAAAAGTAAGTGAAGTTTAAAACAAAACTAAAAGAAAAAGCTTGTAAAAAGGAAAATATTCTGATATCGTGTAATAATTAAAAAAAAAATAGTCCTCCAGACCATATTTCGGCCATGCCAACGAAGACTAGCGAAGACAGAACACGCGTGTTTTGGCACGGGGGATATTAAAGTGCACAATTGTGTGCGCAGACACAAGTACTCTCTCATAGTTCGACTGCCCCGTGGGTCTTGTGGTCGCAAGCAAGACTGCTGAGTGTGGGGTCCTGGGTTAGATTCCCAGGTCGGGCATAGTGTTATTGGGTTTTCCTATTAGGGATTTCTTAGCCCGGAGTTTGGAAGTTGGCGGTGTGAGACCCCGTGCCTCCAAAAGCACGTTAAGCCATTGGACCGGCTCCTGATCCCTCTCCCGTCATGTCGGATTACGTGCCGTACCATCGGATATCGTGTAATAACAGAGTGAGATAGACAACAGTGATGGGCAGCAGAATTGTTACAATATACAACCCGATTTAAACTTTATGGCAGTTCTTTAGTGTGGTACTCGCTGCACAGTATCTCACCCACGCTGACAAATGAATTTGTTCCTGCGCAGTAACTCGCCTCATGTTCCGAGCCGCCATAAAGTTTCAATCGGTCTGTGCCATAGGACGCATATTTAGAAGAACACTTTTACGGGCTGTAATTATAAAAATAATACAACCTTTAATAATATGAAAGTTTACCTCCACGATCTTTTCCCTTTTCTAAATAGCGATCACAAAGGCTTCCGATAAGGTTTATCATCAATATTACCACGCAGACCACTCCTACAGTCAGATCCAGAGTGTCTATAGGGAAGTCTCTATTGCGTTTAGAACAATCAATATCTTTCAACAGTCTCGTTTTCAATTTGTACTTTTTATAAATGGTTTCATTGGCACACGCCTCAAGGGACGATCTTAGGTCCAGATCCGATCCAGAAACTTCGTAGAAATTACTGCATGTTTTTTTCATGCAAAAACCGTGGCGTAACACTGTGTGGTTGTAGTTTATAGCTTGTTTTGAAAGTTCCTGTGAATAAGAGAAATAATTATAAGATAAAACGTAAAAGTCTATAATTTATCTTAAAATGAAATGTAACTAGGTAAAGGAAAATATAGAAATGCTAATTATAAATTAATTAAGATTTCAGATAGCGTCATTTGTGCCGAGCGTAGAAAATCCAACAGCGCGCTTTTATATAGGGATTCAGTTAGATGTCACCTATTAGAAAAAAACGGGCAAATTTGAACTAAAATCGGCGTCTTCTGTATAACTGCCTACATCACTGTAGGTGATTGCGAAGGGCCCTGTGTTTGCCACCAATTAATCTGAAGCCTGAATCTTTTATCTTGAGAACCACCATCTTTGGGCCCAAAATAAGAACGACACAAGTGCCAAAACTTACTTGTATCATAGTCAAGAGCTCGCTTGGCTCATCCGAGACCAGAGCAAATTCTGCAACGCAGTACATCGAATCAGGTTCATCGAAGCATTCTTCGTAGTTGTCCAGGTGGAACAATGGAGGCATACGAGTATATTCCGTGTCTGCAAATATAACAACAGTAAATGAAAAAAAGCTCGTAGAAACATATTGAATTATTTGCTACAGGATGAGGGTTGAGGATATTGAATAAGCTACCTTGTTGATCACAATAATTGATCTAAATAAATATATTATGGAATTAAAATAGGTGGCGACAAATAATAATATTTTACTTCAAACATATACAACGGTAACAACTACACTGGCGACATTAATTTAACACAGGGGTAGAGCTAGTGGCTAGTAATCATATAAAATAATTGGTAATTTGAAAACGAACTGCCTGCCGCTCGCCGACATAGGGCTCTCTCTTTCCTTCAATTCGCCTACTTTTTGCATGTTATTCGATTTAATTTCATTGATGCGATGTTATGATCCGTGTCCTCGGCAAATGACCCCTACGCTACAGTTCTTTAAGTACAGGTTGCTCCAAGATGCTGTTTTAGAAAATTGTAAATAAAATAATAATAACATTTAATGATATTAAATTATATTCTTATAATGAAAACGGGAAACCGTATAGTTACGTGTGTAAATTAATGTCGCCATTAAAGCGGCACGCTGTATGACAATATCTTTAGAGTTTTTAATTAATCTATTTTGTAGACGGATGATGAATATCATAAACTTCTTAAGACAGTCTAACTTAATATAATATTTTTGTTTTGATTAGCTATAATCTTTCTGCAAATTATAAACATAATTTAAAAAATATATAAATACAGCAATTAGGTACCCACGTAGTGTAATTTATGTTTTTTAAGATCTCGTGATGATCATTATGCATTGAATTATTATTCTTATTGGCACAATAACATTAGACTTAGGGTAGATTTTCAATCGACAGATAATTTTTATTCGTGGAATAAAATTGGCGTCTGACAGATTTTGTATGGAAGAACTGTCAAAAATTTAAAACTATTCTTGGGATAAAATTGTCTGGCATTGAATAAAACAGCACTAAAAAGATTAGCAAAATTTATCTACAAGGTATTAAAAGTAAAAAAGCTATAATAAAGAAGTTAACGCCTAACTGGTTAAAAATAAAGGAAACAAATAAAACCTACAACCTCTGTTTTCTCATGACTATTATGTGGAAAACCATAATTTCAATTTCAAAATTTATAAATAATCATATTGCCCCAGAAAAGATTGGACGGTGACCCCCAAACATGTATCTTGGGGGTCGGAATTGTGAGATTATCAGAATGAAAAAGAAAGAAAAAGTCTCAAAATTATATGAAAACAAGTTACAAAAAGAAAAAAACAGAAATGAGACCAAAAGTCTTGATGCTGCGACATTTCAAAAATAAATGACGCAGCGCTGTTATTCTGATATGGCCCGCTGTGGTGTGAGTGAGGTAGGTACATAGTGATTATTAAATGAGAGGAAAACATAAACTAAAGTTAAAGTATACTAAAATAAAATAACACTTAAAATATATAATACATTGCCATCAGCGTGAGATCAAACAAACCAAATTAAAATCATAAGTTAAATAACAAAATAATATGTAATAATATCGAAACAAAATATAAATCAACAAAAATCTAATCGATTCTATAATATTTCACTTTCATGATATACAGTATGGAAACCAAAGATATGCAATAAATTATACCACATACTTGGTAACGCCTTTTCTGACGATATACAAAAAAATCCAAGAAATCGAACACAAAAAAAATCTTCTGTTCCCTACATTTTGACGAGTTATGCAAACATAAATGTAGGGAACCGCTGATTTTTACCGTAAATAATTTTTTCATGTTTTTTTTCAGTTTTTAAATTATTAATGTATAGAAAAAGTCAAAATATTTTATTTCACATATACCACATGGGCACATTGGCGTTGGCGCATAGGTGTTACACGGGCACTTTGGAAACCTCCAAACCTAGGTGCATAGTTTAAATTAATCGTGTCTTATGGAAAGCAGCTGGCAAGAAACGTGGTTACTCTTTTAAAAATAATTGGATTTTACAAAGTTCTCAAATTACAGTGTTGGCATGGGAGGACAGTGTAAGCGTACGTAACTAAATATGAAATGCTTAACGAAACTCAAACCTAGTTCAATATAACCAATTGCACGTACCATCGAGGCTGTATATCCCAGCAGTCAGACTTTGAAACAAAACAAATAATAAAAGTTTATTAAACATTTTGTTGTTACACTGAGCTACATGAAACACGACATATTCAATTAAAATTTGATTTAATACTAAAGAGTAATGACATTTATCACAAGTGATACTTTTATTTTTAAGCATAATTTAAACCTGTTCATAGTTGGCTTGAATAGTAATGTAAAACTATTGCTTATCAATTTAATTAACGTTTTTTTGGAAGTATAAAACATTTAATTAAAATTAAAATAAATGGAATTTAATTCGGTAACAATTTGGTTTTCTTGTGTTATTAAATTTATGTTTTAGGCACTGTGTGAATATGACTATGAGTAGTGCTATTCTGTTAAATCTCACCGGGATTTGTCAATAGTGTCAATCCCTAGCAACAGGTAGAATATAAACTCACTTCACCAAAGTTTTCACCTTGAGATTGTACAGAATAGATCGCCTGACACCTAACACACTATTACTCTCAATTTGAATCATTCTGAAGCATTATTGCTAATCCATTGCTCCATATGTTCGAAAAATGTGTCTGTTCAACAACGCAAATAACGCAATGAATGTTGTTGAACTGTCAAAATGAGACCCATTGCTACTGATACAATGAACCTGCTGTACGATCGTAAATGAAGCAAAAGGAGTATGTAGCAGGCGTTCAGCAGGGTAATTGCGTAACACACTATCAGTAGCAATGGGTTTCATTTTGACAGTTCAACAACATTCATTGCGTTATTTACGTTGTTGAACAGACACATTTTTCGAACATATGGAGCAATGGATTAGCAATATGCATCAAAATGATTCAAATAGAGAGTAATAGTGTGTTACGCAATTAGGGTGCTGTAGTTTCTGCCTGCCCCCATGGGAAAGGCATGAGTTTATGTTTATACGTATAAACTAGCTCCTGCCCGCAACCTTGTCCGCGTGAAATTTCTTGTCCCCCGACCCACCCGTCGCATGGTATCGCCTGCCCGCTATTACTTCGTTTTCGTTTAACATTCGTTGTGACTTTTTTTTTGCTCTGTTCTTAAGGGGCCTAGCGTGATGTTAAATAACCTACAGCAATCCGCAAAAAATGGGCTATAAAATGCAAACATATTTTTTCAAATCCAACTGATAGTTTTAGAGATTAGCGCGTTCACAAAAACAAACTCTTCCGCTTTGTTATTCGTATAGATAGACAGATTATCACAGCGTAGCTAGCATGCTTTTGAACAAAAACTATCAATTTCAAGTCTGTAACTATGTTTGTCTGTAGTTATACAAACAATAAAGAAGATGATAATAATACAAACAAAATACGGAGGTACTTTATTTTACAGGCATTTAATAATAATAATAATAATAATGGCCCGACTGTCAAGCTGACGGTCGATAAAATATTTAACCGTGTATTTTTTATTGGATTTTTTAACTATTAATGCAACAATGTTGTTATGTGTTCAACTTCCAACCCGAACATCATTCTTTCCGACCCGAAATTGTCATAATAATCAAAAAATACTTGTTACAAGAAGAAAACTACTACCTACTATGACACGGAGAATACAATACCTAGTACAATGCTGACAAGAAGTCGGGCACGACAGCTGATACTAAACACACACCCAACATCTTCGGGTTCGTCGCTCAGCTCCGCCTCGCAGCTGCCGGAACCTGCTCCAAACGTGAGTCCAGTGATACCGGCTGCTGCAGTTGCGTCGAGCTCGAGCGACGAATACTTCTCGCCGCCGACGACACCACCACCAGTACGTCGACGCGGAAGAGGCCGACCACCGGCCAGCTTAGGACTCCGAGGCCCACCGGCCTCTGATAGGGTCCCCGCTCCCGGTGGAAGTGTGCAGCGCATGCGGTGGACACAAAATGTCAATGAAAATGTCATGCGTGCATACTTTGGGGCTACAGAGGGGGGAAGTAACTTGACTGCGTACCGTGGTCGGATGCTCTCTCTGTTTCAGGTGCTTGAGCCAGCTGTTAACGTGTCGGCGCAACGACTTTCGGATCAGGTGCGGGTCATCCAGCGTAACCATATGCTGGATGACGACGTACTTGATCGACTACGTCTCGAATCACGGAATAGCCGTGTTACACCTGCTTCACCACTGGTCACAGTGTTGCAAAATATACCCAGTACATCACCGCGACCCGACCGCGTTGGTGAAGAGGATGATGACGTGGCTATATCCGTGAGTTCCCAGTACAATGTACGATTGAGGAGCGCTTTGGAGGATGCTTTCCGGGAGTACCGTTCCGCTCCGCCAGAACTTAGACCACGTTTACCTCGTTTGCCCATGCACAAGAAAAACAAGGCGCTGGTGTGTGCTCTAGACTCGCAGCTGTCAAATTGTTTTGACGGCAGCAAAGACCTCACCGATACCCACTCGATCTTGTACTGTGCAGCTGTAGCGGCATGTCGTGTAGCTCATGTTAAATTTCCCAACAGTGACAGAGCTCCACGACCAAAACCAGCTGTACCAGCTTGGCAGTACAGGATTGAGCGTCGTATAGGTGAGGCTAGAGCACTCATCGGCAAGCTTATCTGCTTCAGGGAGGGCAATACTCGCCCTAGAGTGATGCGCTTTGTGAGGCGGGCGTTCTCGGGAACGGATATTAGTTCTCGAGATTATTTGACCTGCGTCACAGAGCGTATCGACTTCCTGAAGCAGAAGATCTATGCATGGGCAAACCGTATTCGTCGGTACAGGCGGAGAGTGGAGCGATACACTCAGAATCGCACATTCCAAAGCGATGAAAGGTGGGTCTATAGGGCTTGGGAACGACCGGACCAAGATGTGACTGACACGCGCCTACCGGATGATGACGCCATGTGTTCGTTCTGGCGAAGCATCTGGTCGGTGCCTGTCGGTCACACCGAGGGTGATTGGACTAGGAGGGTCGAGCGAGCGTGCGATCAAATACCACAAATGGGGGCACTTACCATCAGCCCCCAAGATGTAGCTCGTGCAGTCCGTCCGTTACCTAACTGGAAATCTCCAGGACCGGACGGGCTGCACAACTTTTGGATAAAGTGGTTTCAAAGGTCGCACGCCTGCTTGGCTTCCCAGTTCCAGTCGGCCTTAGAGTCAGGGTCGCTGCCCCAGTTCCTAACGACAGGGATTACCCACCTGCTCCATAAATCAGGTAGTACTGCGGAGCCTAAAAATTATAGACCGATCACTTGTCTACCAACGGTCTATAAAGTTCTTACATCCATTTTGAGAGCTAAACTTAACAAACATATAGAAACAAACTACATCATGTCTGCCTCTCAAAATGGATGTAGGAACGGGTCCCGCGGTACTAAGGAGCTGCTCCTCATCGATATGGCCATTAGCCAACAGGTTCGTCGTTCCCGAAGGGATCTGTCGACATGTTGGATAGATTATAAGAAGGCCTATGACTCGGTGCCACATACATGGCTCATGAGGGTGCTGGAGTTGTATAAAGTGGATGCAACTCTACGCAACTTCCTGATGTCGTGTATGGGGCAATGGAGGACGGTCCTTCGCTATCCAGGATGTCGAAATATCCAGAGGAATAGCGAACCGATAAGGATCGAGCGAGGTATATTTCAGGGTGACAGTTTGAGTCCACTTTGGTTCTGCCTAGCCTTGAATCCTCTAAGCACTCTGCTGGAGGATTCAGGTCTAGGCTATCGGCTGAGGAGAGGTGGTCAGGTTATATCTCACCTTCTTTACATGGATGACCTAAAACTCTTTGCCCCCAACAATTTGCAACTGATGGAGCTACTGAAAGTAACTGAAACTTTCAGTAGCGCCATCAGGATGGAATTTGGTGTGGACAAATGTGCGGTCATGCATGTAAAGCGAGGGAAGATTGTGGAATCCGTGGGGACCCAACTCTCGGATTCCATAAACCTTAGAGCCCTCTCCGCATCCGAAACCTATAAGTATTTGGGTATGTCGGAAGCGTTGGGCATCAATGTTGCTGACATGAAGCAATCGTTGAAGGAGCGTTTCTTTGGCCGCCTGAATAAAGTATTTAATAGTCTTTTATCAGGCGGAAACAAGGTGCGCGCCTTCAACGGTTGGGTCATGCCGGTTTTGATGTACTCTTTCGGCATACTCAAATGGACTCAGACGGAACTTAACGCCCTGGATAGGAGGATCCGCACTCTGCTGACCACAAACCGGATGCATCACCCACGTTCATCGGTGATGAGACTGTATATCCCGCGGAAGTGCGGAGGTCGAGGCTTCTTAAATGCTAAGACTCTGCACAACCGTGAGGTATGCAGTCTCAGGGAATACTTCCTAGAAGCCGATGTGGGGATGCACCGAGATGTGGCCTCGGTAGACAAGGGCCTCACCCCGCTCTCCTTAGCTAACGAGAACTGGCGCAAACCTATAGTATTAGATACTAATGACCGCAGGGAGGTATGGCAGAGCAAAGAGCTTCACGGGCGCTTTTACCGAGTCCTACATGGGCCCGATGTAGACCTTTTAGCATCCGTATCCTGGTTACGATTCGGTGACCTCTTTGGGGAAACCGAAGGTTTTGTCTTTGCGATTATGGACGAAGTTATAATGACGAACAACTACCGGAAATATATTGTGAAGGACGGCACGGTTGACATTTGTCGGGCATGCCACCGTCCCGGGGAATCAATCCGTCACATTATTTCTGGCTGTTCTCGTCTGGCTAACGGAGACTACTTGCATAGGCACAACCTTGTAGCCAGGATTATCCACCAGCAACTTGCTCTGAAGTACAATCTTGTGGAATCGGAAGTTCCGTACTATAGGTATGTGCCCGACCCAGTTCTCGAAAATGGCAATATCACGTTGTACTGGGATCGATCTATCATCACTGACAGGACTATTGTTGCCAATAAGCCCGACATAGTGGTGATAGATCGATTAGAACGTCGCGCAGTGATTGTTGATATAGCGGTCCCGCATGACGAGAACCTCGTGAAAGCTGAAAAAGATAAACAGAATAAATATCTTGACCTGGCTCGCGAGGTTGTCGACATGTGGGAAGTGGATACAGCAATCATTGTGCCGATAGTCGTGACGGCCAATGGCATAATAGCCAAGAGCCTCGATCAACACCTGAAGAGGCTCTCGTTAGGCGGCTGGATCAAGGGCTTGATCCAGAAAGCGGTACTTTTGGACACGGCGCGTATCGTTAGGAGGTTCCTCTCTCAGCAGCCCTGACCGCCGGTAGCTTGGACCCTGCTCCCGATACCGGTGGGCTACTACTATTTTTTATATTTTTAAATGTTTTTTTTATTTTTTTATTTTATGTTTATATAAAAATATTTAAAAATATAGATAATAAGTGTATAAAAATGAAATAAAGGAAATAATAATAAAACTGAAACTTTCAGTAGTGCCATCAGGATGGAATTTGGTGTAGAAAAATGTGCAGTCATGCATGTAAAACGAGGGGAGATTATGGAATCCGAGGGAATTCAACTCTCGGATTCTATAAACCTTAGATCCCTCTCCTCATTCGAAAGCTATAAGTATTTGGGTATGTCGGAAGCGTTAGACATCAACGATGCTGAAGGAACGTTTCTTTTGTCGCCTGAAGAAGGTATTAATTAGTCTTCTTTCAGGCGGAAATAAGGTGCGTGCCTTCAACGGTTGGGTCATGCCGGTTTGGATGTACTCTTTCGGCATACTCAAATGGACTCAGACCGAACTCGACGCCCTGGATAGAAAGGTCCGTACACTGCTGACCGCAAACCGGTTGCATCACCCACAATCATCGGTGATGAGACTGTATATCCCGACGAAGTTATCTTGACGAATAAGTACCGGAGACATATTATGAAGGACGGGACGGTTGACGTGTGTCGGGTATGCCACCGTCCGGGTGAGTCCATCAGACATTTGATCTCTGGTTGTTCTCGTCTGGCTAACGGCGAGTACTTGCACAGGCATAACCAAGTAGCCAGGATTATTTACCAGCAACTTGCTTTGAAATAATATAAGCTTGTGGATTCTGAGGTACCGTATTACAAGCATGTGCCCGACCCAGTTCTCGAATATGACCATGTCACGTTGTACTGGGATTGGTCTATCATCACTGACAGGACTATTGCCGCCAACAAACCTGATATAGTGGTGATAGATCGATTAGCGCGCCGCGCAATGATTGTCTATTTTACCATGCCACACGACGAGAACCTCGTGAAAGCTGAGAAAGAAAAACAAATCAAATATCTTGACTTAGCACACGAGGTTGTTGACTTGTGGAATGTGAGCTCGACTATCATTGTGCCGATTGTCGTATCGGCCAATGGCCTGATGGCCAAAAGCCTCGATCATCATCTATCGAGGCTCTCGTTAGGCGGTTGGATCAAGGGCCTGATTCAGAAGGCAATACTCCTCGATACGGCTCACACTGTGAGGAGGTTCCTGTCTCTGGAGCTCTAACCACCGGTAGCTTGGACCCTGCTCCCGACACCGGTGGATTACTATTTTTTAATATTTTTAAATGTTTTTATACTTTTTTTATATTTTAAGAAATGTTTAAAAATATAACAAAATAAGATAACTAAATAAATAAATAACATAATAATAATAAAATTTATTTATTTCCAATAAGTTACGGACAAGAAATACATAAATACGATTTTATGTATTTTTTTTGTCTCCTTTACTCTGTCACACGTTGTCTACATCTCTCTATCTAATGTCCTATCGCAGGTATGCTGGAAGAGATTTCTTATGAAATAAGCATCACCTTTGTACCTATTTTTCTGTTATGTTTTTTCTTGTCTGTTTATATATGTGTGTACATAAATGGTAAAATAAAATAAATATAAAAATAAATGTAGTTGTTATGGTTAAAATTAGGTTTTATGGTTAAAATTATTTATGGTTAAAAATAGTAAAGACAGGTACTAGGTGTATAATTATGCTGTAACCACAAGATTTGTACATGAATTAGGTGAGCCCGGCCTCTTAAACTAGGGTGACCGAGAGAGAGTGTTGAGTGGTGAGTGTTGAGTGTGTTGTGTTTGTGTTGAGTGTTGTGTTGTGTGTGTGTTGTGTTGTGTGTTGTGTTGTGTGTTGTGTGTGTTGTGTTGTGTGTGTGTGTTTTGTGTTGTGTTGTGTTGTTGTTGTGTGTGTGCTCGTGTTCAGTGTTCGCGCGTGCGTTTTGTTTGTGCAGAATAAACTTTTATTCTTTCTTTCTTCTATAAAATAAACAAAACTTGTGAAGAGTGTTAGTTTGCCATGTTTTTGTTTGTATAATATCTTACATTTAATAATAATATAATATAATAATATTCCACAACTTTCACACAACGCCATTTAGTCCCAAACTAAGCAGAGCTGGTGCTATGAGTACTAGACAACTGATAAACATACATTATATTTCTAAATACAAAGATATTATAGATAAATTACACCCAGACAAAGAACTAAATGATCGTGCTCATCACACAAAAATTTGTCCTGGGTAGGAATCGAACCCACGATCTTGCGTATAGTAGTCAGGGCCACTAACCACTAGACCAACAGGCCTGCCGATTTGTATGTATCTTGAAAAGTATGTATTTTGTACATGAGGTGTATAAAATAATAACACTTTGTGTCATTAACATTCGAGACGCAAGTACTCGCTGGTTGCAGAGACTAGAGCTATCAAACTCGTACTCGCTCAGCGATGCTCGTTTTGCAGGCAAAACACTCGCTCAGAGTCTCACGCTTGTTATTTACGCAAACCAGGTGCCGTATTATGACCGTTTAGTGCCATCATGATTCCAGTGTAAAAGAGAGACGGAGCTATACATGACCGATAGCACCATCCCTTTTTCGCACTGGAATCATGATGGCATTAATACTTCGTAATACGGCCCCAGCAAGTAATCGCTCGTCGTCGTCGCGCACTTGCTGCTCGGTACTCGCCAACTCCTAACTTAGTTGCTAGGTCTTCTCGCTTTTCGTCATACACCGGCCGGTGGGGGCAGGTGCCTGGACAGAAAAATAGTGTAATAAACTCCACAGCAACACGTCTCTGTTTGTCTACTTACCGATAGGTGTCTTTCTTAAGTTTTTCCCTCCAGGAGATATATTTTCGGTACTGTATTGTCCAGTTAGGCCCTTTGTACACGACACGGTTTCAAAAACGTGTATTTCATCAACAAGCTTCTATAGTGATTCATACCCCACTGACAACCGTGCCTGCACACGGTGAATCAACCATAGTTTATCACGGCATCGGCATGAAAAATGTGTGTGTACCTTTTGTAGGAGTAAATTGGTGGAAATAGCCTTATCAAAATTTATCTTAACTAACTTAGAACATGTACACCATATAAATTACAGACAATTTAAACTAAGTACTAAATTAAAAATAACTAACGAACTATATAAATAAATACAAAAAAAAAAGGATTAGAACTATTTGTTGATAATATTACAATATAATTAGCACTTTAACAGTCAGGATGCGCCTTGAGCTTGCTATAACACAATAGAACATTATTTATTTGTATTCACATGGACACAGTAGGTATTAATAATACTTTATATTAGATTTTTTGGCTATTCCAGTACCTGCCGGTCGATTCTGTAAAAATCTCACCGTGACATCATAAGTGAAGTGAGCACTTAATAGTGTTAATCCCTAGCGAATGACAGCTCACTCCACGCTCACTTCACCCAAGCTTTCACGGTGAGATGGTTACAGAATCAATAACAATACAGAAATATTCTTTATTTGTACACAGACTTGACAACAATATCATGATGTGCATAATGAACCTTTAATGTTCCCACTGCTGGGACACAGGCCTCCTCCTCTGTGAGAGGGAGTGGGCCGTAATCTACCGCGCGGGCCCAGTGCAGATTGGTAGATGTCAAATGTCATGTCTTCGAATTTTTGGTTCAAAACAGTGAAGAGAAACATCGTGTGTTTCCCTCACCATTTTGAGAGCAGTGGTGATGAAATAATTTACACAAAGTAATGCGCCTGCGTGAGTTCAAACCTACGACCTACAACTCGTAAGTCGCGGCTGTTACCACTGGGCCACCACTGCTCCCAAATTATATAAAATGAATCCAATTTAAACTACGCGGTTAAAACCGGATTTACCGACATGTTATTAAGTGGCAGTGGGCCGGCGATGCTGGTCGAAGGACCAATAGCCGTTGGAGACGAGTCCTGGAGTAATTAAAGACCGCATATCGACAAGCGCAGCGTTGAACGATTCCCGGCTATATATATGGACCGAAGACCTTGCAAAGGTAGCTGAGACAGACTGGATGCTGGGACTGGATGCTGGGACTAAATGCTGGGACTGGATGCTGGGACTGGATGCTGGGACTGGATGCTGGGACTGATGCTGGGACTGGATGCTGGGACTGGATGCTGGTACTGGATCCTAGGACTGGATGCTGGGACCGGATGCTGAGACTGGATGCTGGGACTGGATGCTGGGAATGGATGCTAGGACTGGATGCTGGGACCGGATGCTGGGCCCGGATGCTGGGACTGGATGCTGGGACTGGATGCTGGGACTGGATGCTGGGAATGGATGCTAGGACTGGATGCTGGGACTGGATGCTGGGACTGGATGCTAGGACTGGATGCTGGGACTAGATGCTGGGTGCTAGTGTTGTGGAACAGCTTGGGAGAGGCCTATTATGCAGCTGTGAACTGCGGTAGGTTGAGCTGATTAATTTAATGCATCCATACATCAGTTCATTTTAATGCAGCTCTATCGGTCTGTTACCTTTCCACGCCTTAACTCAAACTTGGACACGGATTGACTTTGACCTGGGTTAGAACATAATAACCTTTTATTCCAGTAGTACGTTTCCGTGGGGCTTGTGGCTAAGTAATAACAGCCGCACGAGTCGATCGATCAGGTTAAGCTACGTTTGCCACGATTGCTCCGTGTATGGATGACCATCTTTACATATCAAAACCCCTCCGTGCCTTGGAAAGCACGTTAAGCCGTCGGTCCCGGCTGTCGTTCTTGGATCTTGGGCTGTCGCTACGGGTCGTCAGAAGCCCGAAAGTCTGACAACCAATCTTACCTAGGGGTATTTACCAGTATCTGGATTGTGGAGGTCAGATAGGCAGTCGCTTCATGTAAAATAATGGTATGCAGCTGCATCCGGTTAGGCTGGAAGTCGACCCTAACATAATTGGGAAAAGGTTAGGCAGATGATAGGACGTACCCGTGGGATAATTTCCGAAGTTAGCGTGACCGAAGCCGCGGGCAAAAACTAGTTTAAAATAATTGGTAGAACCATTAAGTCAATGGGTAGAACTCAACGAACTCCCCTTTTTAAGAAGGCGTCGGTATTCAGTCTTTTCCAAAGGACATTGTTTAGTGAGCTGTTAAAAATATACCTAAAGAGCTCAATTTAACGACTAGATAGTTAAATGGGCAGTGGACGGAGTTATCAAATCGTAAACTTGTTATAATGACGCTGTTCTAACTACAGAAAGCAATTAAGACACTGTTTTATTTATTTATTTTAAGAAACTGACATTAATTAATGCGCAGGTAGGTACTGCGATTAATTAAATCTACGAAACTCATAGTTGGAAACTTTAATTTTATTTTCCAGACGATAAATTGCTGAAAGCAATTATTTTAAGTCACGCAAAAACAAAATATGGGTTGAAATTATATTTTAATTTGGCCATCGAATTTCGTTTTACAGATTTAAACCCACAGGATTCCTGAAATATCATAAGCTTATCAGAATCAGCTTACAAAGTTCCCACTGCTGGGGGTCGGTGAGAGGGAGTGAGCTGTAATCCACCACGTGGGCCTATTCCGGGTTGGTGGATGGCACATGTCTTCGAATTTTTGTTTCTTGGACATGTCAGTTTCCTTACGACGTTTTCCTTCAGCGTTTTGACAGCAGTGGTGATGGAGTTCGATACGCAAGTTTTTGTCTGGGTTCGAACTCACGAATTACAACTTGTAAAGCCAGGGCCTCTACTACTGGGCTTCCACTACTTACTGAAATAACTGAGTGTATTTCGATCGAAAAATATGTCAATAAAATCTGGTATGCGCTTAAGATTCCCTGGGGAATGTAGATTGTTACTTTATATATAGCTAGCATTTGTCTGTCTGTCCGCTTTATTGGTGAGTAGTTAAGATTTACGAGCTTTGGGAAAACATGGGGTATTTTTGGATCTTCCGAGTCTGTTGTTACAAAGTGGCGTTTCTTGGTATTTATGGTACTACTATTTTGTAAGTCAAATCCGTGACTCGAAAAGCACGTTAAGCCGTTGGTCCCGGCTATCATTCGTGGATGTTTGACAGTCGTTACGGAATATCGGTAGTCCGAAAGTCTGACAACCAGTCTTACCAAGGCGTATCGTATTACCCAGTAACTGGGTTGTGGAAGTCAGATAGGCAGTCGCTCCATGTAAAATACTGGTATTCAGCTGCATCAAGTTAGACTGGAAGCCGACCCCAACATAGTTGGGAAAAGGCTAGGCAGATGATATTTTGTAAGTCAAATTCAGCACATAACGGAAACGTCTCAATGTAACATATATATTACTTAATAGGAACATAGCTCATAAATTGCTTAGGTAGAATTGCTTAAGTAAGTAGTTTGGCAATTTTTATTTGGGACATCACATAAGGGAAACCTGGTCTATTAATTAATAATTAGCATAGTATCACGCCTTGTGTCATCTTATGCGTATGCCATTATCTCAATTCATTGACTGTTAAGTTTCTGTTTCATACGCCATTGTTACAGAAAAAACAGAAGTTTGCTTTCTAAGAATAGTAATGTCAGTAACCAGTCCCTCGTCCTCCTCGCTCCGAGTCACTAGCGGGCTACTGAACGGAATGCACTTGTATTTTTACTCAGTTGTTATTTGCTCTTTGCTCACCTACGTTTTATTATGTGTGTATGGTACGATGGGGTAGGTTATTAAACTCCACAAACCACTGAAAACAAAACAAATACTTACATATTTTAAAACGAGTCTAACAAACAAGAAAATCTTTATTAACAAGTCTAACAAAATTTATATAAATAACGTTGACCCGAATTCATGAAATAAGTTAATATTTTGATTAGTTTATTTAAGTACTTAGATGTATCAAAGCATGTTCTCGGCTATATAGTGCCAGTTGAGCTTGATGTTCAGGAACACTGTCTTCCTAAACATGTCGTCGGTGTCGGTAAATAGATCGTGGACACGTAACATATCGTCATTATTCTATGGCATTCAGCAAAAGCAGCACGAACGACTACAAAATGAAATACAGACGCCAGCACATCAAGCTACTACTATCTGTCAAATTTCTTTAATAGATTTTCAACTTTATCGCTAAAGCATTAGGTTCAAAGTTGATTGGGAAAATTTGACAGTTTCGGGTAGCTTGATGTGCTGGCGTCTGTACCTACTGAATGTAAGCTTTCATATGAAATGAACCTGTTGTTTGAACTTCCATTTTGAGCAATGCCTATCCTTTCATTGTAAACACAAGACAAATACTAACCCAACTTGTAATCATAATATCCGTCATGTAATTAAACAGTAAAGTATTTCTTTTGCTTACATGTGAATCATCATAGATCTCTGTTTGAAATGCAAGCCATTATTAGTAGCGTTAGAAGTGATTCTAGATTTATTGTTACCTTTATCATCTTGTAATATGATGTCTGTTCTAACCATAATAAATGTTTGCTTTTTTTAAGTTTCTTTTTTTTTTTTGTACAGTCCATGTCAGAAATATTGTTAACCAGCTAAAGGTACTTACTAAAGTGATATTTTTAGGAAAAAAAGGCAGCACATGAGCCCAGCATAAACCTATCAGCTATAGATTTATTTTTCAGAAAAAAAATCGTCGAAAAAAAACTATAGCAAAGTTTGTCCTCGACTGTACAAACTCGGTGGTTTTTTGAGATAAAATGTTTTGTTACAATAATTGTCGGTTATAAGAAATAAGTTGACATGCATTAGAACTCTATTAGTAATCAGGCCAGACTCCATACAAAAATGCCCATCATTCTTTATTTATTCGTCAATCACAATTTGTACAAGACTAGATTGGTGGCTGGCGCAGTGGTTAAGCGATTGACTCCTGCGCAGCGTGTCGCGGGTTCGATTCCCGCGCGGAACAAATATTTGTATGACCTACAAGTAGTTGCATCGGGTCTGGCTGCTTGTTTATGTGAGTTTAAATGTTTGTAAACGCACCCACAATACAGGAGAAATTCCAAGTGTGGGGTAACGTCTTAAAAGAGAAAAAAAAAGACAGTGACCCCAAACTAGGCATTTGCCTGTATCTTGAGAGTCAAGATATAAATAAAATCCCCTGTAATAGGCGGCGAGCTTATTACGATCAACCGGACACAACCCCGGCTGCGGGCTGCTACTGAGAAATTCCAGACAGAAAAACAAAATAACACAAAATTTATAATTAATATAAGTCTGATGCTTATGGCTTCTCTGTATGAGAAGAGGCCTTTACTGTGCCGTCGACAACGTACCGCTAGTATATTTGAACACGGTGCTCAAATATACGAGCAGCATGTTGTCGATGGCACCCGCCAACATGCGTCGGCGGTTGCAGTTGCCTCTGTCGCTCGCGTGTATTCACAATTATCCCGAAGTGGGATAATTATAGGCAATTATATACAACGTGTAAAGCAAAGGGGGTATCAACCCTGAAGGAGGTGAATGTGCTCATGAAACTCAACAACTTTCCCCAAAGAACATAGGTCGAAATATGAAAAAAAAATTTGGCCCTCCCATAGTAAATCAATCAGCTGGTAGTCAGTTTTGTAAGGGAGGGCCAAATTTTTTTTTCATATTTCGACCTATGTTCTTTGGGGAAAGTTGTTGAGTTTCATGACCACATTCACCTCCTTCAGGGTTGATACCCCCTTTCCGTTACACGTTGTATACTAAAAGTATTGACAATATTTCCATGTAGCATGTTACATGCCATTGGCGTGCAAATAAGGTCAATTACTTGCAAAAAAGGGGCTTGCTAATACATTATAATTATCTGATACCTTAATGTGTACTTTTATAATTTCTAAAGTGACGATATTATCGTAATCGTCCACGTATATGTCCATAATATGTATGGAAATACGTGCACGTTATAACGCAATCGTAAACGGAAATTTAAAAGGGTCTTCGTTATATTTCCATACATTTTACTTCCCTGTGTTATCGTGATGCCGTGGATGTCCGCGATAGTATTTTCCCGTTAGACATTATAAAAACATCTTATGTGTTCTTGTGTGTTTACTAAGAATTTACTGCATGCTAGCCGAATTGATTAAATTATTTGATAGTACATCTGTAGACGATCCCCAAAACAAATGAATCTCTGGATTTGGACGGTAATATTGCACGAAAGGTTTCCCCCCCCTTTTATTCATGTCGTGTATAAATAAGCCCATCTCTGGGGACAAAATATGTCTTTCGCTTACAAATCACTACTAATGCTAAGTTCCTATAAAAAAAGAAGAAATTGATTTGCTTAGGTAACATTTTTTATTGCCAAACTGAGCATATATGTAAATAGATTCGTGAGCTAATTTTACCTGTGATAACGACTTCCATAAGGGGAGATCTACTATGCAATGCTATGAGGTATTTGCTTCATTATTGGTAAAGATACAAGAGCCTTCATTTTAACCAATAACGATCCTTAAATTTTATTGGAATCGGCCATTATTCAGTTCCTTCGTACCTTGGATATCACCATTCTCATCCAAGTGATCTTTACCCAAAATTAAGTTCTTCAGTATGACATCAAGTGTCCCACTGAATACAAAATGGCTACCCTTTGTTTTGCACGTGAACGGAATCCTAATGTCGTGGTAGTACTTGGAAATAATCTTGATCAATAACTTAGATGTCACTTTATGGGCCATTCGTGAGGACATGGACTCGTTTGTACGTTTATGGAGTTTCCTTGCCATATTATTTGTATTTACCCTGTCTTAAGCATCCTTCCGTGTTTTTATGGAGCATCAATCTTGATTTCCGCAATCCGATTAATGCGCATAACCGATATTCTATCAAATTGGGCACTTGAACTGTAATAATTTATTCATTTATTGAGGATTTCCAACAAAAAAGGTACTTCCGTGTACATTTTTTGTTTAGTCACGATTTATATATATTAAGTTTTAGTCTAGTGCACTCTTTCAATGAAGAAGTTACCATTTTTTGAATGGGTTTATTATCAAAATTTAAGTAAAATGAAACAAAATTGTGGAAGAATCATGAAAATATCTCTAGAAATGAAAAAAAATTATGGGACTTTTAAGTTGCGATATTAGGCAAATTATCACTTTATCCTTTTACGAAGCCTTCTTCCATTATAGTGAAATAAAAACTACACACTCATAACGAAACAAACAACAACCGGTTGATTCTGTTAGAATCTCACGGTGAGAAGTTAGGCGAAGTGAGCTGTTATTCCATCGGATGGTAGAGATTGACACTAATGACTGTTCACTTTAAGCTCACTTCACCCGAGTTATCACGGTGAGATTTTTACAGGATAGCAGTACGTAAATAACTACAAACGGCGCGAGAGCCCTTGTGCGATTACGAAACTAACACTTAAACGAATTTTGATGCGACGATATCAGATAGGTCAAAAATGACGTCACAGGCGAATTAGAGGCCACAGACGTTCCGTGCTAAAATCTACTTCTAAGTCATTTATGATCAATTAAAAAAAAATCAGCGATTTATTAGTTTTGGTCTATTATTTTAATACCATTACGTTAAAAATATAGTATTATAAAAACATAATGAAACTTCTCCTTCATAAGAGGCTACAGTATGCTTTAAATTGGGATTGGGCCGTCGTGAGCAGCTCAGAGTGGACGTGTGTCGATCTGTATTAGAAATTCCTATCTCTAAATTCTGTGATTGGCTGCAAGTTGTGAATTTTAATTCCTTGTCACTCTTTAAGTGTTTTTACCTGTCGTCACCTCCCACTGGGCGGTCATAGAACGGGATAGATACTGTTATGCAAATTGACTCCTCAAGTGTAGTCCCAAAAGTGACTGTGATTTGGTGGATTTGAACTGGCGACGCCTGCCTCTGCGGTCTGCGTGTGTTCCGCTGCGCCACCGAGCAAGTATCAGTGCGCGCCGAACTTCGTGACTGTTTCGTGAGCGGCTTACGTCATCGCCTGTGCTACTACGGTGACGCTTAACAGTGCTACGAGCTACGCGCTACGATCCTGTTACGAGTCAGCTATCGGCTACGCCGCTACCGGTAGCATTACAACCGAATATCGACTGTTGGACCGGTGCTACTGTATTGTCCATAATGTTGAGTATCCCGCGCACTCCGCCCAAAACACCGACCGTAAGTCTGAGCCACTCTCATTCGCAATCAGAGCCTGATATTAACTCCGCCGCAACGATGAGCGGATTTGTCACCTCCCGTAACAAACGACCGCGCAATGCTGACTCCCCGCAAGACGGTTCTAGCTACCACACTCCCCAAGTTGATGAAAAGGACTGCATCTCGAAATCATTAGCGGAACAGACTGCCCTAATGACCAAACTTGTATCTGACGTTGCAGAAATAAAGTCCCAAAACTTGGCCATTCAGGCAACAAACGTCGCAATTCAAAACTCCAACGAAGAGATAATTCAATCCATGAGTTTCCTCAATGCGAAGTTTGAAGATATGAAGAATGAGATAGAAGAACTAAAAAAAACACGAGATGCACAGCAGAGACACATAGACCATCTAGAAAAAAAGATTACCGACCAACAGCTCAAATCACGCTCATCTGGCGTCGAAATCCGTAATGTGCCTACTGCTGTCTCCGAAACCAGCGCCAGTCTCTCAAGTACAGTGATCAAAATTTGCGAGGCTTTGGGAACACCCATCAGTGACTCCAATATTCGAGACGTGTACCGCCTATCCGGAAAACCCACAAACACCAACTCCCCGCGCCCTATAATTGCCGAATTTGTTGCCGTAAGCACTAAGCAAACCGTTGTATCGGCAGTGCGTTCATTCAATAAGGGCAGGTCTAAAGACGAGAAACTTAACACTTCTCACGTCGGAATGCCTGGCAAGCCGCAACCTATTTATATCGCCGATCAGCTGCCTTTAAGTGCAAGGAAACTTTACCATCAAGCTCGGGAATTTGCTTCAAGGCACGCTTACAAATTCTGCTGGGTTTCCAATGGCAACATTTTTCTGAGGAAGCTTGAAGGGGACAGGCATATTCTGATTGGTTCTGAACAGTCCCTTCAAGATCTCGAATCCAAATGACTATATCATCCATTTTACCTTCTCGTACATCATTTTCTGGTTCTTCTTCGATCTCTCTTAAACACAATTATCTCAACATTACACTTAAATTTAAAATTACATATTGTACAAATCAACACTACCTCACCTAAACACAAATACAAACTTCTCTCATTATACATCTTAACACCTTTCCCAAGTCGTATGCCTATAATTCTATGTATCTATAAGGCTCCAACTCCGTTCCTCTCTCCCCATCCTCAAGTATTTTTCTTAAACTGCCTGTCTTGTGGTTTATACATAACTAAAAATGGCGAACATAAATGACATCATACAAGATATTGATGCATCTACGTGTATAGGTACCTCCCTCAACTGCCTACCTGAACTCTGTCCACGGTACGTTATCCCTTCCACTCTTGGTAATTTTAATTTACTTCATGTAAATATCCGCAGTGTCAGTAAAAACTTCGACTTTATCCAGCTTCTAATAAACCAAACAAAAATCAAGTATGACGTTGTGATTCTCACGGAATGCTGGCTCAGTAAGGTCACCAATCTACCTGTTTTGGACGGGTTTCTGGCTTACTCTACCATCTCTAACTGCAATCAAAATGACGGTATTATTGTATACACCAGATCTGGTTTGCAAAGCTCTGTGCGGGAACCTGAATTTGAAGGGGGTAATTGCCTGGTATGTGAAATAGGTAACAACGAATTGGCAGTAGTTGCAGTATATCGTTCACCATCATTAAACTCTAAGAGTAACTTCAACTCCTTTGTATCTAGCCTGGACAGTGTGTATAATAGTATCTCTCGCTACTCAAACATCGCTCTTATGGGTGACATGAACTTGGACCTGAGTCCAACCAACAGAAACGACAGAACTCTCGAATACCTATCACTAAATGCCTCTCACGGACTTTTGCCCACCCATCTCATCCCTACTCGTTTAGATAGATGTTTAGACCACATATTCCTTAAGTCCAACCTCACAGCTACCTCTCTCATCCTAGAATCGCATGTCACAGACCATAAACCTACTCTCTTGAATATTGCTAATTACAACCCACCGAGCAAACCATCCCGCAAAGTCACTCGCTTAAATTATACAGCCATAGTTGCTGATCTCGAAAATGTGGACTTTTCTGGAATGTATAACACTGATGACGTCAACACATCAACAAGCATATTCATCGATTCTATTATTTCGGTCGTCTCTAAACATTCAACTCAAGTAAAGGTCCCTAGGAAAAAACATGTTATAAAACCTTGGGTCACTCCAGGACTGTTAAAATGTATACAAAATCGAGATAGAATGCATATTAAAGTCAATAACTGTCCAGATAACCTAATCCTAAAAACTACCTACACTCGGTACCGCAACTTCTGCAACGATTTACTTAGGAAACTTCGAATTGCTTATGAAACTAATGAATTAAAAGAAGGCAAAAACTGTCCCCGTAAACTGTGGCAAACAATTAACTCCATCACTAACAGACATAAACCGCAGACAAGTCCCTCCGAGTTGTTGGAATTGCAAGATGATCACAAGTCTTCAGTTAACGAGGTGTGTCACTTCTTTAGTTCCATAGGAAGCGACCTAGCTGATAAAATCACATCACAGCATCAAGCTTCACACACGCCAAATACCGTCCATTCCCACCCATACCGTATTAGTCCCCAACCATCACAGGTTAACTCCCTTGCTATTCTCGATGTCTGTGAATCTGAAGTTGAGGCCCTCATACTCCAGCTACGCGACAAGAGTGCCGTGGGCTGGGATGGTCTGTCGCCTCGGTTGTTGAAATGCTCTCGACATGTTTTGGTCCCACCCATGACTTTCCTATGTAACCTATCCATCAAAACAGGCGTATTCCCTGATGCTTTTAAAAAGGCTATTATTCACCCGATTTACAAGGGTGGGGACAGAAACTGCGTCACTAACTACAGGCCTATCTCGGTACTACCAGCTCTTTCTAAGGTCCTAGAAAGGATTCTAAACAACCATCTTAGGCGATTCCTTGATAAATACCGCATTATCTCTGACAACCAGTACGGCTTCAGGCCAAGGGTGTCAACAGAGGATGCGGTACTGGAACTCACGAAAACGGTTGCTGTGAACTTGGACAGTAAAACGAAATGCCTCGGAATCTTTCTGGACCTCTCAAAGGCGTTTGATACAGTTTCTGTCCCCAACCTCATCTCAAAACTGGAAGTCATGGGTGTGCGTGGTCTCACTTTAGATATCTTTCGGAGCTACCTTACAGACCGTAAACAGTGCGTCAAAATAGATACTTACCTAAGTGATGAGGAAATCATTTCCTACGGCGTTCCCCAGGGAAGCATACTGGGCCCTACCCTATTTCAAATTTACGTAAACGACCTGTGTAAGATGAACCTACCAAATTGCAATATTTACGCCTACGCTGACGATACTGCAATCCTAGTCCGTGGCTCAACTTGGGATATGGTAAAGGCAAATGCGGAATCTGCAATGTCTTCAATAATGATATGGCTAAACTCTAACCTGCTAACGCTAAACCTCAATAAAACTACCTATGTTCCTTTCGGGTTAAGACGAGGTAGTACTCCCGGATCAGATTTCACTCTTAGAGCTCACTCCTTTTTTTTTTTTTTTTTTTGGTATCGGGTTGGAAAATCCTCATGGAGTCCCTCCGCCCTTGGGGAAGGCCAAGGGGACTGTCAGACTCTTACTGACTAAAAACCAACCCGTGTTCCTCATGTACCCGTGTGTCGGAGGGGCGGGTATCGCCGAAGCATTCGTCGCTACCCCCCGACGGGTATTGGCCCGCCAGAACGTCAGGCGGGCCCCGTCACCCACTGCGGCCGTCACCCCGGCCGCAGGACTCCACTATGAGGCGCGCGCGGAACACGACGCCGCCGCCTCGAGGCCTGTTGCTGGTCGGACGACAAGACGCCCCAAGTCTGCCGTCCGCAGGCCGCGCCCTACGGTGGCCGGAAGTCGGCCACCCTACGACGCCCAGTGCGTCTGCTGCGGGAGGGGAGAGAGGAGGCAGCCTCTCTCTCCCTTTCCGCCGCCTCCTTTGCGAGCATCACGGCCTCGCAAAAAGTGGCGACGGCACTCCACCCTGACTCGCTTCCGACCATGGTAGACACAACAGCCGGAAGCGAGAGGTTTCCCGCAGCACCTACGGCCGCGACCAAGTCACGGCGCTGCTCGGCCCAGGCTGGGCACTCCGCCAACGTATGCAGCGCCGTATCGTCGCGGCAATCACCACAATGGTGGCACTGGGACGTCGGCTCCCGGCCTATGCGACACAGGTACTTCCCGAAACACCCGTGTCCGGTAAGCACCTGCGTCAGCCGGAAGCTGAGGGCGCCGTGGCTCCTATTGAGCCACTCCTCTAGAACGGGCCTTACTGCCGCTATAGCGGCATGCCCCTAGAGCTCACTCCTGTCCTGACCCCACGGTACCTTGTGCTTGCCCCACAATAAGCCGTTCAGACACTGCTAAGTACTTGGGCGTACAGATCGATTGCGGACTAAGGTGGGACAAGCAGATCGATACCCTTACTACGAGAACTATGCGTCTAATCCACATCTTCAAGTCCCTCAGAGATTCTGCTGACAGTACCACGCTGAGGCTGATTTACTACTCCCTCTAGCAATCTATACTCGGGTACTGTATAACTGCTTGGGGTGGTGCAGCTAAAACCTTTTTTCTTAGAATAGAAAGAGCACAAAGAGCAATACTAAAAGTTATGACAAAAAAACCTTTTAGATATCCAACATCCTACCTCTATGCCGACTGTAAAGTGCTAACAGTGCGGCAGCTCTTTGTGCTTAAGACTTTACTAAGGATACATAAGTCCCTCCCACCTCCGGACCGGAACAAACGCACTCTTATCATACCCA
Source organism: Eremobia ochroleuca (assembly GCA_949629135.1). Lineage (NCBI taxonomy): Eukaryota > Metazoa > Arthropoda > Insecta > Lepidoptera > Noctuidae > Eremobia > Eremobia ochroleuca. The sequence continues at coordinate 18,804,299 of OX451401.1, read as the reverse complement.
GTACCCAGCACAGAACCGCTTTCGCCCGGCATCAATTTTATATCCTTGGTTCCTACCTGTACAGGAAAATCAATAATAAAATAAAGATAATGGACCTAAACTCCCACAATCTGAAAATCAAACTGACTGAATGGCTACTGCAAAAAGACTACTCATTCACGGAGTCTTTACTAACATTCATAGAATAATCACAAAAATCATTATTCTACCCGATATGACACTCAATACACGATCATTCATTCATCTACCAACCCCTATCCCGGCATACTCAGGCTCTCACACGCCCCCGTAGAGGTACGCACACACTCCCATTCTCACCACTTATACACTTACACCTACTTGATATCACTCACACACACACTTACACTCACACTCACACTTACACTTACACTCATTTACATATCGGCACACAAACGTATTACTTACCACCCTTGCGCTAAGCCCTCTGGCTGATTCTATACCTACATTACTAACCGCCCTGTATGGCCTAACACTGTCTCCTAAGATACAGGACTACCTAGTTTAGGAGACAGGGTTACATGACCTGTGTAGATTTATGTAGATATACCAAAACGTCTTATATATTATGCTCTTGTGTATCATGAATCTTGTGTGTATCATAATAAAGATTATTATTATTATTATTATTATTAATTATCGACTGAATTAACTTGAAACTAAGAATGACGAAACAAAGCAAAGTGACCGCTGCGCTGCCACCGAAGACGCCGTGGAAATAGCGAGGTTTTGGGCCAAGAAGTTCTAATATGCAGTCGTACCAGCGAAACGAAGAGGAAGAAGAAGGCAAACTATTTTATGGCATAATATTCTACTTTACAATTTTAAGTACCTATGGTTCTCAAACATGGTCTTTCACAATTCGGCTGAGGTCTACGCTCGAGGTTTGCCAGAGAGCTACGAACAGGAGTATTCTGTTTATTTAACTTGTGGACCGGGTTATGAATACAACAATCTGTTCCATCACTAAAATAACTGATGTCACTCGGAAATCTCCCACGGTTAAGCGGAATTGGGCTGGACATACCTGCCACGTGTCAGACGATCAATGGGCCAAACATACGACCCAGTGGGTCCCGCTTGATGGCAAACGACATCATCGTAGCAAGCCCAGACGGAGATGGCGGGATGAGCTGGACTCCTTTAATAAAGATTGGTCGATGGCAGCTTTAGACAGAGAGAGGTGAAATGAGAGTAGGGAGGCCTTTTCCCAGCAGTGGGACATTAATGGCTAATCAAAAAAAAAGTACCTGCACCAGAGGAAACCCAAGCTCATAGTACAGACGCCAGCATATCAAGCTACCCGAAACATTCCAAAATTTTCTCAATCAACTTTGAACCTAATGATTTAGCGATAAAGTTGAAAATTTATTAAAGAAATTTGACAGATTGAAGTAGCTTGATGTGCTGGCGTCTGTACATGGTCCATTTATTGAATAAATCTTTGTCATACATACTGATTCCTCCCAATCCTTTATTTAGATAGAGTAAATGAAATACTCGTAATCAGATATTTGATACCTTATTTGAGTGATATAGGTACCGTCGAAATGCTTGAATCCCAACGCTCCCACAAAATAAAAGGACATCGTTCATTTCTTACCTACCCAAAAATAAAAGTGCCGGCCAGAACAAAAAGTACTGTTATCTTATGGGAAATGAGCATTTTCTACTATTACAACGAAAGTCTACAATAAACCCTTCGGCTGCTATTGGAGATTGAAAATGCCAAAACTCATATTTTTTAACAAGTTTATAGTTAAAACATGACTTTCACTGTAATAGTAAAAAATGCTCAAGATGTTATTTCCCATAAGAAAACAGCCGGTCGATTCTGGAAAAATCTCACCGTGATAACTAAGGTGAGGTGAGCTTAGTGTGAGCTGTGAGTCATACTGATGCTAGGGATTGACACTATTGACTACTCACTCCACGTTCACTTCACCCAAGTTTTCACGGTGAGATGGTTACAGAATCGACCGGCAGTACTTTTTATTCTGGCCAGCACTTGGGTATAAAATGTTCGACACTTGAATGATGTACTTTAATTTCATTGTCGAATATGTAACACGAAGGAAAACCATTGTCAGCGTGGGTTTGAAGCTTTAAACTTGATTGATACATCTTATGGGCATATCAATCAGCTATTCAGAGACACGGGTTTTTGAGAGTCATTCCATCAATCCTTCAACGCCTACAGGTTTATTGATGGAACCCTGGAGACGAATTCGAAGATAGATTTTTAGAGATAACATTTCGATCAAATCGTTTTTTGGACGAATTTGTGATTGAAATTAAAATTTATAGACTATTCAAATCTGATTGAATATTCGAATCCAATTCAGATTAAACCTGTATTTTTCCTTGAAAGTGGACAATTCTCGTAATTTTAAGAACGTTCATAGTCTGACGTCATCTCAATCTGTCAAACATACCTCCAATTTCCCAACATTCTTGACAAGTTTTTGACATTGATTGTCGCCGAGATGAGATCGCGTCCAGGTTTTTAAAGTTTTTAATTACGGGAATCGGTCTTCTAGAGTCATCAAATGGCGGACCGCCGACTTATTTTGTGCGGAAATGCAATCTATAACTAACACTTAATCTAAAAATATTAAAATAAAGATTTTGAGTGTTAGCGTACATCAACTTTACTCCAGACTTCAGACAGATCAAGCAATGTAAAAAATGTTATCGTTCACATTATTTTTAAATACTTACTTTGTTATTTTATTTGTTTGTGAGCTAATAATAACAAAAAAATCTTTTTCGTTTAAATTTGTAATTTGTATCAATTGATATTTATAATCTTGATTGCTAACGGAGAGTGACAGTTAAATTATTATTTAATTTTTGTAAACAGGCCCCCAATAAATCTAATTGTTGATCCCTGGTTAAGAACAACCAAATTTAGAACAAGATCATTATTTTGTTGGTATTTTTGACATTTTTGTATGAATAGACGAACTGCCCCGTTGGTCTAATGCTCACAAGCGCTATTGCTGAGTATGAACAGTTCTGCCGGTCGATTATGTAAAAATCTCACCGTGAAATCATAAGTGAAGTGAGCACTTAATTGTGTTAAAACCTAGCGAATGACAGCTCACTGCACGCTCACTTCACCCAAGCTTTCACGGTGAGATGGTTACAGAATCGCGCGGCTGGGTTCGATTCCCGGGTCGGACAAAGTGTTATTAGGTTTTTTTCATCTGGAATTTCTTAGTGGCCGCCCTGAGTGTGGATTCGTGCCAGGTTAATGTCAATAGGCTCACACCTTATTACATGGGACTTATTTAAACATAGCTGGCGAAGTATAGGTGTACTACAGCATCCTAATTGCGTAACACACTATTACTCTCAATTTGAATCATTTTGAAGCATATTGCTAATCCATTGCTCTATATGTTAGAAAAATGTGTCTGCTCAACAACGTAAATAACGCAATGAATGTTGTTGCACTGTCAAAATTAAACCCATTGCTACTGATAGTGTGTTACGCGGTTACCCTGCAGGTGCACTTCTGCCGCACCCTTCGGTTATCTATGTTATGTTTGACCAACGAAAGAATGCTCTGTACCTCGGATATCTATGTTTGTACCTGCCGTGCAATTCTGTAACTATCTCACCGTGAAAGCTTGCGTGAAGTGAGCGTGGAGTGAGCTGTCATTCGTAAAGAGTTAATACTATTAAGTGCTCACTTCACTTATATAATAATAATAATAATAAATCCCTGGACATTTCACACAGCACCATTTGTCCCAAGCTAAGCAACCTAATGCTTGTGTTATGGTAACAAGATGGCTGATAAACTACTTATATACATTTTTTTTTTTTTGTAAATACATACATATTATAGATAGAAAAACACCCAGACTCGGAACAAATACATGTAGGTCATACAAATATTTGTTCCGTGCGGGAATCGAACCCGCGACACGCAGCGCAGCAGTCAATCGCTTAACCACTGCGCCAACCGTGCCGTTATGATTTCACGGTGAGATTTTTACAGAATCGACAGGCTGTTTAGTGGTAAAAGGTGCATTTGCTCGTTTCGTCCAAACCAATCTTAAGATTACTATAATGTCTCTCGCTTCATCTCGCTGATTTATCTGTGGTTGGTAGGCTATTAGGTACTACACTTTGATCTTAGCCCTTAGCCAAAAGGCCGAAAAGGAAGATGAGGATTTCCACCGCGCACAAAAAAAAAACATTATATAAGTAAGGTCAGTTCGTGGATGGGTGACCATCTCATCTAAATCCATTACATATCGATACCCCTGCGAGCCTTTGAAAGCACGCTAAGCCGTTGGTCCCGGCTGTCATTCGTAGATCTTTGACAGTCTGACAACCAACCAGTCTTACCAATGTCTCAGTAACTGGGTTGTGGAGTCCAGATAGGCAGTCGCTCCATGTAAAATACTGGTATTGACTTGTATCCGGTTAGGCTAGAAGCCGACCCCAACAAAGTTGTGAAAAGGCTAGGCAGCTTGATATTATAGGAACTTGCAACGCTACAGTCCAGCTACCAAACAATTTAAAAAGCATTATACACTACTTGAAACTCGAAAAGTCGTATTTTTTTCCAGGCAACCTACAACTAAGTCATCATCTTTTCAGCTGAAAGAAGTCCACTGCCGGGCATAGCCCCCCCACAAGCATCGTCATTTTCAAACCTCCAACTCAACTTGAAAGTAGTCTGATAACGTAATTATTTCATTATACTCAACGTTTCAGCTGAAATACATGGCTTACATGTTACATGATCTTAATTGGTAAGTGAACCATTTGCGAAGCAATTTAAATTTGCCTAGAAGCAATTATGTGCGTACAGAATAGGTACAGGGATTTAACATTATGTTAGAAAATACAAACACGATACAAAATCACGGCTTGATCTCTGAAGCGGTAGGCAGAAGTTTATACGAGTAGAACAGCCTCATTTCGTTAGTTATGTCCCAGACCTATCTAATAGAAGGCAGTCGTTTAATTTAATTTATTTTTCATAGAAAAACCATTATTACTTTGCCCGACCTGTAAAGAAAAAAAACTTTTCCTTTATCTGTCAAAAAAACTTATTCCGATGAGTCCGCGTTAGAGCGATAGCCCTTGAACATTCTCACAAACATTTATATCCCAAATTAGCATATCATAATTCCAATCCTAATATTAGACCCCTACAAGTATTAATGAATTAACACTGCAAGAATCAACACACCACCAGCGACGTAGGTAGTTTCTGTTTGACTTACACAGATTGACTCAGCACTGCTTATGTATTTTAGGCGCAAGTAATGAGCGTTTGAATATTAAACTAAGTGTCAATATCAATCCGAAAGTTTTTGTTTCAAGTGCAAGTGTTTACTTATTTGCTTAGTTGAGGCGGTTATTTATTTATTTATAAACCAGCAGTTGCTCGCGACTTCGTCTGCGATCCAGGAAAAAGTAGCCTACGTCCTTACTGAGGTCATGGTCTAGGTATCTGTTTGCCAAATTTCATCCAATTCTGTTCAGTTTTATTGTAAAAGCGTAAGAAACAAACTAGCTTACTTTCATTCATAATATTATATTAATAACGTAGTAGTATGAGGACTAGGATTATTGTACCTCAGAAAAATACAATACAATGAAAATAAATTAAACACTACAAAACATACCATGGGCGGCCTTACCGCTTTCTGTCTCTTCCAGGGAAATGTGGAATGGAGAGTGATTGCAAACAGAAACAGCCGTTATATTTCCATTATATTTTCTTTACTCCTGTTTCATGTCTATTGTATTCATTGTATCGTGTAAATGGTACTCCACAGACAGTATTTGTCTCTCCTTCCCTTTTCAATCCATCCAAAGGTTGTCTTTAAAAGATCACTCTTAGCGATAAGACCGCCCATCGTGTCACCCTTTGTAAAATTTATATATTTATGTCTGTAATATGGTGTATATAATAAAGAGTCTATTCTATTCTATTTTAAAAACAGAACCAGCCTGTATTCATTCTATTTCAGGGTCAAGACCTCTTTCAAGCATAAAAAGAATGAGTCAGATGATAACTCATTTTTTTTTTTCTATTTTACTTAAACAAAAACAATATTTAAAAGCAATTTAAATAATTGAAAAAAAAAAACATTAATTTATAACATGCTTGAAAAATGCTTACGAACAAATGCGCATGTCATTAATTCTTCAAATAAGAGGCACAGTATACTCGTAAACCAAATTTCAGAAGTTCAACTTCATAATTTATTATAATTTGTGCAACAATATCTATACGTAATTTTATTATAATTTAAAGTTGCTTTCGTGTCTGTCTGGATGATGATAACTATATATTTATATATAGGTATATAGAGGTATGATCCTATATGAATTTGATGCAGTTTTCACCATTATTTATAGAATTTATTCCGGATGGTTTATGTGTATTAAACATTAATAATAACAAAACTCAAGTCATAATAAAGAAATTTTCATGATTTGTCAAGTAATAAAAACCGTGCGAAACAGGGGTGGGTTGCCAGTTTATTAAAATTTATGCAACAATTTTTGTTCAATAATTTATAGAATAACCTTGAAATGTCCGTCTGCCTGTAATGTCCGTCTTAAGGAGAAAGTGCTGTTCAAATACAGAATAGCATCATGCATTGATCACCACGCGATATTTGTATATCATTGGCTGGTCCTAATGTGTGTAGGTAATACAATATTTTGAAATGGGGTACATCATTGACATTGAAAACTTCCGGCCATCACGTCTTTCCCACTTATTTACCTTCGAATATAAATACATTCTAAAAAATATGCCCCTAGAACAAAAATATTTAATTTAATTTTTCGATCCTGATTTCGTTGTTATTTAGTTTTTACTGTGGGATGATGTCATTGATATGTGACTTATAAGAAAAAAATATTTAATATTTACATTTTTTTTATGAGTGATTTTATACAGGGTGTAAACTGACCCATCACATAGTCGTCAACTACGCATTTTGTCCGGGCAAAGTAAGTAACATTGCACAAAAATACCTAATTACTGGGAAACTACTTTTATTTTCGGTATAAAAATTTTCTGTTTGCGGTAGTATGCAATGTAACGCACGCAAAACATTGTGCTCATGAGTGCATGTAACGGTACAGGGCCGTGGGAGTATTTAAAGCTGTATTATAACATTAAAAATGTTAGTAAAAGTTGTTATTTTAATCAGATGGATCCCAGGTATGGTCCAATACAAAAAAATATTACAATGACGGGGAGTACAACTGACTCGCGGATTCCTAAAGTGTCTTTTTAAGCCCGTTATGTTATTGGATTGACTTAAGTATCTTATTCTTATTCTTATCTTATTTACGTTTGTTTAAAATACAGTGAATTAAAATGAAATTTTTAATAAATGAAAATAACAAAATACATATTTTTAGATGTAATTACATGAAGATGAGTGAAAGAGGTTGTTAGTATATTGACAATGTAAAATTTTGTTAGTTATTCATATTATCAACTAGTTTATCTACAGCCGGTCGATTCTGTTAGAATCTCACCGTGAGAAGTTAGTTGAAGTGAGCTGTTGATTCTATCGGATGCTAGAGATTGACACTAATGACTGCTCACTTTAATCTCACCGTGAGAACTTAGGTGAAGTGAGCGGGAAGTGAGCTCTGTCATTCCCGAATGGTAGGGATTGACACTATTAAGTGCTCACTTCACTTATGATTTTACGGTGAGATTTTTACAGAATCGACCGGCTGGAGTTCTCATTCAAGTTACCACGTTTGCTACATCGTACGAAGTTAATCTTCTTATCTATTTACTACGTATAAAAGTTATATTAAGTAAATATCGATTTCTCATTGTTATCAACATTTTTAGATTGACTAGACAAAGACTATCAATCTCATTGATTACATGTCAAATTGTGATAAATAGTTTAAGCATTATTTACTTTTAAAGCAAATTAATGTATTTAATGTGAACGAGATTTTCGAGATAAAATAAAATAAATTAATTGGCTATAGTTCACATTTATTGTTTTAGGTGTTTTGTAATGATTGTTTTGGTGTTATCAATTAATTTTCATTGACATCACAAAGGGGCAAAGCAACGTCTTTAAAAACAACTAGCTTCTGTCCTTGAGAAATTACTTGTTCCCCCGACCCACTCTGTCGCAACGCATTGACTACCCGCGCTATAACTTCGTGTTTATTATATTTTTATTTTATTTATTAGGGAAAACAAACAGTGACACATTCCATTTTGTAGGAAGAAATACAAAAAGATACGGCCAAACGTGTAACTAACGACATTTTTCACGGAATACACATACAAAAAAATAATCTTTACAAACCATGCTATTTAAAGTAAAACCTACAAACTACAATAATTTAAGTTTTGCATGGCGTTCTTTCTAACTTTTTTCTTTTTGATCGGCTCTTAAGTGTCATATTGTGATGTAAAATAACTGGTGTGGCAAGTTGTCGCCCCTTTACATCTTTTAGATTGTGGGCGGTATTAAAGGTGTCTGTAGTCCTGCCTTAGGCATATAATTGCTACCGCGGACAAGTGTGTCATGGGCTTTAGAGGATCCAGTGGCGAGTGACAGCCTAATGACGGCTGTCAGATGTCAAATTGCACCCGCGCCAAGCGGACGCGTTTGCATCTCACCGCGAAAACCACGTTTTCTAATCTAAATTCATCGCATCCGCAATGGCCAAAATATTAGTTTTCAAGTGATCAGTGCACGGACGAGCAACGTGGCCACCAGCTCCAGGAGAACCAGAAGACCACAGGTACCGCTTTGCATTATTTGCTTAGGTTAGCTACAGATGCCATCTGACCGTCACCAATTTACTTGAAACGGGCAATTATAGGCAATTTGAATTGACGTGCAATCCAGACGTCAATTGTATTCCAGTCCTCATCCCGCATAGGATACAGGCTATTTACACGCCTGTCCCTCCAATAACCTATAGCCTTCCTCGAGAATTCGGCTATCAAAAAAGATTTTTTCAAATTCAACTGGTAGCTCCAGAGATTACCTCCTAAATACAAACAAACAAACAAATTGTACCTCTTTATAATATTAAGTATAGATGTCAAAACTTACAAACAGTGACATATTAAGGCACCTGTCCCACTGCCGACTAGAAAGGGACTAGCCATCGACACCCCTCGCTCACGAAATGTACAATACTCGTAGTACCGTGTCAGTAAAAGAGATGCAAATTTATCTAATAGTTTATCGCTCACTGTTCACACTGCCGACGAGAACACGCTGTCCACTCTCTAGTTTTTAGCAGCGATAAGAGATCAAAGAAAATACACACTCAGCGATGCTCGTTCGGCGAGCAGAACACTCGCTGACAGACTCTCGTTAGGCACATATGTAAGTGCAGCGACAAAACTATCCGAACTACACACTCGCTGCTCGTTGTTCGCCAACTCGTTTCTAGTTGCTAGCTCTACTCGCTTCTCTATAACCGTCAGCGAGCGGCGGTGGGACTGATGCCTAAGGGAGAATAAACCGTGAAAGCTTTTGTACGTTTTTTGTGGAAAGTTTGAATAAATAAATAAAGAATAAAATAGCAAAAGTATGCTTGCAGTACCGTACACGTGATAGAAAAAAGCTTCTTAAAAATAAATAATAAGAGAGATTTAGCGTGGAGACAGAGAGATATATCTTTGAAGGGGTTTGTGGCACTGTTTGATCGATCAAGTTAAGTTACGCTTGCAGCAGTTGGTCCGTGGATGGGTGACCATCTTTACATACCAAGACCCCTCCGTGCCTCGGAAAGCACTGAGCATCTTTGACAGTCGTTACGGGTCGACAGAACCCCGAAAGTCTGACAACCACTTACCAAGGGGTATCGTATTACCCAGTAACTGTGTTGTGAAGGTCAGACAGGCAGTCACTCCATGTAAAATACTGGTATTCAGCTGTATCCGGTTAGACTGGAAGCTGACCCCAACATAGTTGGGAAAAGGCTGGGCAGATGAGACAGACATATAGGCACATACATCTTTCTCCTCTCTCATGTAACGAAATATTCCTAAACGTATTGTCGTCCAATTATTATTATCGAATCATAGTCTAAGAAGTTTCACTTCCATAGGTAAGCGTTTCTATCTATGTAAGTATAATATATGTATGTGATAGTCACAAGAATACAACTAAATAATCCCTACGAAATTAAAACAGCACTGCTATTCTGTAAAAATCTCACCGTGAGAACTTACGTGAAGTGAGCGGGAAGTGAGCTGTCATTAGGGATTAACACTATTGATACTGCTCACTTCAAGCTCACTTCACTTATGATTTCACGGTGAGATTTTTACAGAATCGACCGGCTGATAGTTAGCGCTGACCTCTATGTGTGACAATTCCCGCCAATTATTTCGCGCTCCGCCATATTGTCCGCCATATTGGACGCTGTTATCGGTGATTATTATCTTTTACGATTACTGCTATCCCGGACGAAGCCCGAATCAATTTTAATACGGGTTATATTTGCGACCGAAATCGACTATTTAAATGCATTCGAGTAAAAAAAAAAACTGTACGGTACTGTTTGCATGTTCTGTATTTAAAAAAAAACGTAGCCATTTTACTTGATTGAAAATTTTTACATTATTCTGTTATTGTTTGAAATTGGAATTTCGTTTAATTATCTTTTTTTATTTTTCCTGGTGGTTGTGATTTTATCGTTTTATACTGTTACTTTAATAAAACGATATTTTATGAAATTTTTGTAATACCCAGCATTCGTGTTTTTATGAAAATGATCGCTATTTCAGTTTTCCTGATTCAATATTAATTTTGCTTTCAATGAAACACTCTTTTCACTTATTTGACTTCAGGTATTTCTTTACCTTACATTATGTAGGTACCTAACTATTAAATATTCATTCTTTTTTTGCTTTTATTTCGAATCACCTGTACGAAATGTAGTTCAATAAGAATAGCATTTAGCCGTCGTTCGAACGGACGGGACGTAAAAATATCGCGGCAGGATATTCAACGCACCGTTTAGCACCGAGAGTTCAAAATTCAACAGTGTCGTTTTTTGACGCTTTGTGATGCGCTCTGTTGGATTTTCAATGCTTGGCTCAACACCGAGAGTTGAAAATCCAGTGCGCGATAAAATCCCACCGCGATATTAATATGTCCGTGCGATCGTTGGCTGTAATACATAACATAATTATTCTTTCTTCGCTTGATCATTGTAATCAGCCTATAATGTCCCCACTGCCAGGACCCGGGCCTCCAGTCTCCAAGAGGGAGTGGGCTATAATCTACCACGCGGGCCCAGTGCGGGTTGGGAGACGATGGTTGCTTGATCATAAATGTTTAACCCTTTATTCATAAACGTTACTTAAAGTTAAGTAGCGATTAGCGACAGTTTAACCTTACATTTTTGACGTTCGAACGTCACTTAACTTTAGTTACCGTTTATAAATGAGCCCCTTTTTTGTCAGAATATGGTAGGTACATTAAATTATGCTCTTAAAACTTTGAACTCCGTGGTGTGTCACCGGTATGAGCGACAGCAATTATTTTGTTAATTCTTTGGATTATATAATTATTATATATGATTAATAATAAATAATTATTTAGAGGGGGTTTTGACTATTTTGAACCGTATGAGCCAGTAAAATATAATGTGTAAAATTTGTGGAAATCGCGAATCGGCGTCAGCCCATATGGAAAGTATAGTGGTGATGACCGGTGACCACCACGGCGTTCAATGTGTTAAGTTTAGTCAATAGTTTCATCACATTCTGCCACGCGTGGCATGCAAATATTATATTTTATTTTTTATTTTGATTATTAGGTTACATTATCAATTCCATAATTACCAATTAAAATTACAATTTGAGTCATGTCACTGAAAAAAACGTTTATGTAGGATGTCAAAGTATCATTCAATGTCAGAATATCAAAGGGTAGGATTTCACAGTATAATTCAAGTAGGTATTCCTTTAAATTATAATAGTATTTATAACATAGCAAGTTAAGCTAAACAGTGGTTTAGCTTACCAATTAAGTAGTTTGTAAGCTAAATCACCGGTTTTAATCAATTATTAACTTTTCTTTATTTATAAACGCTAGTTAGCGGGTGATTAGTGGTGAAACGAAATGGAGGTGGCACAGACTGTATTCTGTATACACAGCAAAAAAAAAAAACACAATTTTAAGAGCAACGTTGTCAAAAACCCGATTTTTGTATCTGTTGTGACTTTGGCAGAGAAAAGTCAAAAATTTCATCGGGAAATTTGAATTTGAATAAAATAATTTCAGTTTATTTCATTGTGTTTGCGATGGTAGCTATGAAAATAATAAGCTCCAACAATTGGACAAAACAGGAAAAGGTAAACTGACCAAATTCATGTTAAAGCAGTAGCCGATAATAGGCTTTGTATTTTCATGTCCTTTGTGCTTGTTAACATGAATAAACTCTTTTAGAAATGTATGTAGATGCTTGTGTATATTTTATACTACTTCCTATTGTTTTTGAACCGGGGTTTCAGTGTCTTTTAATAACAATTATTATACCTGTTTACAGGTAGGTACAACTTTGACTGCTATGAAAGCCACTAGTACTTAGCACCAGAACTACTCAACCTCGCAAAGATGGTGAGGGAAAAAAACATACTATGTAAAAACATGAGGAATGAGAAAATAATGGCACCCATATAAATGGAGAAAGTATATTGGAAAACCTCCTCCTGATTGAGTTTTCCCTATAAATCTTTTTATCATGCATGTGTACTTCGAATAAAGAATACGTAATAGGTAATCAATCTCGAAGCGGATTTAAACAAGCTTTGTTGGTCTTCCTCCATTTATTTCCCGTTGGCTTTTCAAAATTATTTAACTCTTTTACGGTGTTCTGAAATCCCGTAAAATATTATCGAAACCCATATTTGCTAAGGCACAACTCAATATTAGGAAAAAAATGGTTCGAAGCACACAATAATCCAATTGAATCGATCAGCTAATTCAATTGAAATTCTTAGCATCCTCTTAACAAACTTTAAACGGTTCCATATTACAAAATCAAAACTTTCTCGAGCAAATTTCAAAAGAACAATAAACGAAATAACAAAATTTAAATGACCAAATGTTTTATTAAAAAAAAAAAAATTAAGTCCCAATGTATGTGACATCAAATGAACGACTGACCAAAAGTTGCTAGATGTAATTTTAAAATATCAAAGCATTACTAATCAAATTACATAATCACAAATGACCTATAATTTTATTTAAAATAGCGATTAGTTAATATAATGAACGATTGATACAATTTTAAAATAACTAATTTTTATAAGCATAACGTTCATTAAATAACATCGTTTGACATAACATATGTACATTAAATATAAAATCGTTTGACATACCACTCAAAAGATATTAAACATAACTAGTAACTGATTATTAGAATGTGTGTTAATTTTATTTCAAATATTAATGTTATAGTTTAATACTTTTTGCTGTGCCCTACAGGGTCCATAATTGTACCTACTTAGCTTTAAGCTCACTGTAACATCTTCATACATTATGGAATGCAAATAAAGATATAAATATGAATATGAATACCACCTGCGCTAAGATAGGTCGACGGAGCCCCGCTTCGCGGGGCTCCTATTTCTGGGTGGTTTGAAATTTGCTCAGGAAAGTTTTGATTTTCTAATATGCAACCCTTTAAACAGTGCAATGGTGGTCTTTTATTTTGTAGGGAATGCAATCTCGTTCTCGCGAGGTCTCAGCCTTTTTTAGCGAGATTGATCTCGGACGTAAAAAGGGGGAGATCTCGTGTCATCAGCGTGCATTTGTTTTGTTTAATAATAGTTGTGGCTAGCTAACTAATTTAATTATTTTTTTCCTAATTTATTCAAATATTGTGATTATTTGCAAAAAAAAAAACACACATACTGCCAATCTAGGGAGATCTCGAAATTGGCGAGATCTTACAGTATTGTTTATTCATAAACTCGCGGGATCTCGCTTGAGCCCCAGTCTCGCGAGATTGGCATTCATTGAGTTAAGCTCTCGAAATTTCGTCCGAGATCAATCTCGCTAAAAAAGGCCGAGATCTCGCGAGAACGAGATTGCATTCCCTATCATTTTGCCGACTACTAATATATTAGCAATTTTTTTAATAAATTGTTTAGCAATTCAATGTTATTTTTATCATTAAAATTAAAGAGACGCTTATAAAATAAGAGTACAACAAACTGCTGTCATTCGTGGATTTTTGACAGTCGTGACGGGTCGTCAGAAGCCCGAAAGTCTGATAACCAATCTTACAAAGGGGTATCGTATTACCCAGTAACTGTCTTGTGGTGGTCTGGTAGGCAGTCGCATCATGTAAAATAATGGTATTCAGCTGCGTTAGACTGGAAGCCGAACTCAACATAGTTGGGAAAAGGGTAGGCAGATGGATTGATTTGAGTATAACAAACATTTTTGTAGTCAAAGTTAAAGATTTTTCTAAATAATAACTTACACACTATTTGAATTTTCATACGTACAGCGGCGCCATGTGTAATAAAAATATTTTCCCACAACTTACCCCCACATTTTATCCGCGAACCCATACATCGGTTTAATATTTTATTTCCACGCCATATAAAATCATTACCAGAAGCCATCCATCATTGGCTGGCGGCATGCATCGGTGCGTGCTTCAAACTGGCTCCCATGCGACCTGTAAAATATAACTTATGTGTATGAAATTACCGGGTAACTGGTTAACCGGGTTTTATGTCGGAGTTATACTAGAACCACTTATGGGCCTTTTATTTTTTGTTATTACTGGTTATCTAACTTTTAGCCCATAAAGGTTAAAGTTGGATAACCAGTCTTCCCCAGGGGTATCGTGTTACCCAGTTATTGGGTTGTGGAGGTCAGATAGGTAGTCGCTCCGGTGTCCTGTCATTCGACAAAAAACGTATCACAAATTTTCTATTTTTATTTTTTTATTATTTATTTGGGAAAAACAAACAATTGTACAATAACAAAAAAGAAAATGTTATAAGACATATGGGTAAATGTACAGACGCCAGCACATCAAGCTACCCGAAACTGTCAGATTTTCCCAATCAACTTTGAACCTTATGGTTTAGGGATAAAGCTGAAAATGACAGATTGTAGTAGCTTGATGTGCTGGCGTCTGTACAATCAACAACGTTTCCACAGATTACTTGTGTACATTATTAATTAGATACGTAAGTATGTACAAATTACATTTAAATACTAAGTAGGTATCTTCGACTTTTAGCTTAGTTACTAATCAATCACACTTAATTTTGTTTTTGACCATCGCACAAACCATCTACAATTTCTTTCTTGAAATTGCTATGAGACAGAAAGAACAATCTAAATGATAAAAATGCTTATTATAGATGTTTACTAGTCGACAGAGTGGAGCTCGCTCACCAGCAAGTGTACGGCTAGTAGTCGTTGCAAAAAGCGGGTGAGCACGCACCTCCCGTATGATTACAGTTCTAGGCACAAAACATGAAATATTATTAATTAGTTCGATATAGTTAAACTTATTATGAACCAATCCGTGAAGCATCATGGTTTAAAGTAGTAGGCGTCTTGATTGTAAAGTGATCAATTTGAACTTTTCCAGTGACTCCACGTAAGACAGGGATATGAGATGACATTTATAATGCATAACTCGAACCTATATATTTACGTTGAACACTTTAATTTAAAAAATAACGTTAGGTAAATTTACACTTGATAAAGTTATCACTTCACAAACTGCTCGTTCTGTGAATAGCTCATTTGACAACGTTTTTGTCAAACATTAGTGAACCAGTCTCTCCATATCTGTATTCAGCTGCATCCAGGTAGAACAAAAGCAGACCCAAATAATATATTTGTGAAAAGGCTAGGTTGGAAGGTATTAACATGAACATTCTTCCGAAAGAGTGCCTCGGAATGCTAAAGTCTACTTTTATATGCTGTGCTGTCACGAACCGTATCCACAAACAAAGACCACATCTTTGTGCCTCCAGCGACTAGATAAAGAAAGGCTAGTCCTATTATTTCGGTCTGTATCTTTTGTCTAACGATAATTTTCACTCAGTGCTATTTCAGCAGGCTAATTGCGTAACACACTATCAGTAGCAATGGGTTTCATTTTGACAGTTCAACAACATTCATTGCGTTATTTACGTTGTTGAGCAGACACATTTTGAACATATGGAGCAATAGATTGGCAATATGCTTCAAAATTATTCAAATTAAGAGTAATAGTCTGTTACGCAATTAGGTTGCTGGTTTACTTCAAATCAGTCTCGATGAATCATCAAGTCTTGTTTGCAGTTCTCCATATTTTTTTTCTTTTTGGAACTGAAGACTAATAAAGACAGCAGCTGCAGTCATCCAAAACGTCGTTTCCAATGAAGCAATATTTTATCCCCAAACCATATAAAGTCATTACCAGCTGCGATCCGTCATTGCCACGCACCGACTCCTGCGCACGTCGCCTTGTCACAGTTAACTACCCTAATTTATCGAAGCTACTCGTCATTCTCTTGTTTATTTTTCTTTTCTTAGCGTTTGAATTGGAACTAATTTTTAATGGCTGTAGGAATACAAAGGGAAAGGAGGGGGGGTTAGTAGGAGATAGATTTAGATGTGGCATGTTAATGTATTGGGAGTGTAATTAGATAGGTAGGAATTTCGGTTTGTTTTTGGTTGTACTTTTACGAGAAGGTTTATATTTAGAACACACCTTTTAACAATTTCTGAATACGAGTTGTATTATAGAATAGGTTAAGCTACGCTTGCCGCGGTTGGTCCATGGATGCGTAACCATTTTCACATACCAAGACCCCTCCGTGCCTCGGAAAGCACGTTAAGCCGTTAGTCCCGGCTGTCATTCGTAAATCTTTGAAACTCGTTACGGGTCGTCGGTAGCCCGAAATTCAGACAACCAGTCATACCAAGGGGTATCGTATTATCCAGTAACTGTATTGTGGAGGTCAAATAGGCAGTCGCTCCATGTGAAATACTGTTGTTCAGATGCATCCGGTTAGACTGGAAGCCGACTTCAACATAGTTGGGAAAAGGCTAGGCAGATGACGGCGTTGACCGACCTGGGAATCGAACCAAGGACCTCATGCTCGATAGTAGTACTAGCGACCACTAGACCACTAGACTCATGCCAACTTTCAAAATTATTATTTTTAGTAGCTGCTTTTCATTACACAAGGAAGTTTAAAGAGTGTTCTGCATAAGGTGAAAGTATCAGACGTGTGTAACTCCCCGCGCGACATGTTTTACGGACGCCGTGACAAACGACTGCTGTGAGGAAATTGCTGAAGTTTCCAGTTTGCTCGTCAACACGCCAGACGTTGCATTGTGCGATGTGACAACATGCGGCGAAAAAGGTGTTTCATACGATTATAATGTAGTATACGAGGTTTTTAGGGTTACTTGACCTAAGATGAAAAGCCTTAAGGGACAGGTAATGTCCGTTATTCGATTTATTCATACAGATTAGTAAGTAATTGACTAAAATATTTTTAATACGGCAATGGTGGACCAGTGGTAGCGGCCGTGACTTACGAGTTGTATATGTCTTCGAGTTTTTGGTTCTAGGATATGCCGGTTTCCTCACGATTTTCCTTCACCGTTTTAAGAGTAGTGGTGATGAAATGATTTACCTTCACATCGGAAGTGGCCCAATCAATCCAGTGGTGTAACATAAACCATAAAAGCCACAAACAAAAGCACTCCAACCAACAGAAAACGTTCAGCGATAATCACAAATCATAATCCTACCATGTAATTTTAATTCAGGACCTACTCTCTTCCAAATTAACGTAAGACAGCTCTTACAAATAACTAAGGTAGCGTGAATGTTGGAATGGAACAAGTTCAAACATGTTCACTGTTTGAAATGAAGACTTCACGTCAATTATGCGGCAATTTAATTTTCATTTCGGAGACGGTGACACTGTCGCTGAGATGAAATAGTGGGCAAAGAGTGGAGCGCAGACTGGATGTGGAAAAGGGGTAAGAAAATGGGGAAAATCATAATATATAATGTAGCGATTCGAAACCAGTATTCTAGATTAGGTACGTATTTTAATCATACTACGGAATGAAAATATTTAATAATAATTTACGTTTTAGGCGTGAGACTTTTTTTTGTGCTAGTATTTAACAACCATCAACTTAAAACTTAGTTTGTGATTATTTGGTAACAATATTATGATATAAAGTTTGTGTGTTTGTGTTGAATTGTTGAAACCATCGCCCCGCGCGTATCTAGTGCCTTAAAATTGGCACGAAATAATAACTCGTGCGTATCAAGGGTATATTATTTCGTGCCTAGTTTTACGCTAATTAAATTGTTTGAAAATTCAGTTTTCTATTTTTAGGGTAGCTTTTTAATCGACAGATAATTTTTATTTGTGATTAAATTGAGGAGGATCTTTTCAAAACGGGATATTTCCAAAATATGAATTTTTTGAACTGAGTATGAGGTCTTACCTATGCTAAAATACATCATTTTACACCTTAAACGGATGTAAAATAGGATATGCTTCTTAGCAAATTGGACTTAAAAAAGCGTGTTCTGAACAAAATATGATATTTAAAAAAAAAAATCGACATAGTTCACGATCTATTGATTTCGTAACAAAAGAGGATATTTTACAAGGGTGTCGATTACTTATTAGGTTGATCTCTTCAAAAGGGGACATTTTCTTACACAGAATATTCGTATAATCCATCCGTTTCTTTTTTTTTATAGTTTTAAGCATATTTTTGAATTAGTATTTAATTTACAATTCAAAAGGAGATAAATGTATAAACTGTAGGTACATTGTAAAAGGGGATATTTTCATGATAGGTGGAACAAAAGGGGATATTTTAATTTTTTATGTCCTTGTTATCAATAAACCAGAAGGTATTAAAAGAAAAAAAAGGTACAATTCTTAGTATTTTATTATATAGTTCTTGTATAGTAGTTGTAGTTTTTCTGTGCACTAAAAGGTTTTCCTACAATCAGTTTTTTCTACTTTCTGGAAAATGAGTTAACATGCACATATCCCGTTTTGAAAAGACTCTCCTCAATTGATGTCTCACAGTTTTTGTACGGAAGAACTGTCAGAAATTCGTATACGTATAATACGTCAGATAATTTTATTTTACCATACAATTTTATTCTTCCATACAAAATCTGTCAGATGTCAAATTTATTCCACAAATAAAAATTATCTATCGATTGAAAAATGGGCCCTTAGTCAAATTGATTTGGTAACCTGATCGCCACTCTGTACATGAAAAATTAACGTGTCTGCATGATTTAGGTACGCAACTACATAACTGTGCCTGCACACTGTACATAACATGCCTTCTTTATTGTGTTTGTGTAATAAGAAGTCATGTGCCGAGCCTTTTCCCAACTTTGTTGGGGTCGGCTTCCAGTCTAACCGGATGCAGCTGAATACCAGTATTTTACATGGAGCGACTGCCTTTTTTTTTTTCGCTGAGAAATGACATTACGCATCTCCGCTCCGTCGGGGGACGGAACGGAGTATGTGGGACTCCCTGCCAGAGCGGCAGTATACCCACTAAAACTCAGCGGTGTTCCCTCATCGCCTTGATGGGGGGGTCATGGGAATCCGGCTCAGCCTTTGCGTCCACAATCCCCCCGGCGCCTGCCCGCCTAGCTGGCGGGCCCTGCATGTCCCCCCCGGTGGGGGGCTACGGGATGGGCCGGGAACACCTGGCCATTCCCGTCTGGCACTGGTGGAAGCCTGTGCAATGCAGGCGAGGGTGATGCCCCCGCACCCGTCGCCTGCTGGCTTCCACCTGGGAGGAGTCGGAGATGACTGTCATACTGACGTCTTCTTCGACCCCTCCTCCGCCTTCGGAGCGGCGCCGCGAGAGGGTCTTCCTATCTGACCTCCACAACCCAACTGGGTAGTACGATATCCCTTGGTAAGACTGGCTGTCAGACTTTCGGGCTTCTGACTACCCGTAACGACTGTCAAAGATCCACGATTTACAGCCGGGACCAACGGCTTAACGTGCTTTCCGAAGCACGGAGGGGTCTCGGTATGTAAAGATGGTCACCCATCGACGCACAAACCGCGGCAAGCGTAACTTAACCTCATCAATCCAACCGTGCGGTTGTTATTACTTAACCACGGGCCCCAATAGTAAGTAATTAATTATATTAATAAATTAGAAAATGTTAAGACACGCTGGTTACTGACAGATTTTGATATTTGGGGATTGTTGGTGCCTTTAATTATATCTCATCATTATACTAACCGCCCCTAATGAGCTGCAAAAAGTCAAAGCCATGTTTTGTCTAGTCGTTTGGGTCAATTTTCATTGAATTTTGATGGACTTAGACCATCCTATACGCTCACTTTCAGATCCCTTTTTTGCTAGAACTAAGTTATCACGGATAGCGAGTCAGTAATATAGACAAAAACGTAACTTTTTGTACATAACCCGAAGTGAGAGCGGGTCATACAGTATGAGCTACTTGCCTTCTAAATGATTTGAGAGAATACATTGTCTAGTTGGTGGTTGTTGTTTGGTTAATTCCTATTGAATTTAATGTGCAGTTCTGTGGCATCGAACTTCTTTGAGTTGAAAACTTGATTTTCTTCTTGATTATTTGTTACGACATAATAATATGTACCTATCAATTCTAATAATAACGCTGAAGAGTTTTTTTGTTTAAACGCGCTAACCTCTGGAACTACGAGTCAGATTTGAAAAATTCCATTTTTGCAATTGATAGCCCCGTTCTTGAGAAAGGTTAAGCGTAGACGAAATTATTTCTAAATAAATAGGATTTCTTTTAAATTAAATCACGGGGCACAGCAAGTAATTATGTTTCTTGGAGTAAATTGTTTACCACAACGTATATAAAAAAAAATGTTACATTTTTATTTTATGTTTATCACGCAAGCCATTGTTAACTACTCACAGTAAAGTATTTTGCTATTCAATACCTAAAAAGCTTCCGTTCCTTTCCACCATAAACCACAAAATTAGTACAAGCGCATAATTTCACAAAATTTTCTCACCTACCACCAAAGATACGATTGTAATATCATCGTCGCATCTGCGTCTTTACGACGTCATCTCATCAACATAAACTTGCCGTACAATCGCTGTATATGTATGAGACACATTTGTCTCACAAACAAAGTGTATTCACGGCCTAAGGTATGCCGTGGCTTAAGAGACTGCAAACAGGCAACTTTGAGCTGTAATGTTACAAGTTAGGGTTGAGTTTGGAAGAGATAGAGAATAGAATCGTCATGTTAATAAAATCCGAACTTGTAGTAGACAAAGCATTAATTAAGGAATGAGATTTAGAGTGTAACGTGGGAGATTTTTAGTTGGTTTTAACTTATTTTTAAATTCAGGGCGGTTGCTATGGACACTTACGA
This sequence comes from Eremobia ochroleuca, assembly GCA_949629135.1. NCBI lineage: Eukaryota > Metazoa > Arthropoda > Insecta > Lepidoptera > Noctuidae > Eremobia > Eremobia ochroleuca. The sequence goes on along the minus strand of OX451401.1, from coordinate 18,782,845 downwards.
TTATTTTGTTGAGGGGACGTTCTCAAAAGCCATTCCACTGACCAGCACGACGTGTAGCATAACAAGGAGGGAGTGAGGGAGTGGAACCGGTAATGTATTTCTCGCCGAAACAGGTCAGGGCGGTAGTTAAAAACATGAGTAGAGGTAAATCACCCGGACACGATGGACTCAGCATCGAGCATTTTAAGTATGCTGGTATTCACCTCCCGAGGGTCCTTTCTCTGTTTTATTCAATGTGCATTAGTCATTCGTACCTACCGGCAGAGCTAATGAAAACGATTGTGGTACCCATTGTCAAAAACAGGACAGGGGATATCTCGGACAAGGGAAACTACCGGCCAATCTCTCTTGCAACTACCATTGCTAAAATATTGGACAGTATGCTTGATGCGTGCTTGGAAAAACATTTGGGCCTGCACGACTCACAGTTTGGGTTTCAACCTGGACTGTCCACTGAAAGTGCAATACTAAGTCTCAAGAATACTGTCCAATATTATACAGATCGTAAAACGCCGGTGTATGCCTGTTTCCTGGATTTTTCCAAGGCTTTTGACCTTGTGTCATATGATGTGCTCTGGAAGAAGTTGGGGGACAGGAATGTACCGGCGAAAGTTATTAAGGTTCTGCAATTTTGGTATGCTAACCAAACGAATCAGGTGAAGTGGTCCAACATTCTCTCTGAGGCTTATGGGTTGGAGTGCGGGGTGAGGCAGGGAGGGTTGACCTCACCCAGGCTCTTCAACCTATATGTGAATGACCTCATAGTCGAGCTCAGCAGTATGCGTGTTGGCTGTCGGGTGGGTGGTGTTAATATTAACAGCATCAGCTATGCAGACGACATGGTGCTGCTGGGCCCGACTGCAGGTTCTATTGGAGAGATGTTGAAAGTTTGCGAGGACTACGCGGCTAGGCATGGGCTCGTGTATAACGTGAAGAAATGTGAGTACATGGTCTTTGGGGTCGCCGGTAAGTGTACAGATTATTCACCTAACTTTACCCTAAATGGCTTGAGCATAAGAAGAGTAAAACAATTCAAATATCTGGGACATATGCTTACCGACGACCTGAAAGACAATGTGGATATTGAGAGGGAGCGCAGGGCTTTGGCGGTCCGCGGTAATATGTTGGCTCGTAGATTCGCCCGCTGCACAGACCAGGTAAAAATAACGCTTTTCAAAGCGTATTGTCAGGGTCTGTACACGGGTGGTCTGTGGATCAACTACACCAAAAGGTCGCTAGATGTCCTGCGCGTCCAGTACAACAATGTTTTTAGAATGCTCTTGAGACTGCCCCGGTTCTGTAGTGCGTCAGAGATGTTTACTCAGAACCGTACTGACGGCTTCCACGCAATTGTGCGGAAGAAAATAGTATCTGTGGCAGCTAGATCCCGGGCCAGTGCCAACAGCATTCTAAAAACAGTGACTGAGAATGTGTTTTCCCCTTTTATGAGGCATTTTGTGGAGAAGATGACCGGTTGAGAAACTGGTTTCGTCTTCTTTACAAAGTGACTCATACCCAAATTGTTAGCTTAATCTATGTATATACTAACACTAGGTATAAGGTACTTTACTAACACTATGGATCCCTGTTATCCGATTATTTGAAAATAAATTAAATTAATTAAATAACCACTCAATCATATCATGGCATTTTTTTTAACCGACTTCAAAGAAAGGAGGAGTTTTCATTTCGACCCGTATATTTTTATCTTAATTTTTCACATTGCGTCGTAGAGAATCTGCTGCATTTTCTGAGATTTTGTGTTTCGTTACTTCTGTTTCTTTGGAGGTCATGCTGCGCGTACTGGTAATGTCTATCAAAAACTAAACCCGCTGACAAGAACCAGAGGGGCAGCTACCGAAGTTTTAAGAACGCATGCATTCTAAGTCAGTTGACACTTTTCCACTTCAGCTGTGATGCCAATTTATGATTTAAAATAAATTAATAATCAGGTACTTACTTGATTACTTTTTATGATAAGTCCAAGTTAGTCAAATTAGTCAATAAAAGTTTTAAAGCAGTTCAAACATTTGGATTACTAGAATTTTAAATCATAATGTGGTGTGTCACAGCTGAAGAGGAATAAGATGCCTCCCACGTAAGTTGTTGTAACCCACAAACTGCAATTTTACAGAAGAGCGTTTCAAAGATACTTTGCCAAAAAAAATGCACTTTTCAATTATCTTTTTATAAAATTCAGTATGTGAATATTAGTTACTAATAAAGTATTTCTAAATAGTAGTAGTATTATTAGTATGTGAATATATTGTATATTCACATACTGAATTTTGTGGCTTACAACAACTTATGTGGAAGACATCGATGTCAACTAACTTTTGGAGGCCACTGTAAGTCTCAATCTGTCAAAAATACCTCATACATTTATGACAAGTTTTTGACATTGATTGTAGCCGTGATGAAACTGCTACTAGATTTAAAACTTTTTCAATTACGGGAATTGAACGTACTGGCCGGGAGTGGGCCGTAATCCACCATCGGTCCCAGTGCGGGTTGGTTGCCACGTATCTTCGAATTTTTGGTTCTAGACCATGCCGGTTTCCTCACGATATTTTTCTTCACCGTTTTGAGAACAGTCGTGATAAAATAATTTAGACAAAGTTAAACGCCCGTCTGGGTTCGAATCCGTAAGTCGCGAATTGTAGAATATAATTACGAAAATGGGCCTTTAGATGCATATAAACACCAAGTGTGAAGCAGGCGTTTTGGAGGTTGTCTACCTACCAACCTAACCTTCTAACCTATTTTGGCAGGCATGTTGGTCTAGTGGCCCTGACGCAAGGTCGTGGGTTCGATTCCCTCCCAGGGCAAATGTTTGTGTGATGAGCACGATCATTTGTTCTTTGTCTGGGTGTATTTTATCTATAATATGTATGTATTTAGAAATATATATGTATGTTTATCAGTTGTCTAGTACTCATAGCACAAGCTCTGCTTAGTTTGGGCACGGTAATATTATTTAATATTACCGTGGTTTGGGACTAGGTGGCGTTGTGTGAAAGTTGTGGAATATTATTATTATTATTTTGACCTTCAAACAGTGCTGATTCTCAGCATAATTACATTTTTTTTTTTTAACGTAGAGCATTAAAAGTAGGTTGTAATAATATTGTTACATGTTGTTTGATGCAATAGGAGCTTCGACTGATTTTTTTAAGATCAAGTCACTTGGTCTATAGTTTCTGCCTATATTCATGTGAATAACTTCCCTGGTATAACTGGGTCTCCATAGTTATAACTATAATAGAATGTTAAACAAGCTGTTCACTGACCGCGGCCAGCGCAGCTTACCTCGATCGATTGATAGATTTCCTCCTCTGAATATATTTTCAGCCAGCTGCTAAATAAGCCATTTTATTGTTACCGAAACAAAATTCTCCAGTGGTTTCAATAAAATAACTTAATACATCAATGTCACAGCAAGGTGGTCTGGTTTGATTGATTGTGGGGGACTGTTTGCCCCAAAGCCCCCGAATACGTAGTTGCAAGTTGTAATAAACAACTGTTTGCCAAAAAACTTTGGGAACTTGTTTCTTTTTTTATTTTGTTATATAAGTAAAACCGCTGACAAGAACCAGAGGGGAAATGCCCGTATGTAATCGGAATCTTTTGGGGGTAATGTCTTCTGATATTATAATCATGTTTCAGGTTCATTCAACCTTTAAAAAAAACAAGTAACCGTTGTGTCACTTTTTATATAATTTCTACATTTATATCAGTATGTTTTCATCATAATCATCATCATCATCATCATCACAGCGGAAAGATGTCCACTGCTAGACGTAGGGTTCCCCCAAGCACCTCCACTTCGATCGGTTTTGTGCTTCTCGCATCCAACGGGGTCCTGCGGCCTTCACAAGGTCGTCGGTCCACCTAGTGGGAGGCCTTCGAACGAACCTTTCGGCCCCATTGGCCATCTGTTTTGCGAGCAATGTGCCCTGCCCACTGCCACTTAAATTTCGCAATTCTTCGGGCTATGTCGGTTACCTTAATTAGCCCTCTCCTCTCTCTTCGGGTGACCTTTAGCCTTCTAACCAGGCCCATTGTGAGCAACCACGTTTCAGTGCCATAGGTAATTACTGGTAACACGTGCTGGTCAAACCTCTTTCGCGAAGATGGACCTACCTAACTGGACACTTTGTCCTAGATATACCTACTCGTCGTGGATGAATCTTCATGAGAGTGGGTCATGAAGATTCGTCCACGACGAGTACATGCGACGAGTACAACGAAGGTCATGTCAAATGCCCATGTTACATGGGCATTTGACATGACCTTCGTTTTGTCCATGTTCATTTTAAGACCCTCTCTTTCGGAGGCCCTACTGATGTCATCGAGCATTGTACTGATGTCCTCCATAGTCTCAGCCATGACTATGATATCGTCAGCAAACCGAAAGTGAGTTATCTAGTCGTCATTGATATTAATGCCAGCCCCTTTCCAGTCCAGAACCTTGAAGACATCCTCCAGTGCAGCGGTGAACAGTTTTGGAGAGATAACGTTTCCCTGACTGTTTCGAGGTCTGATCCTGGAGTCGGACTGACATAGTGGCGTTTTCGTACAGACACTTCAGCACCTCGATGTACCGATAGTTGATCTGGCACCGTTGAAGAGACTGTAGTACAGCCCATGCCTCGATCGAATCAAAGGCTTTCTCGTATCCCACAAACGCTAAGCACAGAGGCAGGTTATACTACTTCGGTCTTCTGTATAACCTGTCACGGTGTATGTACGTGGTCTACGGTGCTAAAGCCTTCACGGAATTCAGCTTGTTCGGGAGGCTGGAAGTCGTCAAACCTGCGCACATGACGGTTCTTGATGGCTCTTGAAAACAGCTTGTAGGCATGGCTCAGAAGTAAGATGGGCCTACAATTCTTAAGAAGTGCATTGTCGCCTGTGGTGTTTTACCCTCGAGTATAATAGAACCAAACAGCTTCTGAAGGGCCTTAAGAACGGGTTTTCCGCCGGCCTTCAGGAGCTCAGCCGTAATTCCGACATCATTTGGTGCCTTGTTGTTTTTGAGCTGCTTCACAACCGTCCGAATCCCGTACGGGCTGACGTCCAAGATGTCTTCGATATACTGGCGGGTCAATCTAGCTCTTGGGTTTTTTGCCAGATTCGTAACGGGGTTAATTGTTTACGTGTATAACTGACTATAGAACCTCTCCATCTCTCTCAGCAGCTCAGGTTTGGCGAATACGATCCTGCCATCATCAGATCATAAAAGGCGAAAGATTTATGCGTTTTGAAGGGAAACCAGAGTTCAGACATACCTACAAAATAAAGAGTACTATATCTATCCGTTTATCTAGGAAAATCCAATAGAAAGTTCTCATAGATGTCCCAAACCCTGAGGTTTTCGAAGGGGTCTGTCAAACTCTTGCTGGCTAAACCAAAGGTGTTTCTGTTTCCTGTCTCTTTCATTTTGCTTATGTGAACAGGTTTTGACACTGCAGTGAGACAATTTGAAGTCGACCGTCCATATTTAACGTAGTACCGATGACCGATTCGCGGTCTCCGCTCAAACACGTATACCCCATACGTGTTTGAGTGGAGACCGCGAATCGGCAAACGTAAGGTAGGACGCCCCAGGCTAGGTGGAGCGGCAACCTTCGCAGGGTGGCTAGTAGCAGAGAGTTGCCAAGAGTCGAGTTGAGAAAATAAAAAATCTTGTTCTTCTTGTCATGGCGATGGCAATCTATGTTGATATGTATATGATAAATGCTTTATCTATCTGTCTATCTATCTATGTTGTGCTAGCCCAGATCTTATTGCTTCATTAGTAGTTCGATAGATTCTGGAGATTTGGGCAAATATCTCCAACCGTTTGCTAAACAGCTCCACAACTGGAATAAAAATAGGTTAAAATATAAAATCCTCAGTCAAACATCTCGCTAACGACCTTACCTGTATATTTTCGAAGTTAATACTCTTTTAACTTCCGTACAACATAAACTAAGTGCCCTGTATGGCCCCGTTTACATACTTAGCCCAACTTTATTGCCGTAACGCATACTTTGCGTTCGTTCAAAAAGTTTTTTGACGTCGTACCAACTTTAGGAAATAATGGAAGTTTATTTTCGCCAACTGAACGAAATTGTCCCTCGGAAAGTTTTGAATATTATTAGGTTTTATTACCTACAGGCTGATGTTGTAAGAGTAAAGTGCGTGCGTTTGAAATGAATTACAATACCTACCAATGTTTTTAGATTTGGTCTTTTACTTGGCAGTTTGTATCGTATTATTTTGAGGTTGGTTTCAAAACGACAATAACTGTCTTATCCTAAGTAAAGGACTTTTGTTTATAACGATTATGAAAGCTCTTGGCTGTTCGTAAATTTCCTACTGATCCAAGCAGTATCTACCTAATTTTCTAACCGATTTTTAAACGGTTCATCAGCGACATTTGTAATATTTTGTACAACCACTTTTTCACGTCAATGCTTACTGCTGTCGCTGTTTTGCATGCAATGCGGATCTTTAACGCATGATCGCAAAAAGACATCGGTACGCGCTGCCGCAAACGTCCATGACGCGGTACACGGAGAGAAAAATTTTAGAAAAATTACTGTGCTGTCTCATAATCTGAGTGCATTTGAATGGTAATGGAAAAATTACCATGCTAGCACAGTAAAAATTCTTATGCTGTACTTTAAATTAAATTTTTCGGACAAATAGTGAATTTTTCCCAATCTCACTCAGAAAATTTTCTGTAGATGTTATTTGCTCTCACTTTACAGTGACGAGCATAGTAATTTTTCTAAAAAAATTCTCTCCGTGTACATACAGATAGTAGATAAATAGACTGCACAACGCCAATAATTAGCAATTTAAGAAATCACAAAAATAACTCGTAAAAATATTTCGGAATTAAAATATCATGACTACTGTTCAAGAGGTCCAAGATAATTGCCCAAACTGTTGCTCTAGGAACTGGTAACCTAAACACCCGTCAAGCGATTCCGTCCCTTTTAACTTAATTATCTCTTTATCTTTATGATAATTAGTAACGGGTAAGTGTTAATTCGACCTTGTTTGGCCATGGCCAGTTAATTCTTAGCGCCACTTAACGATACTAAATGGTTTGATGTTTGTTTTCTGAATGGCTTCTAAGTTTAAATTCGTTTTTCATTTAAACTGATATTCGATTTTTGGTGCGTTTTTTTCTTCTATAGTGCCAGAATTGTAACAGAAAAGCATTGTGTTGTTAAGAGCACTGGTGGCTTAGTGGTGTCGCCCCCGACTTACGAGTTGTAGGTCGTGAGCGTGAACCCAGACAGGCGCTTTACTTTGTGTATTTAATTTCATCATTACTTCTCTCAAAACAGTGAAGGAAAACATATTGAGGACACCGACATGTCCTAGAACCAAAAATTCGAAGATATGCGACATCAACCAATCTGCACTGGGGCCCGCGTGGTGCGTTATGGCCCACTCCCTCCCACAGGGATGAGGCCTGTGTCCCGGCAGTGGGAACATTATAGGTTGATTATTTATTTATTTATTCCTTTATTTCAGGCAACTAAGGCCCATAGAAAAAACAATACATACTACTAAAACATACTTATAAACTAATACACACAAAATTATCACAAATACAATACTATAATAATATAACTTAAAAATACTATAAATAAATACAACATAACAATCTTATACTACTGCACACGAAGTGTCGGCGTCGTGTTTTGCTGACTGGTGTCATGTAGCCGGCCACGAAACCGGCGATACACAACACCCTTCGGCCAGAACTCTTCCTTGAACTTCTCGAGATGATGTGTCGTATTGTTATGAAGTATTACGCAGTATTATGCTCATTCAAATTAAGTTTTTTTTACCTATTAAAAATATATAATTCTGATGACGTTTACATTTTGTCTGAAAAGTGTTAAGTAAATCTTTACATCCATAACCCGGTGCGTATGGATTCGCAACTCTTCTAAATAAACATAACTACCAAAGCAACGTTTTACTCATTTCAGTCCTTGCCCATTCTTCATCGAATACTCTCTATTAACAGTACAAAATCAACTGAAAACACCCAGCTTAAAATGGAGACATTTTATACTCTCCAGTACATAATACTCAGGTATTTTGACGTCACAGCCCACTTCATCTGAAAACAAAAGAGTGCGAGGACATCGTCGCCTGCAAGCGGATCGACGGGGTCGACGAATACGGGTGAGTGCACTAGTCTTATTTTCAATGCATTTGTTTTCTAGGGCTCAAATGGTGCGAGCTTTTTCAGATTTTCAAAATGTGACGTTTTGGAGAGTAAATAATGTGATGCTATCGCAAACAAAAATTAGCTGCTCCATACATTTATGTTCGTAAAGCGAGTAATATGGAAACAGTTGTTTTTGCAGCGGCTTGCGGTGGAAGTAAACTGGCAGAAATCGTCACGAAAAAGCGTTATGCCCCTCCATGCGACTGGCGAGAGAGATGATTTTCATGGTTTTCGAGGGTGCTGAAGTCAATAGCCTCACTATAGACTTCAGCACTCTCGAAAACTACACAGGACTCAACATGTAAATCCAAGAAAAAAAATTGCGAAAAATTTAAATATTTTGCATGCGCGGTGTCGTTTGGTTTTCTAGGGGAGCTGGGGCCAATAGTGAGGTCAAAACGAAAATCCAAGATACCGGCTGCAAAAACATTCAAATTTTTCATCATGGATATCGGTGTCATGTTTCAACTCAGCCTATCGCAGTCCACTGCTGGACATAGGCCTCTCCCAGACTGCACCACAACACCCAGTCCTCCGCCTTCCGCATCCAGTCTACCCCAGCTACCTTCTTTAGGTCACAGAGAAGAGGTCTGTATCCTAGCAGTGGGAACATCATAGACTATTTATGTATGGTTTAAAAATACAATGAAAAAACAATAGGCATACTTGTCCCGTAATGTCAAAGCGAGTAAAGGAGCTAGGCGTTCGCCGAAAATTACAATCTACATAATAATGACTGAACTACTCCACAATTTGCCTCAACGTGTTTCAATAATGGCTTTAAACTGATCCTTGAATAATACATCGATAATCAACACTTTGAGTGCTGGTTTATTACTAAGTAATGTAGAGTGATATTCACGTTAATTTGTTACACTTGTCGTCTGTGCGGATTTGTTGGTGACATTTAGAATTAAATCGTATATCACCGCCTACGGGGGATGTGCCCTTGACTTAAGGATAGATTGCTGTTTTCTTCCATGGGTGTTCTAGACAGTGAATGGATTTTTTCTATGTCAGGCAGCGTTGAAGGATAGTAACGTTAAAGCTTTGTGGCCTAGAAGCAAACATTTCTGACAGCGCAGATAGATTTACGCCTCAAATGTGTAGGTAGTCTGTTCCAAAGGTTAAATTCTTTCGCATTATTACAGACTAAGGGGAACTGACAGTGTGACAAATTACAATTCTTTTGTGAGTGACACATAAGGTTTCACTGTCTTTCAAAATTGGTTTTACATGTTCATTCAAAATTTACCGTGAATTTTGTGCTTTATTCTATTTTAATTCTTAAGACGAGAGAATAATATAGTATAATCAGCCTATAATCTTTCCACTGCTGGGACACAAGCCTCGTCTCTGTAAGAAGGAGTGGGCCGTAATCTACCATGCGAGCCCAGTGCGGGTTAGTAGGTGTCACACGTATTCGAATTTTTGGAACTAGGACATGCCGGTTCCCGCACAAGAGAGTAATATAATTACAATTATTTCAATTTTGTTCTCTATTGGATATCTACTCATGCGCTTGTAACAACGTGCTCAGATTACGTCAAGCTAGCTGCGGCATTAGTGTGTAAACCTCATTGTACAATAATAGACATTAATTGTAACAATTACGTACAAATAAACACGACCAAGGTAAAGTGCCAGTCACTGATTTATGTGGATGAACTGTCATCGAAGTTTGGTCCTTAAGTGAAAAACAAATACCACCAGACCACCACCACCAGTACCAGTATTGGCTGAAACAAGAACAAGATATTTTAGCCGGACGAAGTCGTAGACAGAAACTAGTGGCAAATATAAATTAACAGTACCTTATACTTCATAACATATTTTCGCGTTAATTACAAATTAGGCAAAGAGGAATCTCTATAAGTTGTGTAATTTCTCCAGCATCAGTCCCTACGATTTTTCCACGAAAAAGGTCTTTTGACTGAATTTCACGAGTAGGTCGATTTCGTACTTTTATTATTTTTAGCAGCTTTATAAAGATAGAGAGAAGTGTACGCCATAAACAATTCAATTAAAAAAAAACCTGTTGATGAATAGATAAATGATAATATTTTTAACCGACTTCAAGAAATGAGGAGGTTCTCAATATGAATGTTTATATATTTTTTTTATGTATGTTTGGGCATAGCTTCATTATATATATACGAATTTGCAAAATTCTTTTTTTTTTCTTCCAAAGAGGTTTAGAATACTAAAATGGTCCTATTTAAATTTCGTAAAGATCTGATTGTGAGTATCGAAGACAGACAACGGAAATTTTTAATAAATGGTTGGGTCCTGGGTGCGATTCCCAGATCGAACAAAGTGTTATTGGCTTCTCCATTAGGACTTTCTTAGTAATCGCTCGGAATTTTGAAGTTGGCGGTGTGATACCCCCGTGGCTCGGAAAGCACGTAAAGCCGTTGGTCCTGCACCTGATCTCTCCCCGGTTGTATCGGATTGCAGTCCCATCGGACTATGAAACTAAATGAACAGAGACTGCGTGTGTGACCTGTGTTTGAGCACACACTTGTACACTGTAATATCTCATACCTAGCTAATCCCGTTGAGGTTGGCTACTGTGACCAAAATTAGTCGGGAGGCTGTTAACCATACCCCAATAAATAGACCAAGAAATCAAAGGACGGTTCCTTAATCTTTTCATCAATCCCTAATCTCACTGACCTACATTCGATCAAACTTATCGACGAACCCCCGTAGGACATAACCGTTACTGAGTTGAACCAAATCCGATCCCTCATAGGTCTTTAAAATAAACGGCGAACATGACTTGGAGTTATCAAATTGGGGTTTAGCCACAGAACGTAGAAATAAGAGGAGGTGTTACTAAATAAAATACATTATTATACTGGGTGTCCTTGGAAGTATGGATTAAATCGAATTGGGGCGTGGGCAAGGTCATTTCCAAACGTTTTAGCCGGTGAGAAAGTCGGTGCAATTGAATAAAATTTTTGCCCGATAAATGAATAAAACTTTTGCCAGAACGTAGCCTTTGCAGTAAATGTTTTTTTTCTTATTGGACACATGTTTTTTAGCTACGTAAAAAAAATCAAAGGAAAGGTCCACTCTTATAAAACGTCCTGAAAAAAAATGAATTGATAGCCCTGATAGTTTTTCTTTATGATTTTTTTCTTTGAGCACTATGCGAAGTGATTGAAAAAAAACAAAAAAATTGATCATAATTTTTTAACCGTAAAAAATCAATCATCTGCGCTTTTTGCGGTAATTTGGAGAATCAGTGACCGTTCTTTACCTCTCCGTTCCTCCTTGGTTGCGCTTAAAACTCTTGGCCTTGGTTGACATACAATATGTCTTCTAATAAACGAAGCAGCTCATCATCACGCCGATGGCAAATAGATTAAGCTCCGGTTTCCTAGAAGAGCGGAGAATGCCGTCACTGAAACGTTATTTTTGAAATTAATTTGGTGTGTTATCCCAGAGAGCATTTTTTGACATCGTAAAGTCAAAACCCCGCTGCTGTCATGATCATGACAGTCCTCGCTGCGAACGTGAAAACCTTAGTTTTATTGCTTTCAGACTTAGGCAGACATAACGACGCTGCTGATGTTCTTGACTTGACATTCATGTTTACGCCCAATTTGGTCATATAGATGCGACATTACCACCCACACCTCTCTTCTACCATCGCAAGATTAAGCATAATTGTAGTAATTTAGCCAAGTAAGTCGGTTCTAGCCTGAACACTTGCGTGATAAGAGTGTGTTAATGTAGTTTGGGATGTGTAGAGTCCCCTACTACTCGTAGGAACTTCTAGGAACATTCCTACGCCTACATATTAGTCGTGTTGGCATAATATACAGGGTTATTTACGGTTATTTGGGTGACGGAGATATAGTTGGGACGGTTGTCTCTTGTTTTGGTGTCTAGTAATGTTAATTTCGTTTGCTTGCTTACTATGTGTAAAGTGGAGGTATTTTGGTTGAGCATTGTTGGTTTTCGGAAGCCTTTACTAGTCTTTTGAACAGAAGGCGCTTTTAGAAATGACTCATTTTCGATTAAAAGGACGAATGAAAGGCGAATAACAAAAGGCTGATATGAGTGAAAACGCTGGGAGCGGACGCCCTAGGAGGACATAATTATAAGCTTATTGGTGATGTTCTTCAGAAAGGTCAAGAGTGCGCATATGACTAGATATCAACTTAACGTAAACGTAGCGCAAACGTAACGTAAACGTGACGTAACCGTGACGTAAACGTGACGTAACCGTAACGTAACGTAAACGTAACGCTACTTATATAACGATCGTAGCAGGTGGCGTTCTGTAGTTTCTGCCTAGCGCATGGGAAGAAGCCGTGAGCATATGTATGTAATTTTCGATTCTGTCCGTGTACTTTGTATCAGTCAATAACATACAAACTTACACCTTTTTCCAATGGGGGTAGGCAGAAACAACAGAACGCTACCTCTCCATATATTTAAGTTATTTTAAGATGGTGGTGCAATGCAATTTAAAAATAACTAACTGGGTAGTCACTGAGCTAATAATTTTTCTAACTAAATACTTTTTACTACTGCATTAGCAATTTGCTCATAACTTCTAAGAATAAAAGGACTTTAAATATTCCATTCAAAATTTTATCATCTACCCATTTCAGTAATAATGAATGAAAAGCTCATAAAGACTTCAATTTCCAGAACGCTCAAACGAAAAGCTTCAAATTGGCTATACCGCGAAGCAGAACATTTGCGTATTATTACTTTTTAGGTTGAAATGTAAACACAATCGCTTATGATAGGATTCAAACGGAATTGAATCCTGTGTTATGGCGGTACGTTTACACACGCGAACGTTTTACACCGAGGTGTAATATTATGGACAAAATATAGTTGGAAGCGCAGTGGTGGCCTAGTGGTAACCGCCCCAACTTACGGGCCGTGTCGTGAGTTTGAGCCCAGACAGGCGCTTTGCTTTGTGTTTTGACAAATGCGTGCACTCACTGGACAGGTCCGCTCAATCTGTGTGGTTCTATACTCAAAAGACCATTTCAGACACCAATCTACATGGTTTTCACATTATCTGACCAAGATTATGTCTGGACTTTAAAAGAGACTGTGACCTCTGAGTTTGTTTCGGCCTTTCTTCTCAGAGTAGTCAGATAGGAAACGCCGACCTCATCTAGTTTAAAAAAATATGATTGACATGTAAAAGTGTTTGTACAAACCTACTTACAGAAAATAAATCATTTATCATTTATCAAATAATTTCATCACCATTGCTCTCAAAACGGCGAAGGAAAACATCGTGAGGAAACCAGCATGTCCTAGAACCAAAAATACAAAGACATTACTGTAACATCTACCAGCCGGGCCCGCGTAGTGGATTACGGCCCACTTCCTCTTAAAAAGAGGGGAGGCCTATATCCCAGCAGTGGTAACATGATAGACTGATTATGGTGTACCCGAGTACTAAGTGGTTATTTTTTCCGAACGTAGTGACCGGAATTTCTAGATTGAATTGTTCTGGGTTTCAATTGCTAGCACTCCAAGAAAAACGTCGGCATTTTCAGGAAAATACATACAACAAGGTTAAGTAACCCACTACTAGACTTAAAAGTCAAAGCAAGAAACTGATGAGGCACAGAAACAGAAAGATTTATCGAACCTACGAACCAGCCAGACGTAGTCCTTTCAAGTTGATAAATTGTGTACCTTGTAGTTCAATCTCAGCAATGCGATATCTCTAAGAAGTCTCAAACCTTTTCCATTACAGTTTGGTGTAAACAAGGACCACCATAAAGCGAAAAGTTCTCCTTTCACAGAATTGGAACGACTAAATTGCTGATACGTAAAAGTGTTTTAAAATTGCTTCCACGACGGTTAGTATCATGATATGAAGTTAGTTTCTATTTAGCTCTTTGAGTTTTAGTAGCAAAATATTAGTTTCTGAACTCAGTTCAGAACTACGCAATGTTTTGTTGTGTTTATTTCATGTATCTCTGTACGTTTTCAGATTTACGTTGCACGGAAATAAGTGGTGTGTGGAGGTCGTATATAAAGCGGATATAGTAGATGTAGCGAGCGTCGATGTGGTGTTTTGACGTTTGAATTTCTCTGTGCGATGTATGGTTCAGATGAGGCTACCCTTTTTTATTGTTCCGCGCCAGAATTGGCAAAAAGGAAAATTTATGAGATCACTGCTGTGTCTGTCAGTGTGATACAGTTGATTTTCCTCTGAAATTATTAGAGACATTTGGAACTTAGTGTAATGCCATGTTAAAATTGTCAAGTATCTATTATTATGTATATTAATATATTTAAACGAATGTGAAAGAAAGTCTCAAATGTAATCACAAAAAAAAATTGAGACATTCTTTTCGTCAGGAATAACTTTGAATGGTTTGTCTTTTACATAATAGCCATAAAAGCCTCGAACAGCAACAGCCCATAAGCACAGTGTGACTTTTAACTAGCCGAAAGGCGGGTGGTGTGTATAAGGGAAGTCTAAAATCTTTATGATAAAAGTCAAACCAGAAAATGTTTTAGGTATACAAAACTGCCACATTTTTGTCCAGAAAATTAAGTTAAAGCAAAAATATTTCAGCAGCTGCCACATGACTCCGGATGGAAGTTTCACTTAGTTTTTTTTTGTGAAAACAATGCTAAAATGTCCGTGAAAAATTCCTGAAATCCGGACTAACTTGTTTGCCACGTGGCGTGAAAAAAGAACTGGGATTGCGTTAGCAGTTAACTTAGTTATGTAAAAATTGTTTTGTTAAAATGTTTGGTACTATGGTAGTTGTGTCTAAACATTAAAACTCGTATAACTAAAAGCGATATGGATATAAATGTTGATGGGGGGACAGCGGGAGGAAGACCAAGGAAATAATGGATGGGTGAGGGACGATATGATAGAAAAAGGAGAGAAAGGTAGAGTAACTGCTGACAGCCGAATTGAAGAAAAAAACGTGTTGTGCCGACCCCAACATGGGACCATGAGACAAGGGTAGAAAGATGATGATGATGATGATATGTATATCTTATTTCTTTGTCTTTGGTCCATTTTGCAATATAATCATGTTTGCGACATAAGCAGAAGCATAATAATATTATTCATAAAAAAAAAAAAATACTTCATTGTAATTGCCTTAGGCCAAGCCCATTGTGTGCCGATAATTATGTCTTGATTGAAAGATTGAAATAAATAATAGGTTTTGATTTGTTTAGTGTTAATATGTGTAACAACTGTAACTGCTACTCTAGGGAACGGAAGAGAAAGAAGGGAAAACCCTTGAAAATATGGCAGAATAACTTGGTGAGAACGCCTGGAAAGACTGGACTAGACAGGCAAGGAACAGGGAGAACTTTGTCAAAGGGCACACAGAGACCTTGAACTGATATCGAACACAGCACGATATTCATTACTATCACTCTGAAAAAAGGCTATAAATAAATAAATAAATAATGTGTTACAGCTTAAACAAACAAAAAAATTATATACAATAAGTGACACAATTATTCTAAAGAGGCACCTATAAATTCTTCATTTATATACCAGTAACGTTACTCGTACTAATACTAGTAATCAACGAGCAGCTAATTGCTAATATATTGCACCGTCCGTCCACACGTCAAATTGGCCTGTATTCGCCAGCCATATTGATTTTATGGTAATTTCATTTTAACACTGTGGAAACTCATCACTTTGTCGAATAGTCTATCGATAATGGATGGTCTTTATTTATGAAGGCTTAACACTCAATCAATATTTCTCGTGTGAAGTAAGTGGCGTATTTTTATAATCATGACTGAAAAAGTTTATGAAAAGAAGAATTTGTGGTATCTTGTAGATTGGGAAATGGATTCTTGATAACAGCCGTGCGATTCTGTAACCATCTCACCGTGAAAACTTCGGTGAAGTAAACGTGGAGTGAGCTGTCAGTGTCATTCCACCTGATACTAGGGATTGACCAAGCATACATTTACAATCATAATCCAGATTTTAATAGAATTTTTGTATGCTAAATCTATTGATCATTTTATATAATTTCAAAGCTAGTATTTTAGTTGTCAAAACATAACTATTTTATGGGGTTATAATCTAGGAAAAAAAAGATAAAATTACATAATTGATAGTCTGACCAAGTTTCTGTTTTGCTATTTTATTTTAAAATCCCACAAAATAGCAATGTTTTTAAAACTAAAATACTAGCTTTTAAATTAATCAAAATGATCAATAGGATTAGCATAAAAAAATATTATTTAAATTTCGATTATGATTGTAAATGTTTTCTTGGTCAATACCTAGCATCAGTGGGATGCCACTGACAGCTCACTCCACTCAAGTTTTCACGTTGAGATTTTTACAGAATCGACATGCGGTATCGTAAATAGTCGTCATACTTATCAACCCTTGACGGTTCTTCCATATACATGGGCTATAAAATGACCTTAAACGAAAGATAAAATTGTAGTCACTTCACATATATCTACAAAATACTCACATCTTTTACCCATGGGGTAGGCAAAATCTATAGAATGCCACTTTCCACGATACTTACAAACAAGGAGTATTCTTTGTTTCTGTTCACTGTCCAGTCAAAATGTCGAAATTTGCTCTCATGTCCTATTTATTTTTCCTTCTTAAGTACTGAGGTACTTGCCTTTATTCCACCACTAGGTACTACTATTGTGTTAATACTAGTATGTTTCTTTTACTTCCACGACGTCAGAATCCATTAGGTATGAAAGCTACAGTAACCCACATGTATGGCACGGATGTCTCGTTCCAACCCAAAATGACCCACATGTGAGTCATGGACAGTGAACGTGTTATGAACGTTCGCATTATAATCTGTCTTAAACTGTGAAAAATACAATCAATTTACATACATTTTGACAAGTTTTTGACATCGATTGTCGCTGATATAAGATTGCAACTTGAATTTCAACATTTTTTAAGTACGAGGATTGGCCTTCTTGCCATACATGCTGGTTGCGAGTACAATGCACCCAACCTTTTATAAGAACATGACCAATAAAGTCGGTATAAAAAGCACATATTATGTCCTTCACGGACGTACCCTCGCGGTGTTTTTATTCATCCTCTCAATATGACAAAATCATCTAAGATCATCTCACATCTTCTTTCAAAGCGCCTTATGGTATGTTACGGAATGTCCATCACAGTTTGCTGTTTCTAGCAGACAGTGTTTTTACTATGGCGAGCTGTTGTATAACAGCTTGTGCCGACACGACATGATTAGAAAATAATTAGCAGATAGGTAGATTCTGCTAGCAGTGGTGGCCCAGTTGTAACGGCCGTGACTTACGAGTTTGTAGGTCGTGGGTTCCAACCCAGACAGGTTTGTGTAAATTATTTCATCACCACTGTTCTCAAAACGACGAAGGAAAACATCTTGAGGAAAACGGTATGTCCTAGAAGCAAGAATTCGAAGACATGTGACATCTACCATCCCGCACTGGGCCCGCGTGGTGGATTACAGCCCACTCCCTCTCACTGAGAGGGGGGCCTGTGTCCCAGCAGTGGGAACTTTATAGGCTCATTATGATGACTTATTTAAAAATGATATTATTGATTGTAGTTTGATTACATTTTTAATGATAACTACAGGGTCCCATTAAAATAGGTGGCGAAATTTTAACACAGCGCTCAGTAGATCTAACCAAAGATATCCAAGCAAAAAAAAAAAACACTGATTAAAGTGATTTTACTTTGACTCTAAAATAATAAATTGCCGGTACATTAGTGTATTTTCGTTAGCTAATTATTTTTCTTGTAAGTACTTAGGTACTTACGTTGTTCTTATATATTGTTTTACCATTGTCCTTATTGTGGTGGTCTAAATGATTTCTAAAATGTTGTCCATCTAATTTTATGGGATCTTATATACTTAAATTCCTATTTACTTCATTTATTATAAATCATACTCATATTTTATTAAATTGTTGCCGACAGGGTATGTAAACTTTATAACTATTATAACTATAATTAAGGTCTTGTAAATACAATCATGTGTTATGAATAAATATTCGAATTTGAATATTAAAGAAAATCTAATGGATTAATCGTCACAATCTCACAAATGCCCAATTAATTCTTTCCGCTATCTTTTCTCACGGAAGTTAACGAAGCCCATAATAATCGTAGCTCAATGGCTACACAGAAGGGTCAATGCCCTTTATTCATGGACCTATGACCCCTGAAAAGATAAGTAGGTGGTACGGGTGACTTAGCTGAGATTATACTGAATGCTTTTTTTACCGGCTCCAAATTTTTACAGGGTGCTCTACTCATGAACATGAACAACATTCATTATGGGACCAACTCTGAGATCACGAAAAAAAAAATCTGCTGTTTCATACATTTTGGTCAAGTAGGTATTGAACTTTTGTATTACACAGCTGATTTTGTTTCCATCCAGTACGAGTATAACGTTGAGATCTCCAGACAATAATATGAGAGCATTATCGAATATCTACGGACCATGAAAGAAGATAATAATATAAGATCTTTTGAATTTAGGTGTGCAGATGTTTTTCTTGACATTTTACCACTATAATGGTGGCGGTTGAATGAAACCAACGATGACAGTTAGGAATTTATTTACTGTAGACAATACTTAAGTTCTAGGGTACAAAAGTGGTCTAGACAAAACCTATGTGTGGTCTTAGGGATGGACTGCGGGGCTATCCTATCCCTTAACCTCCTAGCTATGCTATTCCTGAGGGCGACGTGGCCTCCGCTCAGTTCAAGCTTCAGGCAACAGAGGTGACTGCGGGGCTATCGACCTCTGAGCCGTCTAGGTAGCGACTGATTGTTCCTTTTTTTTTTTTTTTTTTTTTGGGAATGGCATCTCGCAGTTCAACCTATGAGGTTGTCGACTGCTTAACCGGGCTTGCCTGTGGATGCCTCAATAAATTAAGGCCTCCAGCCAGGGCTTAAAAACTTAAAAACTAAGCGACTACACGCTAAGGGCACCCCCTGTGGGGTACGGACCTCGGCTTAGGGCGTCGCTGGGAGAGGGCAGCAAGGGACAGGCTGGATCGGAATTATTTAGGGGCGAATTTTGAACTACAGGCTCAGCGGCGCGGGCTGGCTCGAGCAAGGGTCGGGGCGGAACTGATTGTTCCTTCGTGGTTGACCGTTTATATAGTCGGTTTGACCCACTAATGTGTGTGTCTTCAATCTCACGCTTGTATGTAGTGGTAACCTTCGTTGTCGTCACGGACACTTCACATGTCGAATGTTAGATGTCGCTAGTAAGTACTGTTGCTGTTATCGTCTTTATCGATGATTGATCTTGTTTGTGTTGCGATCTACTCGGGTGGCATAGTGTTGTGCATACAATCTGGTAGATGGCGTAAATCGTCGTGTTACATTCTCCCCCTCTGGTACTCTATGGTCGTCCCGACTGAGTACCAGCACCAATTCGTTTCCGCGGTCTTCCTCTACGGCGCATCGGATAAGTTGGTTTGGGTGTCACGTTGTCTCTCTTTTCAAACTTCGTTATTGCTGACGTATGGTACTTTCCAATAGGCTTATCTGGAGTTTTTGAGTGTGCAATTTCATAAGTGAAGGTTCCATGTTTATTCAGTATAATATACGGGCCGTCTTGTCGTGGAGCTGTGAACTGTGATCCCTCTATGTAACCACGAAATCTTGATATAGCCCATACTATGGCTAAAGTTTCCTTTTTGTGACGCTGTAATTGCGTCCAGCTTGAGTTAAGAGTCTACTTGCGTATTCAACAGGGTGCTCGTTTTCTCCCTCCCCCTGCACTAAAGCTGCGCCAATGGCAGAATGGCTGGCATCAGTCTTGATAGCAAAGGGTAAATCGTCACTTGCCTGTTTTAATATTGGTGAAGTAGTCAAGGCATTTTTCAATTTCAGAAATGCATCTTGTTGCTCTTGTTCCCATTTCCAGCTTATTTTCTTCTTCGTTAGGTTTGTAAGTGGCTTTGCAATTTCTGCAAAATTATGAATAAATCTTCCATACGATGATGCGGTTTCTCCTTTTGGAACTAGAATTACAGGTGCTGACCATGGGGAATCGCATTCCTCGATAAAGTCAACATTTATCATATCATCCAGCTTTTCTCTTAGTTGCTTTTGCCTTGTTGGTGACAATCCATAGGGCTTAACACTAATAAGAGGATGATTGCCTGTGTCGATTCTATGTTGTGTAAATGGAGTTGGTTCCGTGTTTTTCTCAAAGATGTCGCTGTGCTCAATTAACGATTCATTGATTATCTTTTGCTCATTCTTTGTAAGTATGGTTCCTTCATCGGAGTTTAAATGAAAATCAACAGAATACAATGAAATAGGGTTCATTGGTGAATAAGCAATACGTTGATCTACACAAGATTGGTTGTCAGCGGGTTCTCGTGGACGTGTATTACTTGGCTTCTTTTCTGTTTGAGATACTACCGTTTCCTTTGGTTCTGAAACCCTTTTGCGACATACGTCAAAAGTATGTCCCTTCTTGTCACAAAAAGAACATCTCTCGAGCGGCTTCTGTTCTGATTGTGTTGATGTCGTTACCTCACCAGCTTCCTTGAGCAGACTCTCAATATGACGACCACGATCCAGAAGTTCAGCAAACGTCTTCACTTCCGAGCGAGCAATCTCCTTTTTGTAGGTTATATTGAGAAGTCCGTAAACAAAGTCCAAATGTTCTTCTTCCTTATGTCTTTTTGCAGGTAACTGAGCGAGTAAGGCACGTTTTTCATACACAAACGCGTCAATTTTTTCAGTTGTTTGCTTCTTCGAGTATAGTTTCAAATAAACTTCGTGTGGTTGCATTTTCGGCGCAAAAGCAGACTTAATGGCGTCGAGAGCTTGTGTCCACTTTTTAATGTCGCCTTTTACACCGTTCCACCACGTAGCAGCAGCACCAGACAGTAATAAAGTCAAACCTTCCAAGGCATCTTCGTCACTGATTTTCTCAATTTTCTTGTAAACTGAGATACCGGTCAGAAATTCTTCAACTTTATCAAAATTTCGTTCACCGTCGTAATGCTTTGTGCACGCAGCAAAACTTTTAAAATGTCTGTTTCTACTTTCGTTTGCTTCTAAAACTTGTGTTATGAGTGCAGTGAATTGTTCCTGAGTCATCATCACCATATCTTGTTTTTTCTCCATCATGTCACGATAATATTATTTCTCTTGAGGGTATATTGCTAATCCGATCCAGCAAGTACTGTACTCCGTCTATAAATGAGGGTACTTTGTAAAACTTTTGCGGGTAGATAAATATTTACGTTGGGCGCCAATATAATGGTGGCGGTTGAATGAAACCAACGATGACAGTTAGGAATTTATTTACTGTAGACAATACTTAAGTTCTAGGGTACAAAAGTGGTCTAGACAAAACCTATGTGTGGTCTTAGGGATGGACTGCGGGGCTATCCTATCCCTTAACCTCCTAGCTATGCTATTCCTGAGGGCGACGTGGCCTCCGCTCAGTTCAAGCTTCAGGCAACAGAGGTGACTGCGGGGCTATCGACCTCTGAGCCGTCTAGGTAGCGACTGATTGTTCCTTCGTGGTTGACCGTTTATATAGTCGGTTTGACCCACTAATGTGTGTGTCTTCAATCTCACGCTTGTATGTAGTGGTAACCTTCGTTGTCGTCACGGACACTTCACATGTCGAATGTTAGATGTCGCTAGTAAGTACTGTTGCTGTTATCGTCTTTATCGATGATTGATCTTGTTTGTGTTGCGATCTACTCGGGTGGCATAGTGTTGTGCATACAATCTGGTAGATGGCGTAAATCGTCGTGTTACACCACAAGGATTTGAATAAAAATAATTGAAGTCCTCATAGTAAATGATTAATGATTTTTATGTACTTGATGGACAGTATGCCAAACACGTAGCTGAATTTTGGGCCGAGTCCAGTTTGATTGCCATCGACACGCTAACAAGAAGAATAATGTATGTGTATAGGCCGACCACTTAACTGAGACGTGATGCGAGAGCTCGGTGATTCATCAACATATGACAACTATCACCTCCCGCACCGCTCGGCTACCTTTTTTTTTTTTTTGT
The DNA here is from genome assembly GCA_949629135.1 of Eremobia ochroleuca. Taxonomy (NCBI): domain Eukaryota; kingdom Metazoa; phylum Arthropoda; class Insecta; order Lepidoptera; family Noctuidae; genus Eremobia; species Eremobia ochroleuca. The sequence continues at coordinate 18,760,556 of OX451401.1, read as the reverse complement.
TTCGGAGTGGAAAATCCTCATGGATGTCCGCCGCCCTGGGGCGGGCGGCGGGGTCTGCCAGACCCTTACTGACTAAAAACCACCCCGGTTTTCCCTCTCTCACCTACGCCGGGGGTCGCGGAAACGAACGATACTTCCGCAACCCCCGGCTGGTGCTGGCCCGCTCCTGCGGGCCTCCTCGTGTCAGGGGGGGGGAGTGAGGTGTGAACACTACGCGCCGCCGCCTCGGGTCCTGATGTGTGGGGGGCGACGGACGTTCCCAAGTCCGTCGCCCCTGGACCCATTTAGCGGGGCTGGAATAGGGCGTTATCCGCCCTCCTCCGACTACGCCCGGTGCGCCTGCTGCGGGCCGGGTGAGGGGACGAGATCTCCCTCTCCCTATCCGCAGCCTCCTTCTGCGAGACGACAGTTTCGCAGAAGGAAACCACCGCGTCCCAGGACTCCTCGCTGCCGACCATAGACTCGATCACGGCCGGCAGCGATAGGTCACTGCCTACTCCTGAGATGAGGGCACGGCGCGGCTCCTCTCAAGCGGCACACTCTGCCAGCGTGTGCCGCGCCGTGTCCTCCCGGCAGTCGACGCAGTGGTGACACTGAGCGTCCGGCTCCCTTTTTATGCGACACAGGTACTTCCAGAAGCAACCATGCCCCGAGAGCACCTGTGTCGCCCGAAACGACAGGGAGCCGTGCCTCCTCCCGAGCCAGCGCTCGAGCACCGGCCGGACCGCCTCGATGGTGTCGTGGCCGGCGGTAGGGCGTAAAAGCCTGTCCCGCCATTCCGCCACCAGGACCTCGCGGAGCTGAGACCGACGCAGCTCCAAGTGTCGCTGCATCAGTCGCTCGTCCCGCGCCCTCGCTTCCTCGCGCCACCGAACCGCTCAGCAACTCGGGCAACGTCTCAGTTAAGCGGTCAGCCTATAGGTAGATGAGTTCGGTGTTTTATTTTCGATTACTCTGAGCGAAAAAACTCAAAGGTCACTTTTAAAGTCAAGACATGCAGAGTAGTCGTAAAACATTTATATTTTACTGTTGTTTATGATTTTATTCATGTAAGGTTTTGGTATTGTCTAGTCAGTTGAACCCGCTACTTTGAGACGTGACCTGTTCATGAATAAAAAGGCTAATCTGATTTTTTAGGAAACACACCTACTTCTGTTTTGGCCCTGTCTCCTAATTTTTATTGGTTGAACAGATATGTTTTATGTCTCTTATTATTCGTTTAACCGTTTTTATCAAGTTTATTTCTTGATTCTTGACTTTTTAATTTTAGTTTGATTGAATGCAAATAGACGTCTATACGACGTTTTCTTTATATTTGAACTCACATTAAAAATCTTAAACAAATTAATTGTTGAAACGCCGACTAATTCGCCAGAGTCCATTCCTTTTCATAAAAATCTATTAACTTCATTTGACAAAACAATACTGACACTCAAAAATCCATTAACCCGTCTTATAGGGAAACGTGGATCCACGCGAGACACATTGGCTTTTTTAATGTTTCTGTAATTATGGCATTCAACTGGTTATAAGAACACACACACAAAACAGGATCAATAAAAATCAACAGCGTTACAAACTACGTTTACAACCACAATCAAAGGAACCACGTTTAATTACTATTAAACATAGTTTAAGCCTCGGTAAACAGAGGCTGTTCATCAAAGGCGATCTGAGAATTAACTACGAACAACAGAACATGGTGGGACTTGTCTGTCGTAATATTTCACAGCAACACGACCGGACGTGGCGGCTTAGGGGTGGGATAGATGTTTGGGTATTTTGAGGGTAGTTTATTAATGACCTAGGGGTTTATGATAAACTTGCTTTTGTTCGTAGTTTCACTCAAATTCTATAGGAACTTTGTACCCAGATAAAAAGTTTCAATAGGGCCGTGTAGGCGAAATTATTAAATCATTTTATTAGTTCACCAATTAAGAAGTAACAAAAAACACACTTCTGGATTTATAATGTTAGTGCCGTGGCTGAGGGTACAGATCGATGGGCGTCCATTTGTAAAGTCAGGTCCAGGTGTGCAAAGTCATGATAGGCCATGGTAGAATGTTGCCAAATTTTGTATAGATATAATTATGCTTTTTTGATCTGGGTACAAAGTTCCTTTACGACGCGAGTGACATTACGAACAAAAGCAAGTTTATCATACGTTTATGATAAACATGTTTTTGTTCGTAATTTCACTTTAAGGGGTTCCTTAGGACATTACGAGTAATAAAATAGCCTCAAAATATCCAAACATCCCACTATGTCGCCGTGAAATATTACACTATTATTACAATATGACAGTCAAGTGGCTTTTCTGTTTTTCATAGTTCATCATTATCTGCCTAGCCTTTTCCCAACTATGTTGGGGTCGGCTTCCAGTCTAACCGGATGCAGCTCAATACCAGTATTTTACATGGAGCGACTGCTTATCTGACCTCCACAACCCAGTTACTGGGTAATACGATACCCCTAGGTAAGACTGCTTGTCAGACTTTCGGGCTTCTGACTACCCGTAACGACTGTCAAAGATCTAGGAATGACAGCCGGGACCAACGGCTTAACGTGCTTTCCGAGGCACGGAGGGGTCTCGGTATGTAAAGATTTCATGGTTAATTATCTAAAAAAAATACATAATAAGTATTATATTTAAATTCTTCTGTTATTTTGTTGAGATTCGCTTACTAGTTGAAGCGTTATAAAATAACAAATAAATAAAATATGGGTGTGGGTGTGCGTAATTTAAATATGTGTGTTATATGTGGTAATAGATTTTATTAGTGATGGAGTAGTAGAGGGTCGAAGGGCACTAAGGGCGTCAATCCCGACAGGTCCTAAGTATATATGTTTAGGTCATGGGTTTTAAGAACGTTCGCATTTTAATATCAGTCTGAAGCTGTCAATAAATCTCTTCTTTACCTATATTTTTGGCAAGTTTTTGACGTCGATTTTCGCTGAGATGAGATTTCGAAACGATTTTGAAGTAGTTTAATTACGAGATAGGTACCTATCATCATCATCATTTCAGCCGAAAGACATCCTCTGCTGGAGATGGGTCTCCCTCAAGCACCTCCACTTCGACCTGTTCTGTGCTTCTCGCATCCAACGGGTTCCTGCGGCCTTCACAAGTATGTCGGTCCACCTTGTGGGCGGCCGTCCAACGCTACGTCTTCCGGTACGCGGTCGCCACTGCAAACTTTCGGCAGGTACCTATCACTAGTGTATAATTCAATAAGTAGTTTGTATCTCCTGCAGTAGACAGCTGTAGCCAGATGATAATGACTTGCAAGAAGTTTAAAATTATTGGACAGTGTCTGTCTCATTGGATTTTTCTAAATAAATCAGAATTTTCTGAAAATGTCTATCATTAAAAGTAACGGTTCACAACATATAAATATGCAGACAAAACATAATATAATCAGTCCAGATGTTCCCACTGCTGGGACACAAGCCTCCTCTCGGTGAGAGGCAGTGGGCCGTAATCCACCACGCGGGCCCAGTGAGGATTGGTGGATGTCATATGTCTTCGATTTTTTAGTTTTAGGACATGCTGGTGTCCCCACGATGTTTTCCTTCAACGTTTTGAAAACAGTGATGATGAAATAATTTATACAAAATAAAGCGCTGCGTTCTAACCTACGACCTACAACTCGTAAGTCGCGGCATAGTTACCTCTGCTCTCTAACTAACTAACTATTTGGCGAGAGTACGAAGCTTTCTACATTAGATATTACTGGATATGTATTAATAAATCACAATTACAGTTTCGTCCACAAACGTACATTCCTAATTGGTGGTTAATTTTGGAAATACCACGTGACACTTGATGTTAGTTATTAATTGGCATACGTTCAAGTGAAATAAATCCAACTGAAACATTACAATTAATTTGTTACTATTTTTAGCATCCGGATCATGGACTATGGTTAATAATAAATATTATCGTTATGCGAAATTAATATTGTCAGAGACCAACAGTAGAAATCATAAGTAATTAATTTAGGCAGTAGTTAATGAATTTTATTATTTATAATAATTCGTGAAAGCAAATCGTACAATATACGCCTTTCGTAATTGGTCGATTCATTTCCGATGACATTTTGGTTCGGGGTCAACGCTTCATGTTGTCATAATTATTATTTTAGTAGTTTTACGAGGCAGTGGCTTCAGATCTCTGAAAAGTGCTTAGGGTCATTTATACAAAATCACACTAATATTATAAAGGCGAAAGTTTGTGAGTGTGTATGTTTGTCACTTCTTTAGGCTCAAACGGCTGAACGGATTTGGATGAAGTTTGGTACACAGATAGTTTATAACTGATATTAACACACAGAATACTTTTTATCCCGATATTCCCACGGAATTGACACTTATACGGGTGAAACCGCGGGGCGCAGCTAGTGTAACATAGTTAACGTTCTTACGTTCTCGTTCGTTAAAAATACAATGGAATAACCAAAACTTAATATTTGTGAAGAAAAGTAAAATAAATACGGTATTCTGGTTTATTCTTAAACAAACTAGAAAAACAAAAATATATCATAGTTAAAAGTCACGTCGGAACGTCTACACTTCGTAATCCAAAAGTCATTCTACCTTCTTGAAGTCCTTCAAGGACATCCCAAGCATACCTCTTTGGAATACGTCATCTATCTCACTTACACCTTAGCATTCAGCCCTTTCACACAAGTCATGCAACGTTCCTTTCCTATATTAATAACTTCCATTCATTCACTCCCCTCCTTCCACAAACACTTGATTATTCTGGACCATACACACACAACACATAATACTGTGACCCAACACGATCAGCATTCACTAAACCTGGCGTTTATCTGGCGATAATATGGACATTACGTGAAACAGCCTAGAGTTATGACTGTGAACAGTGTTGCTAGGTGCGAATTAATTTAATGATCTTAATAAATATCTATATTTATGTCTGTAATTTATTTGGTGTACATAATAAAGAGTATTCTATTCTATTAATTTATTTTCTTTTAATTGTAAAATAAGTATCTATAATAATATAGCAGTACTTATAATCCTGTAGTATAGATACTTATAATCTTACTAATATTATAATATAACTAATATTAACGGGAAAGTTTGTGAGGATGGAGGAATGGATGTTTGTTACTATTTCGCCCAAAAACTACTGAACGGATTTGGATGAAATTTGGTACACAGATAGTTTATAACCAGGATTAATACATACTATACTTTTATCCCGATATGCTCACAGGGTCGACACTTATGCGGGTGAATCCGCGGGGCGCTGCTAATATAATTGTAAGTCAGGGAAATTTATTGTGAAGCAAATTTACTACAGACCAAGTTAAATTAGCCGTATGTTTATAAAAAAGCCTTATCCTCTCTACGTCTCTTTTTGTATGTTTCTTTTTCTTTGCCCTTTTTGTATATGAGATTATGTATACTCGTACGTGCGAGTATCATGTAAGCAGCGTCGTTCCTCGGGGGTTTTCCAAACGCACCCATTTTCTTAACTAGGTAGTTAAAAATTAAATAAAACACAAAACCAAAGTCATTTATTTTTTTTTCAAATTAGGTTGATAATCAGCATTTTTCAAACGTCAAAATTACATACACTGACGGTTATTGCGGTAGCTCTACTGGGTTCTGCAGCAGAGGGACAGCAATAACCAGTAGAAAAAGAGAAACTGGAATAACTTGGGGAAGACTCCAAGTTATTTCAGGTAATCTTTTCTTACGCGCTCACTTCAAACCAGTCCTTGTTAGCGCAATGTTATAAATCTAATCCATATTAATTTTATAAGTAGGAAAATATTTGTACAGAGTACACATTTCACGCATAAAAACAAAAGTGGTTTTTGTTGTTATTAGAGGATCTATTTAATTAAATTTTCGACTAGTACCTAATTAGTTAGACGGGTGTCCAAATAATTATCTACTGGCTTAAACTTGTGGAACGATTTTTAGCCCAGTAATTTCAATTAACCTAAATTCAGATATTGCAAGCCGTTGTAATTTTAATGATAACAATACAAGTCTGAAACTGATACAGAAAATATGATTGGCCAATTATTTCTTTGTATAACTTAATCAGTCTATAACTTTCCCACTGCTGGGTACAGTGGCCACCGCTCTGTGGGAAGGAGTGGGCCGTAATCCACAACGCGGTCCCGGTACGGGTTGGTAGATGTCACATGTCTTAGAATTTTTGGTTCTAGGTCATGCCGGTATCCTCAAGATGTTTTCCTTTACCGTTTTCCGAGCAGTGGTTATGACTGACGAGAAATAATTTACACACAGTAAAGCGCCTGTCTGGGTTTGAACCTATGACCTCCAACTCGTAAGTTGCAGCCGTTACAACTAGACCACCAATTGTCACATACTGGAGCCGAAATGGCTAAAAGGCTTTTGATGAAACTTGGCTCGCAACTAGAGTATATGTACAATAATTTGAATACTTTGAAATCCGAGTAAAAAGCAACCAACATAAAAAGATAAAGATGGGGATAAACAAATATGTCATTTCCAGTAGTGGACTGCTATTTAACTCAGCCTATCCCACTACTGTACATAGGCCTCTCCAAAGCTGAGCCAACAACACTAAGTCCTCCGCCTTCCGCAGCCAGTCTGTCCCAGCCGCCTTTTTAAGGTCGTCGGTCCATCTAGCTGGGGGTCCCACACTATTCTTGCCAATACACGGTCTCCACTGCAGGACTCGTCTGCTCTACCGGCCATAGTTCCTTCGACAAACATGGCCAGCCCATTGTCACTTCAGCTTGCTTACTCTGCAAGCTATGCCAGTGACGTCGGTTCTTTACCAGGTAATTTTATTCCTGGACTACTATAATATATGCTGATGATTTTTACGATTGCGACTATGGATTTGAAATGTCATCTGTATGCCGCTTAGGCATGTATTATGCAAAACCAAACAAAGTGCCAGAGCCATGCGGAAATAAGATCTAAATTATCCATCATCCAGTTATAAAACATAATTTAATTTTGGCGTGAAAAAGTGTTTATTACGCAATTTACCGAAATTAATATTATTTTATAATATGTATTGCAAGACTTGCCGGTGGATTCTGTAAAAATCATAAGTGAAGTGAGCACTTAATAGTGTTAGTCCCTAGCGAATGACTCACTCCACGCTCATTTCACCCAAGCTTTCACGGTGAGATGGATACAGAATCGCACGGCTGAATGCAAATAGAAAACTATTGAAATGTAACCTAAATGAAGTCGCCAATTCACAGTCCTCTAAAACATCCAACTTTTATTTCTACCAAAAACTTACCAAAAATCGAGTTAACTATTTTGTGTTTGCCTACCCTGCCTATATCACCTTTGTTTTGTTTACCTAAAACTCTTTAACTTATTAAAATGATTATTTTGTCACTAGTACGCTATTATAAATACATACAATCACAGAGAGCGAGGAAAACTGCTCCACCGTAATACAGTTTTTACTAGTACGGGGAACAGGGTGAATCAATTCTGTTAACAACAATAAGTACCGACACATAGCAAACAAAAAGTATAATTAAGTCTGTACATTACTTGTAATATTATGAGTCGTACAAGGTTGTTATTTTGTTTTGTAAATAAAGGAGTTTATTTTTTTATTTTTTTTGTTTTTTATCCAAAACATTTTGCATGAAAGCATCTTACACAGGGAAATATTTTTTCAAAATATGTTCCTACGAAGTTAGGGAATTTGCTAAACCGCTTAGTTGCACTTTAGTGCTAAAGTTAGGTGTGGAAGTAGTTTGTGGCAACGCTTTTAACCTGTTTGTGTGCCATATCGCCGGAAGAGAATAAGTTTTAGTAGTATTTCTCTTCACTTAGTTATTATTTCAGTTCTATCTATATGCTGCACTGCAAACCTCCCTCCTCCTCCCTCTCACAGAGAGGAGGCCTGTGTCCCAGCAGTGGGAATGTTATAGGTTGATCATGCTGCACTGCACTGCAATGTCGGTTGGTCGAGTGGTCGCCAGTGTGAGTGACATAGTGTCCTGTATTTGATTCCTAAGTCCTTCAGTATTCGTCGGTGTTTAATGAGGATTTTCACACTAGCAGTCCGCAGTCTGCTCATCCCCTATTACATGGGAGTTAAACTGACAAACATACAGACTTATAATAAGTAAGAAATCCTTTCAGATGCATCTTTAACAGGTTGGGGTGTCTCTTGCAATGGCAAAAATTCAAACGGGTTTTGGAGTTTATCGGAATCGTAAGACTATATTAATTTATTGGAGTTACGAGCAGCTTTCATAGGACTTAAATGTTTTGCAAATATTCTAACTAATACAGAAGTTGTCCTACGGATAGATAACACGACTGCGATCTCCTACGTAAATAGAATGGGGGCGTACAATACGATCACTTAAATATTATCACAAAATAAATTTGGCAATGGCGCTAAAAACGCCGCATATTTATCTTCGCTTCGTACATCAAGTCTAAAGTCAACGTACGTATATATGCAGATAGAGAATCTCGCTAGACCAACATCGACACAGAGTGGGAGTTGTCTCACACAGTTTTTCATACTAGATTTATTATACAAATAAGTATACCTACATGAAAAAAACAGTGTATCAAGACAATTCTTTATTTATTCTCTCATGATCAGAAACACAATATAGTAACATTTAATAGAGACTGGTTACTGCTGTATCTCAAACCTTTGTATTACAGATCACCAGGCATCAGGCTTCCGTCAGAAAATTAGCATAATTATACATATAACGTATTACAGTACTTAATTAATACAATATAACTAATAATAAATTAAGATAATCCATAGATACAATTAGACGTGATTAAAAACTTGACTACTAAAAATGACGTCAGGCGCTGACTTATTTGAGAGGACTAAACTAATATTTATCTTCTGTCCTTTTCATAATGAAACAGAAAGAAAAAGATGCACTGAATTTAAATTCAGTTTAATTTGTATACAAGGGAATCGGCGGAAAATGTTTAGGCTTATGGCCTTGATTGTGTGGTGTCAGGTAAGTGTGCGGAGCTGAAATATAAACTCAAACTGGACGACTATATATTTAATTTTCCTTTTACAATAGGGTTATTTTTGCTATTTATACGTATGTATTTAATTACAATTATTACAGGTTTTCTAAGGTCCGACAAATTTAACGTTGTGATAATTAGAAATAAGTAAACACCCAGGTTCGTTAATTTACAACTGAAATTCGAAGAAATTGACTAATAATCCAAACAGTTAGCATTGGAAGTAACATGTGGGTAGGTTAGGAAAAAAAAGGAACGGGCTCACCAATTCTTCAGCGCTTTATACTCTCTCTTTACTGTGTCCTTCAATGTCCTTATAAGTACATAATTTCCTTGAAATACAGTCCACATCTAAGACATTGTAACACGTCACACTATTGCTAATAGTCAATCTAATGTAGCGAGCTGGGTATGATCGACGGAGATGTTAACACAATAGCTAGGTAATTATAAAGACAGTTATCGGACAGACGACTATGTGGTGTGATTAGCAAATCTATGCTGGGTTTGGGTCATGTCGACAAGTACCGACGGGAAGTTTGTGGACGTCACAGGAAAATAATATTTCCAATACATTATAGGTTTGCGTTTGATCACTATCTCATGATTATCAGCATCATCGTCGACCCCAAATGAATTCGGATAAGGACAGCAGGTTCTTGCTCCAATGTCTTTTTCTTCCATCATCGCCTGTCTAGCCTTTTCCCATGTTGGGGTCGGCTACCGGTCTAACCGGATGCAGCTGAATACCAGTATTTTACATGGAACGACTGCCTATCTGACCTCCACAAGCCAGTTACTGGGTAATACGATACCCCTTGGTAAGACTGGTTGTCAGACTTTCGGGCTTCTGACTACCCGTAACGACTATCATAGATCCACGAACGACAGCCGGGACCAACGGCTTAATATGCTTTCCGAGGCACGGAGGGGTCTCGGAATGTAAAGATGGTCACCCATCCATAGACCAACCGCGGCAAGCGTAGCTTAACCTGATCGATCGAACTGTCCGGCTGTTATTATTTAGCCACGGGCCCCTCAATGTATTTTTCTTCTATACTTCTCAATTAGTCGTCACTTCGGTAATCACTCCATTTCTAACCATAATATCATCATTCACACTGTCCAACCATCGTTTCTTTGGTCTTCTCTTACCATTATGGCACATTCATAGACAAAACTTTCCTCACGACATTTTCCTCACTACTCTTTATCACATGCTGATACTATGACAATCGATTTTCACACAAGTTTTCCAAATGACTTGAAATTGTTGCACGGTAATTTATTTAAAAAAAAATTGATATAATGGGTACAAAATAGTTGTTTCTATAGAATTAAAGAATTTATGGAATTTAAAATGAACAATATTGATGAATGAAAATGAATAATTTGAATAACTTTATAGTAATTGTAAGAAAAAAACAAAATCGAAAGTCATTTATTCAAACTAGGCTGAGAGTCAGCACTTTTCGAATGTCAAAATTACAAAAGACAGTCCCCCAAAACACCCGCCCTTCAACACTTCTTGGTGCTTTCGCTGGGGAGAAGAAGTGGCGCAACAAACTCCCCAGCAGCACAGCTGTCTGTTCAGTTAGAAAATACTTGATTGAATACAATGCAAGGTATGCAAAGTAATTAACATTACAAGACACAGAACACTAAATTATTTATTATTTATTAAATTATTTTCTATATGTTAGCTAACCACGCCGATATATCAACAAATACAATGCAAACTATACGTACTCAAGCAAAACATAATATAACAAAATTAAAAATGTAAATAAAAACTTACTATCTAAATAAAAGCTTCCAAGTAAAGGGCGTGACCGCTTACATACTCGTATTTATGCAATGCTGGGTTATGTTTGCATAGCTGTCACATGAAGTCACTAATGATAAACTAGGACCATCAAATAAAAATTCCATCAAATAATATTAATAAGAGATCATTAAATAATATTAATTGCATAATAATAATTATTTAAGTAAATAATTTGCACGCTTGCTTGCAGGCAGAATACAGTGACTTTTAGGACATAAGATCTTTCCTTGTAATTTGTATGCATTTTCTTGCAGATATACATTTTTGATTTGACTTGATTTGATTTGATAAAACTCTCTTTTAACCGGACAAAAGAGTCTCCAGTAGAGAGCAACACTCTTGTTCTTTTTAGTTAGCTATTGGTATTGCTTGTCTGTAACAAAGCAAACGTTACAGAAACGTGTTTACGTTACACGATCACGTCCTTGAGTAATTTGACTGCGCACTGCAAACGGTACTTACCATTTTCAAATGAAGTATATACAAAGTACTGACGACTGAAGTGATAAGTATACAAACGTGCGGAGTTGAAGAGCCAAGTTTTGTGCCAATTGTCGCAGTTATGTGCCCCGGTAGCAAAAACATAAAGCAGTTAGTATGGACCACCTTATATTTTTATCAAAGCATGAGCTATGGGAGCAGTGGTGGCCCAGTTGTAACGGCCCTGACTCACGAAGGGTCGTGAAGAGGTCGTGGGTTCGAACCCAGACAGGCGCTTTACTTTATGTAAATTACTGCATCACTACTGCTCTCAAAACGTTAAAGGAAAATAATATGGTGACGAAACCGGCATGTCCTAGAACCAAACATTCGAAGACATGTGACATCTACCAACCCGCACTGGGCCCGCGTCGTTGATTACGGCCCACTCCCTCTCACTGAGAGGAGGCCTGTGTCACAACAGTGAGAACATTATAGGCTGTTTATTTATGCATGCAGCTCTTACCTCGTTAACACACTGTCCTCCACTACCTATTTCCACTGTAATTTGAAAACATTGTAAAAGCCAATTATTTTTAAAAGAGTAACCGTGGAGTTTCTTGCCGGCTCTTCTATAGGAAACGGCCAATTAGAACCGTGCACCTTGCTTCTGATGTTTCATAATTGCTACGTAGGTTTATATGGAATAACATATTTTGTAAAATATGGTTTGTGCCGATATAAATAAAAATTGAAGTGTCTGTTTGTAATGTCAAACAACAGCTTTTTACAAAATGTTTACAGAAGTTTATAATAGCGTACAGGCTATAAAAAAATTATCTTTAATTTTTTTTTATTCTGTCTGTTTATTCCAGGTAATTTCTGAAACTGCTGGACCGATTTTGACAGGACTTTCACTGGCAGCTGATTTTACAAGGAGTAACTTAGGCTACTTTAATTTTAGGAAAAAAAAATGTAGGGTTTCGTCAAAAATATGAAAACTCATGAAATCTAATTTGTTTTACGACATGCACGTGACCGAAATCACGGGTACAGCTAGTAAGATAATAAAAGACTTTGCAATCGACAATGGTGCACACTTATGTTACTATTATATTGTTTGCCCAAGGCAAAAAGAGGGGCTCGGCTAAATAATAAAGTGGTCGGTTTTTAGATGGATGACCATTCATTACATATCGAGACCAAGGGCGGATCCAGCTTTGGCGCCAGGAGGGGGTCACATAGTCGTGGTCAAGTCAAGAACTTATAATTTAATTTTGATAACAATAGATACAAGTACCTTAAAAGTAGGTATTTTATTAATGTACGTAAGTACTGTACTTTAAAATATTTAATGTGGCGCGGTAAAATTCAAATTTTCGATGCGTTCGTTCCCAAACGTTTGCCATCACACTTTATTATATTAAATTAATTAAATATTGAAGGTAAGGTATGTAGTTACATAAAGTCTGTATGGTGACAAAATATATAAATAAAATCATTACGTTCAATTAGTGGTCCACCTAAGTCCTGGAACCAGCTCAGGGGGGGGCCCTGGATCCGCCGTTGACCGAGACCTCTCCTTGCCTCGGAACGCAAGTTCGGCCGTTGGTACCGGCTGTCATTCGTAGATCTTTGACAGTCGTTATGAGTAGAAGCACAAAAGTCTGACAACCAGTCTTACCTAGGGGTATCATGTTACCTATACTCCATTTGAAGTAAGATTAGACATTTAAATAAACCTATTTTACAGTCCGTTCAACCGATTTTGAATTCTATTTCGTTGATGGCATGACACATGGCAACTGCAGTTAACAGTTGGTATTGTAACCACTTTTTTGCGTTTAATGCCATCCTTATGACTACGGTATAGAAGAATCGGTTAAACGGACTGTAAAAAAGGTTTATGTAAATGTCTAATCTTATTTCAAATGGCGTATAGTAACTGTGTTGTGTGGGTCAGATAGGCAGTCGCTCCATGTTCAATACTGGTATTTATCTGCATGCGGTTAGACTGTAAGCTGACCCCAACATAGTTGGGAAAAGGCAAAGATATTTACTTCGTGTATTTCACCTTTCAACTAAACTGTATTCCTGTCGGCCCATATCAAAATATGTAGGTTACCATGCTATTTTCGTAACGGAAGCCACTGAAGTTCGGGACAAAGTTTTAATTACTGTACGATCTCGTTAACCTAAACCCCTAAAAACACGGGCTGGTACGGATAAAAGGGGTGCCCTGATTAAGCTTAAAACGAAGAATAATACAGTCACTGAGCTGAATATTGCTGTGGGGTTATTGCGTAGGTAACACACTATCGGTAGCAATCGCTTTCATTATGATGGTTCAACAATATTCTTTGCATTATTTTTCGAATATATGAAGCAATACATTAGCAATATCCTTCAAAATTATTGAGATTGTGATTGAGTGTGTTACGCAGTTAGAGTGCTTTATTCAAAATTAATTAGATGGGCTGGTGGCTAAATAATAATAGCCACACAGGTCAACTGATCAGATTAAGCTACGCTTGCCACGGTCGGTCCATGGATGGATGAACATCTTTACATACCGAGACCCATCCGTGCCTCGGAAACCACGTTAGTCTGTTGGTCCCAGCTATCATTCGTGGATCTTTGACTGTCATTACGGGTCATCGGAAGCCCGAAAGTCTGACAACCAGTCCTACCAAGGGGTATCGTGTTACCCAGTATCTGGGTTGTGGAGGTCAGCTAAGGCTGCGGTGGCGAGGTCCCCCGTCCAATGGACGATGATGGCGTCCCCCGGAAGAGCGGGAAGCCGTCCGGCGGGAGGTGAGGGACGCCATCATCGTCCATTGGACGGGGGACCTCGCCACCGCAGCCTTCGGCCGCCGAACCCTCGACGCGATTGGGCCGGTCCTGCGGGACTGGCTCGAGCGGCCTCTCCTTCCGTCTGGTGCAGGTGCTGTCCGGACACGGTTGTTTCGGATCGTACCTGTACCGGATCGGACGAGAGGAGACGCCGTCGTGTCACGACTGTGGCGCGGTGGAGGACACGGCGCAGCACACTCTCGAGGTGTGCCCGTCGTGGTCCGGGTCGCGCCGCAGTCGCACCGCGGCGATCGGAACGGACCTCTCGCTCCCCGGCCTGGTCAACGCCATGCTGGGGGATGAGGGGTCCTGGGCGGCAGTTGCCTCCTTCTGCGAACACGTCATGTCCCAGAAGGAAGCGGCGGAGCGCGTGCGGGAGGAAGACCCTCTCGCGGCGCCGCTCCGAAGGCGGAGGAGGGGTCGAAGAAGACGTCAGTATGACAGTCATCTCCGACTCCTCCCAGGTGGAAGCCAGCAGGCGACGGGTGCGGGGGTTTCACTCTCGCCTGCATTGCACAGGCTTACACCAGTGCCGGACGGGAATGGCCAGGTGTTCCCGGCCCATCCCGTAGCCCCCCACTCAGGATGACATGCAGGGCCCGCCAGCTAGGCGGGCATGCGCCGGGGGGATTGTGGACGCAAAGGCTGAGCCGGATTCCCATAACCCCCCCATCAAGGCGATGAGGGAACACCGCTGAGTTTTAGTGGGTATACTGCCACTCTGGCAGGGAGTCCCACATACTCCGTTCCGTCCCCCGACGAGCGGAGATGCGTAATGTCACTTCTCAGCGAAAAAAAAAAAAAAAAAAAAGGCAGTCGCTCCATGTAAAATACTGGTATTTAACTGCATCCGGTTAAACTGGAAGCTGACCCCAACTTAGTTGGGAAAAGGCTAGGCAGATTTATTCTAAATTAGTCTGATTGGTTAAATAGAACTATGCTAATGTCCAACACACATGAAATATACGCAGTAATTTTGTATCGTCCATATTATCGCGAAAGCCTGATTTACATAGAGCGATATGATTGCCTGTGGCATATCATAATATCAGTTGAAGCAACAATAAAATTTGTGTCGCCTAAACTATGTTTGGGTGATACAAAAAGAAAGAACGATTTTTTTATTTGGGACACGCACAAGAAATACAAATAGTAAAAAAGGAGCAAATAAAAAGGATCATGTAACGCAAGGTATTAAAAACAACCAAAAAAAAAGCACAAAAAAAAACACCTGAGCGAGGCCAAAAAGGTTCCTATCGCAGCATAATGTTGCGATCCGCAACGCTGGTATTCTGATTTATGTAAGTCTTTTTTTGCTTCAATTTTATGGTATGCAATAGGCAAGAAACTTGTATCGTGTTAATGGAGCCAAACATTCAATAACCAATATCTGCCTTTTTTCAACCTGGGTTGTTCCACAGCTGGCCAAGGGTTCTAACCACCAATGATCCCCTATGGACTATTTGCCACGAATTCTAAGTTACTAATCAAGAACCACGCTACATTTTTATTTACTTTAAATTTTTATTAAAAGATATCCTTCAACCAACTCTCACAGAGCTAGCGTGGTGTTTTCAATTTCAACCCACTCCCTCTCAGACAGGAGGCTTATGTCCCCGCAGTGGGAACATTAATGCTAATTAAATCTAAAAATAGATACACTGCCATCGAAGAATACGATGGATAATCACACACAAAAAAAAAAACATAATCTCTAGAATATAATCATTCCAATAAACGAGTTTTAACTTCTTATGAATTCCCCAGGTTCATAGCCGTGACGTCACCCGACATCCACCGTCTCGGCGTACACCTCGTACAATTTTATGTGTCTATCGATTTTTGATTTAATCATCATAATGGTGGGTTTTCATAGAAACGTACTTTGTAGGAAATTCTGGTGTATTCCTTTCTTTTTTTTGCCATTGTCACTTGACAAATGATAATCTAAGACCATCGAAGTAAATTAAATGGACAAGTTATTACTTATGACAACAATAAAACCATGGTCAGCAAGACGACCAGTCACCACAAGCAGCACTTGTAATTTCCAATAATTTCACCAATCATTTCTTAAACAGTAAAACAGCACAACGAAGGTCTCCTTTATCTCAATCCCAGGAACTAATATAAAGTATTCAGTGCGCGTCAGTCGTAACCAGTTTATCTCATAAAAAGTGGCTCAAACGGAAGACCCGCCATGTTTGGCGATGAAGAGATTCGTAAATGATTTCTAAAGGATTGCTGGCTAGCCGTGTTTGATGGAGGTGGTCATAAAATGGTTTATGACAACATATTTCTGTATCGGTAGTCTGTTAGAATATTTTTGTGGATTTTTTTGTGGTTTTACTGTGAAAATAAGTGTAATATCATCAAACATCATGTGGGAATTTTATCCGTGCTAAAACTCTGATATAGACTTAACTTGTCCTAAATCGGGAGAGAGAGAGAGAAAAGTGGACCTCCGCAAGTTCGAAAAAACATAGGAGAGGCTGTTTAAAAATTACCAAATAAATATTCAGAAACATAGACAAAAACGTTGATCTACATATATTTGGGCAGTTGCATAAAAAGGAAAGGAGAACTTGGCTTTGGAAAATCACATCACACCTTTCACAGTCAACGAGCATTTTACCTCTGATTTTGTATCACTGTCTAAATCATAGTCTACGGTCGGTGTACGGTCGATACCTAAAGCAAATAACGTGGAATGATGACCCGAGATGCAAGCAGAATTTTTTATAACAAAGAAGGTGAAGATAATTACATAGGTACCGGTTTAGCTGAGATTACAAATCAAGGGATGTCACTGACTCGACGATTTTGTTGAACGTTCCAATGGCAAAGAAAATAGGATATAATTTTGAACACGAAAAGAACTTTCGAATACTCAATAGGAGAAATATATACCCTGGTTCTGGGATAAATTATTCGCCACATTTCCCAATATAAGTATAATAATGGTAGTAGGTACTTAAAATTTTGGTGTAAGGTTATAAAATAACTTCATGATCCATCGTATCTCGTAAATTTTCTTCAAGTGACTTTATAGAAAAAACTTCTATGTTACGAGAACATTCTAAATTACAAACAATTCGCTGATAAAATTTCTAATCAAGCACAGTTCCAAAAATGAGGTTGCAATTAATGCAGCATTTATTGATGCTGCAATGCGTATGTCAGTCATTATTAAATGGCCGCTCTCAAGAATGGTGGTTGGGAAAAGTGGTTGCCCATACGCCAGCGCAGAGAGCTAAGGGCGCTGACCATCTTGTTTTCATTTCTTGATTCTCCCTCGTTCCCTGGTTATCTAGCCCCCCACTTTCAGTACATTTGCGCCGACCACAGTAGAAATCTACGTTCATCACACAATCGTCTTCTCCAATGTCCCACTCACCGCACAGACTTCATTCACTCTTCCTTCTTCGTTCAGTCTGTCTCTCTGTGGAATGCGCTCCTCCAGGAAATCAGGATGGCAACCAACCGATTATCATTTAAAGTTAAGGTTCGCGAGCACATTCGCAAGAAGCTGGCAGTATCATCACAACGCTAATATTTTCCCATTGTTTGTCTTATTTCTTTTTAATATATGCATATTATATTTATTTGTGCTTTTATTTATATACAATTAGGTATATATTTTATTTATAGTTTTAAAAGGTTTATGCGTATCTTTATATTTAAAATATTTATTCCTTTTCATGATTGCACCTACTACTGTTTGTATCTGCATCACCCAAAGGTTGACTGGTAGAAAATCCCCATGGCATTAAGTCCGCCTCTGTACATTTATGTGCTTGAAGTATTAAATAAATAAATAAATAATGGTGCGCCATTTTTTCACAAACACGCCCTCGGGAGTCACAGACCACGAGTAATGGTAGGATGTGTCGCTGTTGCCGTAAATATTTACAGGTAATTGCTTTACAAACAGAGGGTCTTGGTAACAAAGGTTAAGATGGAATAAAAGGGATTACAATTGTAAATCACTCTGTGACTCTAAGGTACAGCAGGGTCATGGCAACTGACATGAAGTTATCGCGCTTTAAACACTACGTTTGGGACTCTGACGACTATGTTGAGGACTGCAGGTTATAAAATGGAGGTTTCACATGAAATTTGCGCGTGATTGAATGCGGGGAATGCAAGGCGTGTATGCAGCATGCGTCAACGGTAGAGGCAACTGCATCCGCCGACATCTGCCGTGTCGCTCGTGTATTCGAACACCGTACTCAAATACAAGAGCGGCACGTTGACGACTGCTGCAGTTGCCTCGCGTGCCACTCGTGTGTATGAGCACTCACCTGTTTCCGTCAGTCACCCCGCAAATAACTCGTGGCATGCGCTAAACCACTTTTTTAATACCTATTGTGTTTTCTCCACAGTCACTAGCGCAAGATGCGTGTTGCTAGAGCGTTTAGCTCGTCTCCACAAGTTTGTTTTCTTAAGACACGTTCAAACTTACCTCAGTCAGCCTTGAGCGCGGTATGAATTTACATGATAATTACGTAACCTACAATCTAACGTACCGTCTTTCTTAACAGATAGCCACTTGGAAACTATCCCTGGGAATATCTTAATCACCATGTGAGCTGTGCATCTCTGTGATATAATCCCGTAATCTGCTGTAACGGCGCCCGAGGGAGGCTGTGGGCAGCTCACTAATAGAGGTGCACACAATTTATTGTAAGGCACCCAATAGTTATTACGTTCGGTGGACGCGTAAATTGTCACCGCAATTAAGACAAAGGTTTAATAAATAAAAACAAAGGTTTGATAAATATTAAAAAACGAACTGAAACCCAAATTAAAATTTACATCATGACGATGTGTAGTAAATTGTATATTCCGTGGTGTCACAACAATGAAAAATTTTGTGTAAAAAAAAATCAACGATAACTTTTTTGTACATATTACAGTTTATGCAATATGTGACACCGTTTGTCCATCCGCCATCGTCAACGGGACGTCAACGCAAACCGAGCGTGACGTTCTGGACACGCGGCCATAGCAAGTGTATTCGCTACTTCGGTGCCGTCATCGCCTTCTCGTTGACATCTCGTTGACCTGGCGATGGACAAACGGACTGAGGCAACAAATTACTTACCTCACACACATTATTGCATTTTCGGGCGTAGGTACTAAGATTTTGGAAACATAATTTTGATGATGGAGGTAAGAGGGCGTGTGAGGCTGGAAAACAAAATAATATTTGTGGAACTTAAATCGATCATTACATCTATCAACCACTTACCACGATAGCTTTGTCATTCAGTTATGAAAAATAAAAAAGACGCTCAACAATTTGACAAAGAAAAGCAAAATACGGCAGTAATTTAATCAGTGCTGTGTGTTCCCCTGAGATTTAAACCTCAATATTATTAACACGGCACGCTATTCGTTACCCGGGCGCCGCGTCGTGCCCCAAAAGTGCATTATTTTGTCCCACACTAAATACGAACACTACTTTGTGCTCAAATTGAATTTCAGGGGTGGCAATGAAAGTGCAATTGTTGAAATGAAACAGTGTTTTTTAAAGAGAACTTTGGTAGATGGACACAAACCAGAATTACAATAAATTGTAAAGTCATTGTTTATCAATAATTCACTGTTGTGTTGTTAATTTTTTTGTTTAATTTATTTTCATTCATTTTTTTTGTTTATTTGTTTTTGTCATTATTATTAATTATGAGTTTTCGATATTTCACATATAGATTGTAAATATCCAAAATAAAGATTTTTTATATTATTGTTTATCACATTGACAACTAACTTAAATTGTCCGTATACCGTCATTCTTGAACTGTGTCTTCTTGACTTGTGTGAAATGGCTGTAATAGGGCAAATTGGCGCTGTGTGTCAATTAATTAAAGTATCGTAAACGTAAGAAGGTGGATGTATTAGGTAGCCCGCGAAATTCAAATTATTTTGCGTTTTTTGCAATTTGCAGATCAGTTTCACGTTAACCGGGACCACCCCTCTGTGCTGATGGTGATCACTGGGGTGGTTAAATCCCACACTCCCGGACCTCCCTGCCCGAAGGTCGGATGCCTTTTGAAGTTTTCCTCCCGAAAACAAAAACAAAAAAAAATGGTTGTATGTTGAACAAAACATGAAAAGCGAGCGTAACAAGTATGTATTTACAGAATTGAGACTCTCTAAGTACACATAATCCTACTGAATGACTATTTCATGAAACATCAATAGAAGAATTCGAAGTAGTTATGAAATAACACGGCGATTCTATTCTACGAGTATAGGATAGACTTATTGGACTTTATTTATTTATTTAAACTTTTCGCACACAAAAAGGTACAGACGCCAGCACATCAAGCTACTACAATCTGTCAGATTTCTTTAATAGATTTTCAACTTTATCCCTAAAGCATAAGGTTCAAATTTGATTGGGAAGATCTGACAGTTTCGGGTAAAGCTTGATGTGCTGGCGTCTGTACAAAGGCGGACTTAATGCCTTAGGCATTCTCTACCAGTCAACCAAGGGTGGTGAAGAGATAAGTTCTTGCAAGTTTTACCTACAATTACGAGTGCAGAGGTGACCCAGAGGTAACGGTCGTGACTTACGAGTTGTCGGTGTTGTTCGAACCTAGACAGGCGCTTTACTTTGTCTTAATTATGTTATCATCGTTGCTCTCAAAACAGTGAAGAAAAACATCGTGAGGAAACCGGCATGTCCTAGAACTAAAAATTTTAAGACATGTGACATCTGTCAACCCGCGCTGGGATCGCGTTGTGGATTACGGCCGACTCCCTCTCGAAGAGAAGAGGCCTGAGGCAGTGGAAACATTATACGCTAATTATGCTAGAGGTACCTGAGTATTTGGAACAAGACAAGGTTAGTCTAAATTATCAAGTAGGTACACGTATAATAAGATTGTAAAAATGTAATCTCCGAGCTCTCTAGACCTATGCTGTATCGCAGGACGAGGACATTTTATAATCATGGATATGTCAAAAACAAAGAGAAAAAAAAACCCTTTTTCGTCTCTTTGATCAGCAACACCCCTAGCAACAGAACGGTACAATTTTAGCGTAATTGTTTAGAAACATAAACGTTATAAAGTGCAGTGTCATAAACGTCTTGCGTTTCAAACACTCGACGACTCACTCTGAACATGTTTTATTTTATGTTTTAGATTTGTTTTTATGGACATGGATTAAAATAATGGTGAAAAGTGTTAACGGTGTTTTGAGTGTGAATGTGGTTATGGTTATAAAAGTAGGAGAAGACCAGAGAAACGATGAATAGATTCTGAAGTAGCCCACCAGATACAACACTCGTCCATCCGTCTATACGGTTAAAAAAAAGCTCCCAGTAAATCTTTTTCTATCTGCGATATCTGATTATTATTCACCAATAATCCATCAATAGAGATGTATAAAAAAGAAGACGGTGCAGACTTAACTGCCGCACTCAGAGCCTTCACTTAAAATTAATCATTCATTAACTTTTACTAACCAACATATCTTGGCACAAATGTCATCAAAAATGTTTTCATTCTGACATATTTTTGACTGAATGCGTTCCAATTTATACTTATCAAATAAAGTTAATGATTGATTAATTTTAAGTAATGACTCTGAGTACCGGGATGTCTTCTTTTCTATACATCTCATATGCTTCATCATAGCAATGATAATTAATAAACTATTCGTGGGCACCGCTGCCCACCAATAAATAGCTTATTCATTATTATTGCTATTTTATACATAAACCCATTTTATTTTGTTACAACCTAGAGATATGGATGACGATGATGAAGATGTGGATGGGCAACTATCGTAGTACTTAGACATCAATTCTTCTTTCATACCACATTGCAGAAACTGATGGACGCTAGTTATGGCGCCAAACACGTAGCCGAATCCAGGGCCCAGTCCATTTAGATTGCCATCGACACGCAAAGAAGATACCCGATAAGTACATATTTTCAAGTTGCAAAAAATAAAATAAAATAGAAATTTATACATTAGCTTCAATTCTAAACTTTCTTCAGAGTTCCCTTTTTTTTATTGAAAAACTCGACTTTGACATTTCTTGGCATGATCACAAGAGAGTTTCAAGAATTATAATTTCAGAATAACTTTTTTTTATATTTTTCTTTCATTTCTTTTTATTCATTTAAAATTTTTCATGTTTAAATCTCAATATACGAGTGTATATTGAGAAATGAAAGAAAAATATAAAAATTAAAAAAAAAATACAAAAATAAAAATTCTAAAACCAAATCAATCTTAACATACTCATGTTAAGATTGATTTGGTTTTAGAATTTTAAACCAAAGATTTTTATATAATAGAATAAAATTCCAGCCTATTACTGTCCCACTGTTGGGCAAAGGTCTCTTCTTATACATAGAAGGCATGAGCATTGATAGTCACCCTTGCTCGAGACGGGTTGGCGATTTCAGAGTTATACCTATTAATTTGTCTATTTTACCTATTAGCTAGTTTATGTTTCCTCACGATGTTTTGCTTTATAAATGTCATGAATGTCCAATGTAAACTCAAAAAGTACATGATTATGAATAGCAGGGCCGTAATCCTGCCCCATCCGGGACCAGTGCGGGTTGTTGGATGTCACATGTCTTAGAATATTTAGTTCTAGGATATGCCGGTTTCCTCACGATGTTTTCCTTCACCGTTTTTAGAGCTGACGTGATTAAATAATTTACACAAAGTAAAGCGCCTGTCTGGGTTCGAACTTACGGCCTACAACTCGTAAATCGCAGCCGTTACCTAGTGGCCACCACTGCTCTCTATAAATAGAAAAAGTCCCATTAGTTCATGTCCAAGAAAACTTTTTGACAGATCATTTACAGCAAAAGGGTGTTTTGACCTAAATAGTCCTCAAAATCATCATGATAAAAACTCTAATCACTCTACAAACACAAACAAACAATTTCAACCCCAAAAACAGAACAAACACAATCTTTTAACATGGAACACGAAATTAATGAGTCTGAATACAGAAGCAGAATGTTTAGTCATTACTCACAAGTGGTGAGCACAGTTCGCGTCGAAATTCATTTGAAAAACAACAATAAAATATGTTGTTACTAAACAAACCAACATTATAAAGGTAACTCCGGACTGACTGTAAATTATTAAAGCAGCGTATGCATAGGTTGCGTTACGTGACAGGTGTACAATATATATGGAATTAATGGTAGAAGATTTCGTGTGAGTGTTCCAAATTGACAATGGTTTCTGGTAAAAAGATAATTCGACCAAGAGCAAAGTCAAACAATTTTTTTGGAACGAAGGTCCTTGACGTGGTTTGCAGTATGGGAATTGACTAGTAGAAATCGTTGAGTAAGGAAAAAGCGTTATGCCGTGTAACTTTGTCTCTCTCTCTGGCTCTTTTTATTACATAAGTGTGACTGTGTGTGTATGCGTGCCAGTATCGCGTAAGAAACTCCATTTCTGACAGAGTTCCGCCGACCGAAATTATTAGTTTTTTTTTTTTTTTTCTAAATCTACCTTTGTTGAACAAGCTTCTTATATGTGACTTCGTGGTTTTAAAAGCTACAACCGCTAACATAATCAGTGTTATTTTGTAGCCATGTATACGAGTAATGAGACTAAAATGTACAGATGCCAGCACATCAAGCTACTACAATCTGTCAAATTTAATAAATTTTCAACTTTATCGCTAAAATATTAGGTTCAAAGTTGATTGGGAATATTTGAAAGTTTTGGGTAGCTCGATGTGCTGGCGTCTGTACATCCAGCGGTTACCTTGAGTGGTTAGCCCTACTATCACCTTACTGACTGGTAATATTTTTATCACTGCATGAGCTATGCTTATAATATTAATATCAAAAACACAACTGGCTCAACATAACACACTGACGATATATGGGTGTACTATACACCTCTGCCTAACCCTTCGGAGATTAGAGTCGTTTTGTTATGTTCGTTTGTTTATTTTGAAAAGAGAGCAAAAGAATTTAGTTTTTCAAATCTGTAAGTCCGCGCGCGCGTAACGTAAGCTAGGAATGTTTTCAACGCCAACGTCACGCAGCGACATACGAAAACATAGACTAAACTGTGTTTGTTACAGTATTATAATGTACATCAGAATGTTGTGGAAATTGTGCCTCAAACATACAGCCATAGATCTTAGAATCAAGACATTATTATAAACTAGCGAGAGAAAATTAAGGCGGGATACAACCTATGGGCGTTAATGTCTCAAAAATGATACGACAGTACGTCGCGCGACGTCTAAGTTTTTACTTAAATAAAATCAGTACGCTTGACGACGATCGATTTTGCATACTTTCATAATGCGCAGCAATTCGTCCTGTCACCACAGATACAATTATGACTTCCGTACTGGCACAATACTATAATTAAAAATTCGTTATACATATATGTTTTCTGATGATGTGTACTGACGCTATGCCCATAGGCAATGTATTAAAATTAGTACTGTCTCAGTAGATGAAATTAGTATATTAGTACAGCCCGCCAAAGTGTTAACGTTCTAAAAACTCAACTAGATAACTAAGTGCTACCACCTTAATTATTTTTGTCTTGCAGTGAATTGCTGTGTTTCAGTTTGATTTAAAGAGTATAAATGTCAGTGACATTGCAACTTCATCATCATTGGGTGCCCCTGGGCTTTGACTAAACTGAGTCTAAACTCAAAATTATACGCAGATATAGTCTTAGTCTTTCTCGTAAAGGGGGCACATTCTCGAGTTTAGGGAAAATAGCCGCGAAAATCTTTTTTTTAGAGGCTTTCAAAGCTTGAGAAATCCTCCTTCCTCAGAGAGAAACATTTCCCCCTCCTTGAGCCTACCTAGATCCGTACTAAGTTCATCTTTTGCTAAATCTGAAAAAGGCGCTTGGTTGGACGTTGTTATAGAAGATAATGATATGAGAGTCGAAAGACTAAGCTTTGAGGATGTTTAAGATCGGCTAAAGTAATAATATCAATAGACTTCGAACTCAAGTTTGCCGGAGCAAAGACAATCTCCACAGATGTGGGTTCACGGACGATGCAGATCTCTTGTGCGTATGCGGCACCTACCCACACACAATGGCCCACTTTCAATCCTGCGCTGCATACCCTGACATCTCTGCACTTGATGATCTTATGACTGCGTCAGTGAGCAGAGTTCGCGCAACTGAATTTTGGGCCAAACAGGTTTGAACTTTTTACCATCGATACGCAAAGAAGAAAATGTAGTCGCCGTAAACAAAAACAGCGTCGCTTCCATAAAATTTCATTAATTTACAAAATATCAAGTCACTTTAGCGTATCTCCTTTCATTCCACGATCTCTGCTAAATGTGTCGTATGTCTCACAATTTGGATAAGTAACAGTCTCCGTGCGACTGTTACGTCGTTTTAAACTTAGGAGCGCGCCACTACAAACCAACGAGAGCGATTTCGCACCTCTCGCCCCGCCCGCACTCGCCCTCTACAATACGCGGTGCATGGCGCGCGGCGCGCCACGCACCGGAGCGGCGGCGGCCGCGGTCGAGTTCGAGTTCGAACGGCGCGGTGACCCCGGCCGCCCAGCTGATCAACAGCTATCTGTGCCGCAGACGGGCCGTGAACATGCCGTTTCGTGAATTTGTCCTGGGTGGGAATCGAACGCATGACCCTGCCTACAGTAGTCAGGGCCACTGACCAACAGACCAACAGGCCGGCCAAAATATACACTTGACAGACACTTAGCTCACACGCATACACACGTGACACGCATATACACGTGAAACAGATAGCAGAGGTGACACACACACGTGTACACACGTGACACACACAGATACATACGTGACACACACACGTCACACGTTACATGTGAACACAATAAGTATTATCATATGTTATCATAAATCATCTACTTTTACAGTATTTGTAAATATCTAGTGTCACGTGTGTATGTCTCACCTGTGTATGTGTCACGTGTGTATGTCTCACCTGTGTATGTGTCACGTGTGTGTGTTCACGTGTGTGTGTGTGTGTCACGTTACACAAATACATTCAAACGTGTCGCACACACTCGTGACACGCACACGTGACGCACACTTACGTGACTCGTACACACGTGACACATACACTTACACACGTGACTCACACACGTGACGCACACACACGTGACACATACACGTAACACACACACACGTGTGACAGATACGCTCATGACACACACACACACATACACGCGTGACACACCCTGACGTGACATACACACATACACAAGTGACACACACGTACAGACGTAAAACATACAAACAGACGTGACACACCAATCCACACGTGACACACAGGCGCATACACGTTAAGGTGAAAGGGTTGCCACAGACGTGCGATCGACTGTACCTAGACTCTTTCCCTTTAGTTTGAACCAACAAAAGTTTAAATTCAAAATCAACAACGACGAATTCGTGGGCAAAAGTTAGTCATAATAATTTCATGACCTTTTCATTTTGTCTACCTACTCAGTTTAATTAAAAATAAAACAGCCTGTATTATTTCGGCGGTGAATTCTAAATTGTTGCGAAAGTTGCGTCACGTTGGAAGTAGGTGCTTTAGAAGTAGCGTCTTCAAACATTTTTGTTGATCGAGTGCTATCTACATTTCTGTCTAGGCCAAGGTTCACACCTATTCTGATGTTCTCAACTTTAACTAAGGGGAATATATATCTTAAAATAAAATTACGTATTTATTTAGTCACAGTCTAACTTCAGAGCCCTTTCACCTTAAGCAGGCGAAATTAAATGAAATTATTTATTATGTAAATAGGATATCGAAATCACTTTTACACGTCAAATGAAAAAAAAAAATATAAGCTAGACGAGGTCGGCGTTTCCTACCTGACTATTCTGAAAAGTAAGGCCAAAACAGAATCAAGAGTCACAGTCTCACTTAAAGTCCAGACATAATTTTGGTCAGATCATGTGAAGACCATGCTGATTGATATCTGAAATAGTATTTTTAGTAGACCAGTCCAGTCAGTGCAAGCATTTGTCAGTATTCGTGTACATCAACTAAGAACATGAGGAGCTCAATCAAAATCGTAGTAGGTACGAAGTTTCATTACAATAAGAGGCCAACTTACAGTGATTTTATTACCATTGACGTGCAGCGTACTATATACTATGCATCTTCTAAACGTTTTTTTTTAGTGGATACGTGGTGTTTTTCATTTGTTTTAAAGTCATGACATAACGAAGACCTATGTCTTCTTCATGTCGCTGGCACGACAGGCACTAAGATTTTGTTGGACGCTTCCGCGGTTTTTTGTCGGTGGCAGCGCAGAGGTCACTTTATTTTTTATTTTTTTTTATATAATATTCCGCAACTTTCACACAACGCCATCTAGTTCCAAACTAAGCAGAGCTTGTGCTATGAGTACTAGACAACTGATAAACATACATGTATATTTCTAAATACATACATATTATAGATAAATTACACCCAGACAAAGAACAAATGATCGTGCTCATCACACAAACATTTGTCCTAGGTGGGAATCGAACCCACGACCTTGCGCATAGTAGGCAGGCCCACTGACCACTAGACCCACAGGCCTCTCAAACTTTGGCTGCCTGGTTTTAGGCACAAAGGGCAGGAGCATAGTTTGTGACACAGCTCCATATCCACAGCCTGCTGTCGTTCTTGGAGGGGTAGGTAAACAATATTTCAGCTACTTCCAACACAAGGGTCGATTTTATATCAAACATTTTTTAGTTCACCTACACACAGCCTGTAATGAAGGTAGGTCATCATCTGCCTAGCCTTTTCCCAACTATGTTGGGGTCGGCTTCCAACCTAACTGGATGCAGCTGAATAAAGGTAGGTATTACAAATATTTTATATTTTCTTAGCTATCGCAATATTACCTATGCTTGACGGAGAAGGTACGTGTCTCTCGTTATCATCAGCTATATTTTAATTAGTGTGGGCGTTCTTAGGGTAGTGTTGGTTATTGCGCAATAGAAAAACCGTTTGCTGTACAAATCAGATTATAACTTTACGGACAAATTAATTACAATAGCGAATCACACACTGTAGGTACACGACACAAAAACACGCAGAGAAAAATCTTAGAAAAATTACTGTGCTGTTTCATAATCTGAGTGCATTTGAGTTATAATGGAAAAGTTACCATGCTAGCAAGGTAAACATTCCTATGCTGCATGATAAAATTTATTGGACAAATAGTGAATTTTTCCCAATTTCATTCAGAAAATATTCTGTAGATGTCACTTGCACTCACTTTATAGTGATGAGCACAGTCATTTTTTTAAGAATTTTCTCTTCGTGTAGATACGCGAGAGAATTTCTGAGCATATGTTGTCCGTACGATGTCCAATGTCCAAGAGAGCACTGCTCCATATCGCTCTTGTAGCTGGAGCTCTCCTCGACGCCCACGAACTCAGGCTAGACTCTGTCGAGCGCTGCCTGACGCTGGCGTCCCGAATATAAAACGTATATGTAAATATAAAACGAATGACTCCGATGTACTTTTAATTTACAAAGGATAAATAAAAATCGATGCCTTGAATTCGTTGAACCGAAACTAATCATTATGTAGTTTTCTGAAATAAATCGCAATTTATTTTGCATTTGTTGAAGGATACCCCCTCAGGGGAGGATAAACCGATAAAAATATTTAAATTTCAGATTGATTGCTTTTTCGTTAAAAAAATATGGTTCTCCAAATTTTTCACATGATTTTTTTTTGTAAATGGGAATTTAATATGTTGGGGTTTGTGGCTAAATAATAACAGCAGCACGGGTCGATCGATCAGGTTAAGCTACGCTTGCCGCGGATAGTCCGTGTATGGGTGGCCATCTTTACATACCAAGACCGCTCAATGCCTCGGAAAGCACGTTAAAGCTGTGGTCCCGGCTGTCATTCGTGGATTTTTGACAGTCGTTACGGGTCGTCAGAAGACCGAAAGTCTGACAACCAGTATTAGGAAGCGACTGTTACATTTTGAAAAAAAGTAACACTTTTTTCGGCCTAGCTCTTATGCACCAAGTGTGCAGAATATAAGTGTGCATACAGACGAGCGGCACGGGTCAAAGGCGTCGACGGCAGTGATGGAGCACCGTACTCAAATACACGAGCGGCTCTTGTGAGTGGCATGTTGTCGACGGCTGCTGTCGACGCGTGTAGCAACGGCTGCAGTTGTGAGTGGCATGTTGTCGACGGCTGCTGTCGACGCGTGTAGCAACGGCTGCAGTTGTGAGTGGCATGTTGTGGACGGCTGCTGTCGACGCGTGTAGCAACGGCTGCAGTTGTGAGTGGCATGTTGTCGACGGCTGCTGTCGACGCGTGTAGCAACGGCTGCAGTTGTGAGTGGCATGTTGTCGACGGCTGCTGTCGACGCGTGTGGCAACGGCTGCAGTTGTGAGTGGCATGTTGTCGACGGCTGCTGTCGACGCGTGTAGCAACGGCTGCAGTTGTGAGTGGCATGTTGTCGACGGCTGCTGTCGACGCGTGTAGCAACGGCTGCAGTTGTGAGTGGCATGTTGTCGACGGCTGCTGTCGACGCGTGTAGCAACGGCTGCAGTTGTGAGTGGCATGTTGTCGACGGCTGCTGTCGACGCGTGTAGCAACGGCTGCAGTTGTGAGTGGCATGTTGTCGACGGCTGCTGTCGACGCGTGTAGTTGCCGCAGTTGCCGTTGACGCGTGCCGCTCGTCTTCGTTCCAAAAATACTCACTGATCCACAGACTGACCGCAGCTTCACCTTTGCATATTGATTAAGGGTGGTATTTAATACTTTAACTGTAAATCCCCTTTTTTCAATCAAAATATTCGAAATTACCACCAAAAATACCGAATTGCACACTAAATTTGTTCATCAAATAAATCAGTTATTCATATTCATATTCATTTATTGATCAAATTATAAGCTAACAGTTTACACCAAATCGCTTATATCTATGCTAATTCTACAAAATTACAGTACAATTTTAATTAAAAAAAAAAAGAAAAAAAAAAAGGAGTATTTCTTCTTATTTAAATAAGTACACAAATGTTTAGCGATTGTGCACTGAGAGTCAAAAAATAAATCTGCCTCAGTAATATATTTTAGAAAGTCATTTATTAACTTAATTGCTCTAGCAGTGGGAGTGTTGTTGGTTCGGGGAGCACGCCATGTAGGCGGGTAGCAGAGGAGTCTATGTTGTCGTCTTACAACGCCACGCATACACTGGTCGGGAACATAAAAAATTATTGACTCTCGTAGAGCGGGACTATCTATCTTATCTACTAATATTAGATAATAATTAATAATACGTGTGGATTCTCGTCTGAATTTGAGTGCGTCTAAACCCACCATTCCTGACACGAACAAAGAAGGATATAGAAAGGGGTAGTATCCATATTGACGTTTGTACAGGTATCTACAGTACAGTTATACTACACTGTTACGTACGTGTTACGTACTGTACAGTTTATACTATACTGTTAGATCTTTAAAGCTTAACTGTTTTACTGAATGACTATCTGTTAACTAAAAGTAAATGTAATAATTCTTCGAGTGCAACAAAATATTTAAACATTTTTTTTTTGGAATCTATCACCTATTAAACTTTTAAGAACAGCTTACGCATAATTTTTTTACGCAAAATTTCTCTAATCATAATAATGATTAAGCATAACATTCTAAAGCATACATTTGTTTTAAGCATAACAATAATAATAAGGCGTAGTCGACGGAGACGGATATTATTTAGTACAACATGTTTAAGTAATCAAGTAATTTGTAGTACAGTCATTTATTTGATATGCAGTAGGTTATTAGTGGAGAAATTTCGTTTGCTTAAATTTCTTAATAGAGGTGCAGTTAAAAATTCCCCATTGATTAATAACGATAGTTACATGAATAATTAGGTAACTAATTAATTCATTTGAAGCTATTTTGTTTCTAATTATATAAAAATGTTATTTCCAGGAATAGATATTCTACTAAGATCAATTTACAACTAACACTACTAAAATGTTATTGACATTAATTTGTTTCTTGGAATGTAACTTCTATCAAACGTTGGTATTCTGACACCTAACCTAACTCTTCCATTAGTGTAACTAGACACTACCAGCAAGACAAACTTAAACATACACTCGCCAGAAACACAATCGAAACTTATCCCAATGCAGTAGAGCCTAAAGCTGCCTAAAATTTGACTTCGTAACCCTAAAATGAACGTGGCTCATTATCAACGTTTATGTCTTCCCAATTTAGCAGCAAAGTGCATTCTAACATAATAAAATTAAGGTTGAAATTTCGGTGTATCGTCACTGACCACACGTGAACCTTGTCTTATCCCTCTGCCGCGATAGAATATCTTTGAAGCCGACAAAGTGTATTGAAATTCAATCAAGGACCGTTGTTTGTAACTAATAATACATAAACTCACGCCTTCTTCCCATGGCGGTAGGCAGAAACTACAGAACGCCACCAGCTACGATCCTTACAAACTACTTTTGCTTCGTTTACATTCATAGATCCGTCATACACGCAGGCCGGCTAAAGTACCTACCTCAAACCTGACCATTCTGAAGAACATCACCAATAAGGTATATTTAATGTCCTTCTAGAGCGACTCACATCTGCCTGTAAATACTTCTTGTTAGTCTCCTTTCACGCATCCCCTCAAAATCTCCCTTACACAATCATACTCGATTCAATTTTTGTCACTTAGTACCTAAATCTTCTTTTAAACTAATAATGCTTACGAATTTTCTTCGTGCCAACCCCAGATTGAATATTGTGAACTCGTTTCATCCCTTATAAACAACCTTTTCTTGTGTTTCTATCATAAACTTGGAAACTTACGTAGGGATGACCTTCAAGGGTATTTTTTTTCCGTTATGTTTACGGCCTGTTATTCCAAAAACAGATTTGTGAAAATTACATTTTTATATCTTTAGTAGGGACTGTGGTAACCGTCTCGTAAAATAGTGAAGTTAATATTTTTCTTGGGAAGACTGAGTTCGTGTGTCAGAGGCCCGAGCACGACCGCGCCACTTACAGACGCCAGCACATCAAGCTACTACAATCTGTCAGATTTCTTTAATAGATTTTCAACTTTATCGCTAATGCATAAGGTTCAAAGTTGATTGGGAAAATCTGACAGTTTCGGGTAACTTGATGTGCTGGCGTCTGTACCCAAGCATAAGCACAATCAGCCTATGATGCTCCCACTGCTGGGACTCAGGCCTCCTCTCGGTAGAAAGGAGTGGGCCATAATCCACCACGCGCGTCCAGTCCGGATTGGTAGGTTCTAGGACATGCCGGTTTCGTCACTATGTTTTCCTTCACCGTCTTGAGACCAGTTGTGATGAAATAATTAACACAAAGTAAAACGCCTGTCTGGGTTCGAACCTATGACCTACAACTCTAAGGTTGTGGCCGTTACCACCGGGCCATCACTGCTCTAACGTAACGTAAAAATTGAAAATACTTACAAAAATTTTGTTGAAAGTTTTGGTAGTTTTCGAACCGTTCGCATTTACGATACGTAGACCCCGCGCGCTCCTGATAGACCCCCACCTACCCGCACAGATTAACATATCTAAGTAGCTTTTTCTCGTAGTGCCTTTTGAGGACCATGCAGGTGGTATTCTGTAGTTTCTTTCTACCAAAATATACGAAAGCGCGTTACTTTATGTTTTTGTGGTTAAGTAATAACAGCTCCACGGGACGATCGACCAGGTTAATCTACGCTTGCCGCGGTTGTTCCGTGGATGGTTGACAATCTTTGTCCACTGTGCCTTAGAAAGCACTTTCAGCCGTCGGCCGGTCCCGGCTGTCATTACAGGATCTTTGATAGTCATTTCGGGTCGTCAGAAGCCCGAAATCCTGACAACCAGTCTTACCAAAGGGTATCGTATTACCCAGTAACTGGGTAGTGGAGGTCAGATAGGCAGTCACTCCATGTAAACACTGATATCTAGCTGCATCCGGTTAGACTGGTAGCCGGCCCCAGCATAGTTGGGGAAAGACTAGGCATATTGGTTTCTGTAATCACCACCCACAACTTAGGTAATTCCATGTTGGCTCCAATCCATCCACAACAATAACAAACACTAAGAACAAAAAAAAGAAAAAACTAGGCCAGAACTGTTTGCTCACAATAACTTGACAAAACTCCAAGAGCTACGTTTGAATAGAAAACTTCGCGCTGGTATCAAAAGACTAATAAATCTAGTCAGTGCAAGTTACCGAGGAAGAGCTCATTGAATCCTGTTTAAGTTGCTACCTAAGTATAATTGGACTGCTGCAGTCAATAGCGGTTTATTACCTTATGTTTCTGTTAGACCTGTGAAATCAAATCAAAAGTCATTTATTTAAATTAGGCTGATAATCAGCACTTTCAAAACGTCAAAATTACATAATAATAATAAAAATTTATAAAATAAGTAAATAAATAAATGACATAATAATAATAAATTCTTTATTTCAGACCAGAGATCCATACAAATGTGTTAGTAATTCCTTATCCTAATGTTAGTAGAAAACAGTTACTTATTTAAAATATTATCAATTATTGACATGAACATCAGAACGCACATGTCTACTTGCCAGACAAAATTGATGGGCTGTTTATCAGACACTGGTCTGATAAACGGCCCATCAATTTTGTCTGCCAGTGTAGCTAGTATACTGTTAGGACTGTCCCTGAATCGCCGCATCATGGATGCACATCGCTTGCGTATGATGGCATAGAAGTCATCTACTCTAGCCTCCGCAAACATGCCAGACGCACTGCAACATCGAGGCAGTCCCAACAGCATCCTCAGCGCATTATTATATTGAACGCGCAGAGCGTTGTAAGCCTTCTGCGTATACTTCACCCACAAGCCGCACGAGTAATACGACTGGCAATATGCTCTAAATAAGGTCAGTTTTACTTGATTAGAAGACTGTTCCGCCAAAATGCCCCCCAACTGATTTTTAATTCAAATGACCTATTTCAGAGAGAAAATAAGTCATTAAAAAAATTGTAAATGTTTTATGCGCTGTTTTAGTTTTACTGGCCATTCTGATCGTTTCTTGCGTCTGCGACGACGCTTTACCAAGGGAGGAGTCGTCAACGGGCCGCTGCGCCGCGCTGACCTTGGCCTGCTTGACCTATTAATAAATAGACAAGGCAACGTTTTTAATGAAGATTTTTTGAAAAATGTGACCTATACAAGATTTTTTTAAAGGTTTTTGTTGTATGATGCAATCTTGGTATAGCAAAGGTAATGGTAGATGCAAATAAGAACTGAATAATTAGTTTGAGCTCTCAAAGTAAAAGACGCGAGCGAACTAAAAAAAAGTGATCCTCAAACTAGATGTAAACTAAATGTATTTCCTAAATGAGTGTACTTACGAACTTCCTTGTTTGGCTAACCTTCCGCCTAGCACGCTGTGTACTTTTGCTGTTCCTGTTTCCATGATTGTGTTTAGTACAGTTGGTGATCTTATTTATTTATTTAAACTTTTCGCACAAAAGGTACAAAGGCGGACTTAAGTCCCAATAAGTACTTTATCTTTCTTTCTTTCTAATTATCATTTGTAAGAGTCATACTAGCTCTTCAGCATTGCGCAAAACGCTGCACAAAAAGGCATATCAGAATAAAAGCTTGCGATGTTTATATAAAGGCTAATAAAGCAGTGGGTGCACAAGTTACTCTGTGGCCCAGTCTGCGTCTCATTGAAATAAACTGCATTGAATTATACAGCTCTGGAGTCCCTACCATAGGAAAACTACTTACATGCACCTAGTTCTATTATGTTTTATCTCATTAGTTGAAAAATAACTATACTAATATACCGCACCTCGGAAAGCATGTTAAGCCGTTGGATCATCTTTGACAGTCGTAGCGAATAGTCAGAAGCCCAATAATCAGACAACCAGTCCAACAACTGCCAGAATCGACCACGGTAGCATCCATTGTGTATGATTTTTTTGGTCGATTTTTTTATCTGGTCAGCCGATTATGCTTTACGATGCAACAAACTGCCTCTCATGCCTGTGAGCTTCATTATCCTTTTGGCAACGCCACGGTATGACTTCGAGACGACTTCAAGAAGTACCACAAAAAAGTAGTAGGTAGCTATTTGTCAGATCGCGGCTACATGGCGAAATGTTTCGCATTGAGTCAGCCCTGTTCGGGTGACGTAGATTTAATTTCCTTCATCTCTGCTAGTTTAAAGACGGAGCAACTAGTATAGAATAGTATGAGGTATATAAATAAACGTTTCAGAGGCAACAAATTAAGTAGTCTCTGCAATTTGTCCGCAATCCATTTTGAGGGTATTTTTGGTTTGTGTTAAAGAGATTGCGTTTTGTTTGAAATAACTTTCTTTGCGGAAAAGTGGTAGATTGTCACAATAAATTGAAAGTAAAGTAGATTTGTGGTATGAAAATTGAGACTTGAGATGGAACACTGAACTGTTTTCAAAGAAACCTTAATATAATTACGTTGTGAAAGTAATGCCAATTAAATTCGCATCTTTCAAATGTCTTCATTTTGCTATGAGTATACTCTTATTTTTACTTTGGTAGACTAGGCGAGGCTAAAATAACAGCTGCGATTGACCTTTTGTTGTCAACCTGACATCATCTTCACTATCACTACTTAGTATAAAACAAAGTCGCTTCCCGCTGTCTGTCCCTATGTATGCTTAGATCTTTAAAACTACGCAACGGATTTTGATGCGGTTTTTTTTAATAGATAGAGTAATTTAAGAGGAAGGTTTATATGTATAATACATGCATAATATAGTAGAGAAACACTGATCATTTTAGAGGTTTCTAATGTGATGTGATAAATAAACACATTTTTTTGCGCTTACAATGCAAACGCTGGCTTAACCCTACGAGATAGATCAAAATAATGTACTACAGTATTATACACCTGGCATATGTCTATCTCTTAGAGATAACCCACAATAACCATTTTTTTTCCTATACTTTTAAAGAGAAATAATGGCTCTAAAATTATCAGTGTTTCTATACTATATTATGCATGTATTATATACATATAAACCTTCCTCTTGAATCATTCTACCTATTAAAAAAAACCGCATCAAAATCCGTTGCGTAGTTTTAAAGTTCTAAGCATACATAGAGACATACAGACAGCGAGAAGCGACTTTGTTTTATACTATGTAGTGATAGTGATCAGCATTGCACCCGTGCGAAACCGGGGCGGGTCGCTAGTTATTTATAAAATTCTTCTGTACGTCTGTATGTCACTGAATTCCTACTAAACGGCTAGACCGATTTTGATGATTTTTTTGCGTGTTTGCGTCTCAAAACGGTGAAGAAAAACATCTTGAGGAAATCGGCATGGCCTAGAACCAAAAATAAGAAGATATGTCATATCCGCCAATCCGCACTCGGCCCGCGTGGTGGATTACGGCCCACTCCTTCGACTTACGAGTCGTAGGTCGCGGTTTCGAACCCAGAAAGGAGCTTTACTTTGTGTTGAGTCCGTGTGGTAGATTGCAGCCACTCTCTCTCACAGACAGCTGGAGGCCTGTGTCCCAGTCCGGCCTGTGTGCAGAGGGAACGTTATATTCTGATTATGATGATGACGTGGTACCTAGGCCTAACCTATCAAGAAAAGCGTGGTGTTATGTTTATGCTAAAATCATTATATAGCCAAAACTTTTTTACGCGACGGCTGGTTAGCGCCATATATGTATATATTTAGCACTACGACGGTGCAACTGTCCCCTTTCCCAAACGACTACGTTTACAAGAACATGCATCGCAGTACATCACACGTTGAAAGTCAGTCGTTTTGGCGCACAATAGCGAGTGCTTCGAGAAGTCGATCGGATTTGCGATCAAAGGATGTGGAAATATTGGTGTCTCGAGATTTAAACGCTTTCTGAGATTTTCAAAGAAGGATTGGATTTCGATTTTTGACACTGGTCAAAAATCGAAATCCAATCCTTCTTTGAAAATCTCCGAAAGCGTTTAAAGCAAACAAACAAAGCAACAAAGCACAAAGTAGTACAAAGCTGGAAACTGTATCAGCAAATCAGTATAGGTACTGACCTATACTGATTTGCTGATACAGTTTCCAGCTTTGTCTAGAGGTCAGAGCACAAATGCTAAGCGAGGGGCCCACATTTCATACCCAGCACCCTAATTGAGTAAAACACTTTCCATTCGATCCTTCAAACCGAACGAATTCTCCAAACCAAAATTTCTTTCAAATTCCTTTGAATTGTACAAAGGAATTTGAAAGAAATTTTCGTTTGGAGAATTCGATTGCTCCGCAACGTAAATAACCCAATGAATATTATTATATGTTGCAGAATTGTCAAAATGAATGGCAATCATAAGATTTTTATTTTTTCGATTCGGGTTTTCTCTAGTAGTAGGTACTAAGGGATGTGGGTTTAAAAAACCTTCAATTGGAAACCAGCCGGTATATTCTGTAAAATAAACCAGTATATTACATCTCTGCCGTTCCCGTCGGTTATAACAGGCGACATTTTGAACCCGGCTTCCATTCTGACCTTTGCATGACATTCAAAACTGAGTGAATCTGGACGATATGGATGTCCTAAGTTTAAACCTGTTGTCAAAACTTTACGGCTTCTGAATACCCGGGATTAGGGCTACATAGGTATTGTTATGAGAACTGGAACCCACGGCTTAGTGTGCTCACTGGCACTTTTGTGACAACGAAATGATTTAATGTACCTGAAAAGCGAAATATATTTAGGTAAACCTGAATGTTTTATTGTTGTTAAAGTAAATTATTTAAGTTTATCTAAAAGCCCTAGACCTGTTGCGTTTGGCAAGCAAGAAAATCCGGTATAAAGAATTTTATTTTCACAAAAATCACAAGAAGAGCAACAGTGACCCAGTGGAGACTTACGAGTTGTGGGTCGTAAGTTTGAACCCGGGCAGGTACATTACTTTGTGTAAATTATTTCATCACCACTGTTCTCAAAATCGGCGAAGGACAACATCGTGAGGAAACCGTCATGTCCTAGAACCAAAAATTCGAAAACATGTGACATCTACGAACCCGCACTGGGCTCGCGTGGTAAATTACAGTCCATTCCCTCTCACAGAGAGGAGACACAAAGTGCTGAAGGATCACAAAAGTGCACTCAATATGTATTCATACTCGTATACAACAAATAAATCATGCACGAATACATCTCAATGGTTACTTATCTTTAAATCTTAGTAAGCTTCTGATAATACCATGACAAAGGTAACCATCTTCGCGGGTACTTCCAATATTATTCGTTGAACAGAAAAGGCAGTGCAGAGATTTCCTCACTATTATATCTATCGACATAAACTTATCTATCCTACCTGCTTAAGGCGAACGCGTCAAGGAAGCCCGCGAAATTTAAATTTCCTTTGGTTTTTTGCAACTTGCAGGTGCCGTATCAGGTGCCATCCTGATTCCAGCGTAAAAGAGAGACGGAGCTATACAAGACCGATAGCACCATCCTGTTTTCGCACTAGAATCATGATGGCATTAATACTTCGTAATACGGCCCCAGGTCAATATCAAGTTGCATGTTGATCTATTATAAATATGATTCGTGGTCGCCAGCCGTAACGAATATTTTGCTTATAGAATTATTGTCATAAAAATCATCAATACAACTCTCTATGTTCGTAATTACGTATCACCCTCATCATCTGCCTAGCCTTTTCCCAAGTATGTTTCGTGGGTTATCAAAAATCATCTGTTCATGTTTCATAGAAAAGTGCATTATCTACGCGATCAAAATGTATGAAGCAGCAATTTTTTTTTTTTAATGATTGATTAAAAGTTTCTACGCTACGTGTGTATCTTATATTAATCTGTATTTGGTTCTAGAAGTATTCCAAATCGTATTACCATGACCTGGAGACGGACATAGGCTACTTTTCATCCTAGATCGCAAATGAAGTTGCGGGCAAAAGTGGTTTCACAGTAAACCTCTCAAGCGTTAAGCGAGTCCTATAAAAAATGCATGAACAACGCTTT
Organism: Eremobia ochroleuca; assembly: GCA_949629135.1. Taxonomy (NCBI): domain Eukaryota; kingdom Metazoa; phylum Arthropoda; class Insecta; order Lepidoptera; family Noctuidae; genus Eremobia; species Eremobia ochroleuca. The sequence continues at coordinate 18,721,423 of OX451401.1, read as the reverse complement.
AACATAAATATATATAAAAATGTCAACGTTTAGCATAATACAGCCACTCTCTAAAGAATGCTGACAAGTGTTCAGTTTGCATGGACCGAGCGCTATTCTCTGCAGTTCCTGATATATTGAGAAAACTATTTTGTGTGGGAGTAAGGCAAAAATGATTTCTGCTAGGAACCATTATTTTCTACCTTTCAGGGTCCTGCGCGTGTGACGTTTGGTAACTAAAACTTTAGAATTACGGTTTATGAAAGGAAAAGTACCTACGAATAACACAGGCGTGACGTTATATCATCATCATGTGTCTGCTTTTTCCCAACTATGTTAGGGTTGGCTTCCAGTCAAATGCAGCTGAATACCAGTATTTTATATGGAACAACTGCCTATCTGACCTCCACTACCCAGTTATCGGGTAATACTATACCCTTTGGTAAAACAGGTTATCAGATTTTCGGGATTCTGACTACCCGTAACGAAGTGCTTTCTGAGGCATGGAGGGGTCTTGGTATGTAAAGATGGTGACCGATCCACGGACCAACCGCGGCAAGTGCAGCTTAACCTGATCGATCGACCCGTGCGGCTGTTAATACTTTGCCACAAGCCCATCAAGGCGTGATGTTATGTAATGTTGTTAAAAGGTGAAAGTTAACTTAGGTGATGTTATGTTCAATAATTGAACATTTTAGTAATTGAGCCCCAGACCTCCCTCCCTCCCTTTTCTTTGGTGATTGCGTGAACTTTGTTGTGATTGTTAGTCATAACTCAATAATACCATTTAGTTGGTATACTTGCCTGATTTTAAACTGATAGCTTTACGACGTTAGCCGTTAATTGACGTAGCTTTAAAAGGTTAAACTTTATGGTTTAACTTTCACCTTTTAACAACAAACAAGATCTAATTAAAACTAATTTAATCACAAAATTTGTTCTTTGACTATCAATCAATAATTTATTCAATCATCAATTTTAGTTTGTAGTTAAAACTAAAACTAATCTTCCTTTTGGAAAACATTTAATTGCGCGTCAAAAATTGTTTTTGAATTAAGCAACGACGAGGAACTTTATATAACTATATTATTAAGGGTCGTGTTCATGGTTTTCGAGGGTGCTAAACCCGATAGTGAGTTCAAAATTAAAGAAGAAGAAGCCTCCTCCTTGTCGGAACCAGTGCGGCACCGCGCCGGTAGGACCCAACATGCTGCTGCGTCCAGCAATCCCGACGACGCTGCTGTACGTGTCCAGGCTGCACCACTCCACGAAGGTTGAGGAGATCGTGGAGTACCTGCGTGTGTAGACCAACTGGACTTTGAGGGTCGAGAAGTTGGAGCCGCGTCACAACACGAACTTCAAGTTGTTTGTGGTGCGTGTTCCGACACATCATTTCGAGAAGTTCCTCAAGGAAGAGTTCTGGCCGAAGGGTGTTGTGTATCGCCGGTTTCGTGGCCGGCTACATGACACCAGTCAGCGAAACACGACGCCGACACTTCGCGTGCAGTAGTATAAGTTGTGTTATGTTGTATTTATTTATAGTATTTTTAAGTTATATAATTATAGTATTGTATTTGTGATAATTTTGTATGTATTAGTTAATAGGTATGTTTGTAGTAGTAAGTATTGTTTTTTTCTATGGGCCTTAGTTGCCTGAAATAAAGGAATAAATAAATAATAAATAAAATTAAAATCCAAAATGGCCGATGTCAACATTTTCATCATGGGTGTCGTTTCCATGGTTTTTGAAGGTGCTAAATCCGATGGTGAGGTCAAAATGAAAATCCAAAATCTTCGTTATCGGCTTCAGCACCCTCGAAAACCATGAAAACGACACCCATGACGAAAATTTTGACATCCGCCATCTTGGGTTTAAAAAAAGTAAAACTATGTCAAAATACATATTATGTACGGAGAAAATCAAATACGAAGCCTTTTTAGTATCAGATTATGATACTAATAAGGCTTAACAATATAATTTCGAGACATAAAACAAAATAGTTATTCAAAAAAAAATTGAGCCTACCCAACAATCTAACTGAAAGCTCAGTGGTCTAAAAGGGATTTAGGGTCAAAGGAGAAAAAAACGTCAAGCGTGAAAACGTCTTTAATTAAAGAATTCTTTCAGAAATTTTCCTTTTTGGGGGGGAAATTTAAATAGTCCCTTTTTCTGGAAACCCTTAAGGAAATCGGGTGTAAAGAGAGGGCACATTTTGGACGTCACACAGATTATTTTGTACACGTACAATTTGTAGGCTTACGTGAAGTTTTGATGTTCAAGCAAAGTGTGCCGTTAAGTACAGAAGGATCGAAAGAAATGAAGAATATAAGGGTTGATATTTTAGCCTTGACAAAAGCATAATCAGCCTATACCGTTCCCACTGCTGGGATATAGGTCTCATGTCAGTGAGAGGGAATAGGCCGTAATCCACCACGCGGCCCAGTGCGGTTGAGTAGACGTCTTCAAAGGGAAACGCCCATTTTTGGCCATGTTTTGCCCAGCAATGTGATAAATGCAAAAAAAATGCCCATTTAGTAACTAAAATATTGCTATTACTTATTTGTCATGAAATCTCCGGAATTAAAAGCTGATTTAATCAAGAAACTCAATCGTTTATTGCCTTATTTAACACTTCCGGTCGTTGGTCCTGTCAAAGTAGGGATGACAACTTTTACGGAAAAAAATCGAGACACTAAAACGGGTTACGTACCAAAAATCGATTTTTGGAAAATCAACTTTTATTACGTATTGTTTCGCTTTTGTTATTTTCTTTAGAGGCAAAAAATGTTTATCCATATTCGGCCTTATAAATAGATAAGATCTATTTAACCGATTCCGTGTTTCCAGTTTTTGTTTTTATGTCGATTTTCCGATAAATCGATCTTATAACCTCACTCCTACGTCAATAATAATCGTAATTGACAACAGATTGACATTGACATTTCACATTTTGTTTGGTGTTGTTTTCTTGCGATTTGTGATTTTCATTTCTACTAAGTTTTTCTATTTGATATTCCGACGACTTTGATTACGATGTGGTTACAACTTGTATAATTGTTAAGAATGACGAAACAGGATTAGAAGCAATACGACAATATTCTTGCAATTGTATATCTGGTCGGAGGACAGTAGGATGTTGTGTGACAATTGTGTGTTTCTGGGGCTGGGCAAGGTTTCAATCAAATATAAATCCCCCGGCCTAATTCCTAGATGACGTGCTTGTCATTTATTTAAATGAGAACGAATAAAACTCAGAAACCTGTAAGTATGTCTTTTTTAACTTTGAATTTTTATATGTGATTTATAAAAGTCCAACCGAGTTCTATGTAAAAAATAGTGTTTGTTTCTTTATCTATGTTGTGAACCCTAACGCCTATAATTTGTTCCTTTCGTGGGCGTCACTTGGCCAAAACCTCTTTATCAAATGGGCACTTCCCTTTTTGGTCGTAATACATGCCGGTTTCCTCACGATATTTACCTTCACCGTTTTGAAGAGAGGAGGCCTGTGTCCCAGCAAAAGTATCCACACAATTGTCTAAACAGAATCAAAAACGGCTAAAGCCCCGGATACACTAGTTGCCGAGCGCCATGTTCCGCAACATTTTGCTCCATTTGTCCCCTAGTCTATCCGTGGCTTTAGCTTAAATAACTGATACACACATTGTTGTAAGGTTTGAGTCTTCAAAAACCTTAAGAATCTAATTATCTTCCTTTAAAGATTTTTTCATACTAAAATTAAATGTAGAGTAGATGTAGAGCGCGGGTACCGCTCTGACAAAAAGACAAATAGCTCCCTCGAGACCTCACTATCATATGGCCATCTTGCCAACCTCGACAAGTCCTCCTAATATGGTCACCCCAGGAGTATTCCCGTACTTTGACATGGGTCCGACCACTTACAGCTGTCCAGATAAACGCGAAGCCTTCGATAAGGTCTGTGAGGAAACCGTTATTAGGTTCGTGTCATTTTTCCTTTTGTTGGATTGATGTGGAGGATTTTTTGAGATTTGTGGGACGGGTTTTGATTATTTGATTGAATGTTTGTTTGTCATGTTGATTTAATTAATTTTTGAACATTTTTTTTATTATAATTCAATCCAGGTCTTGGCAGGGTAGCCCATGTAGGGTTTGCAGTGTAAAACTGAACACCGACAAGACATTACTTCGCCTACAGGACACTTCGCTGTTTAATATACATACAATCTGTCAAATGTTGATTGAAAAGTACGGTTTGCAAAGAAAACTTACTTGCGTATCAATAACGTTTTTTTTATGTTTTGTTTAACCGAGTCTTAGTTAAATCAAAGTGAAAAAAACATCAAAAAGTTAGTCATAATTACGTTAGGCATCTCGAAAGTGAAATTGAGAGTCTGACATAGAAGCAATTGCTTCAAATACGAGCGACAATTGGAACAAAAATTAGCCACGTCAAAAGAATAGAAAATGAATACTGGCAACGAGAGGTATTAGGTCATCCCACTTCCAGTGTCATATTTTTTATTTCCAATATTTATGTATTGCGCAATGGTATGCAATAGTTAATACATGTGTTGTCTTGTACAATCATGTTAGTTTAATTTGGTGTGTTGTATTGTCAAGACGTGCATTGATTTAAAATGGAAGATTTAAAAAAATCTATTAATGTAGTGGAGCAACGTATATTTCTAAAGTTTTGTGCTTTACTCAACTACTCTGGAGGAGTTGCGCACGACTTACTGGTAAAGTGTGTTGGTCGTTACGCCTTAAATAAAAGAACCGTACAGCGATGGCTTGAAATGTACAAACAAGGAAGAACCACAGCTGAAGATGAGCCGCGAGCACCTCGATCATTATCATCGACTAGATTAGAAGCAAGGGACAAAATCAAGGAAGCACTTCGTCAGTCACGTAGGGTCAGTGTCAGTGATCTCTCCACTCAACTTAACATTCCTCATTCCACTATACATAGAGTACTCACGGAGGATTTATGTCTGGTCAATAAAAGTGCAGTGTGGGTGCCCCACACTCTGAACACGGATCAGAAGGACTTTCGTTATGAAACTGCGCGTAGCCATTTATCGTGGTATCGCCGTAAGAAAAATATACTTAATAGATTCATATGCCTTGATGAAACTTGGGTCGAATTTTATACTCCTCGTCAAAGACATCAGTCACGATGTTGGGTGGAACCGGGCACTTCAGCTGAACATTTACCACGTGCAGAGCTACATGAACGAAAAATACTACTAATAGTAGCTATGGATGTCAGAGGCATTGCTTTTTGGAGAACTTATGATGAAAATACAACTATGACTGGAGAGCGATATAAGTCATTTTTAGAAGAAAATATTCCTATTTGGGCAGACGAACATCATATAACGAGTAACGAGTCCTATAATTTTACATGATAACGCCAGACCGCACAAATCAAAAATAGTTCAGAATTTAATTGAAGATAAAGGATGGATTGAAATTATTCAGCCGCCATATTCCCCGGATATGAATCCTTGTGATTTCAATTGTTTTGGCCATGTGAAGAGGAAATTGTCGGGTACTCGATACAATAGCAAAAAGGAGTTAGATATTAAACTAAAGAGCATTATTGATGAATTAAATGAAAGTGGTACTTAAAATGGTGTTCAAGATTTGCCAGCAGTCTGGGAGCGAGTGATTAATAGTGGTGGAGATTATTGATTAGTGTCACAAGATTATATAGTATAGTAGTCAGTTTTTGTAAAATAATAATAATAAAAAAATATGACACTGGAAGTGGGATGACCTAATATTTGAAGACGATGATAACTTTAGATTTATTATAAATACAGGTAACAGAATGTCTATTACAACTGAAGACACAATTTTGTAAAATTGTCCACTGTAACTTACATAGATCTTCAAAATCACACATCTTTTAAGCTTCAGTAAAAAAAAAAAAACAAGTATAAGCTCGTACATACAACTTTCCAGTCACTTAGTGGATAGAGTGACAAATTCGCGACGTGTTTTAAAATTTAACATGCTGTGTTTCCGCCGAGCTGTGTTCCAGCGTTCTTCTGTGTTATGTCAAGTAAATCTATTAGACACACACTTTGAAAATATTATCTCTGCTCTATGTGGAGTTGCGTGATTGTGAGCACGGATAGCAGGGAAAGTAATCATTTTTACTGTTTGCCTGCCTTTTTAGATTAGACTTAACAGTATGTGACGAATAGTCCATAAATGAATATGGCTTTTCCAGAGTCAGCTACACTGCATCAGAAAGTTATTATGGAGTAGCCACATATATAATGGAATTGCAAATTGGAAGTTGGCGATATGCCCCCGTGCGAAAAGCACGTTAAGCCGTCCGTACTGCGCCTGATGTCTCTCCGATCTTGTCGGATTACCGTCCCATCGGACTATGAGTGAGCAAAGAGAGAATGCAACTGTGTCTGCGAACACACTTGTGTACTTATAATATCTCCCGCGTCGAAGGCTGGTCTTCGCTGAGATTGGCCGCCATGACCGAAATTCAGTCTGGAGATAACGTGTGCAGAATAAACGACTTTTCTTTATTTCTTGTGTGTTAGCTACCCGCTCTCATTGCGTTGCCTGTCTGGATATTGTGAAGTCTTAAAATCTCTCAGTTGGTTCTTGGAAATAGCTGTACCCTATAAACTTGTTTTTTAGATACAGATTTGAAGCAGACTCAAGAATATTATAAATAACTCTTCGGTTTTGGATTTTTGATAGTATGGATGTTTGCAAACATGCAGCTGTAGTGACCTCCGCGCTACTACCGATACGTGGAAGTGGCTTTTGAGTCAACAAAATTTGAACAACAGTCGAGCCAGCAACGCGAAGAAGAATAAGAAAATTTGGGATCGCAACTAAGGATTCTGAATATCATTAAAAAAGTACTTATTGATTATCAAAATTAGTTTTTTTTTTTCCAACTATCTTAACTCCAAAAAACTTGTTAAGTGATACCCTTAGTTTTTCTAAACTAGTCACAACATGTAATAAAATATGAATGTAATATATTTTTAAGTATATTTTTTTATTGTATGTTAGTGTAGGTTTTATTTCAATTGTGTTTTGGTTTTATGTACCTATTTTATTTTCACTTCAACTCTTACGGAGTCAACATCTCTCTTCATCTCATATCGCAGGTATGCTGGAATAAGGAAACTTACAAACCAACAAAGGTATGTTGAAGCACAATAAAATCAACTTAAAAACTTCACACGAGGGGTAAATTTAAAAATTTACATAATTTATCTACGCGTTTCTCGACCGTGGCAAGGCGAGGCATAAGCACAAGGCGAGGCGAGGCATAAGGTACTGCATTTTTGCTAAATTGCAACCACAAGCCGTTGAATTTCACTTGTAAGAGGATTTACGTGTTGAGATTCGGTTAATATGCTCATAAAACTTGTGTTTAACGGATGTAACAATGTTGGGGATGTGGGAGGATTTATGGCAACACTGTGTTGTGATGCAGGAAAGGAGTAAGTTAGTGCATTTAAGTGCGTTGACCGATAACGTGTCAAATGGTCATTGTAGCTTTATGGCCTTTCAGATGTTGTCCATGACTTTGTCTGCGATCCAGGATAAAAAGTAGCCTATGTCCTTCCCCAGGTCATGGTCTACCCATGTGCTTGCTTGTACGTTCAGCCGTTTTAGCGTGAAAGCGTAACATACATACAAACAACAAACTTACTTTCGCATTCATGATATTAGTTAGGATTATTGAAACAGCGCAATAATTGAAATGCGCAGTGAATATATACTAATACTAATATACTAATAATAATAATATAATAAATGGGTAAAATTTGTTTGTTTTTATGTAGGGGGTAATCTCCGGAACCACCAGTCGGAAGAGAAAAATTCTGTTTGAATTTGATAGCCCAGTTCTTGAGGAAGACGGCTATTTAATGTCATACTATGATCCTCTGGGAGCCGAGCAAAGAGAAAAAAAAAACCGCCAAGTGCGAGTCGAATTCGAGCACGAAAGGTACCATTATTTCTATTCCATTATTTCTATACAACAATGCGAAAGCGTTGCACGTCTCTAGTGCGCAAGGGTGCGGGCAAGTTCCAATATCGTGCTGGCATTGATTGCGAGCAGGATAGACTGTCCGTACATACGTAGATGCTGCGACATGCATGTCGCAGCAACAAAAATCAAATAATAATAATTAAAAATGTTACTAACACTTAGGTTTTAAGTTTTACTAACAACTATGAGTTTTTCTGTGAACTTGAAATAAACGTTTATTATTATTAATATTATTATCTATAAAAATGGCAAAAAAAAATCACGTTTGTTGTATGGGAGCCCCCTTAAATATTTTTTTATTCTGTTTTTTAGTATTTTTTGTTATAGCGCCAACAGAAATACATCATCTGTGAAAATTTCAACTGTCTAACTATCACGGTTCATGAGATACAGCCTGGTGACAGACGGACGGACGGACGGACAGCGGAGTCTTAGTAATAGGGCCCCGCTTTACCCTTTGGGTACGAAACCCTAAATAGCAAGTCACACGCATAAGCTAATACTTTAAACGCAATTCATTTTTTTTCACGACTGATTTTGTTGTACGAATTTCGTGACAGTTTTTGGTTTTGTTGTTCTTGTAGAAAAAGTATCGCAGTACGATTTAAAGTTTAATATCATACCCCATGGAGTCTTCATAGTATATTTCCCAAAGGTCCAAGGTAATTTTAATAAAAACAAATGGCAGTTATGATTTCCTAAAACCCTCTAAAAAGAGAGAGGTGGGAGGAGAGTAAGGAGGACTTTTCCCAGCAGTGGGACATTAATAGCTAAAAAAAAAAATTGTGATCATATTTTACACCCAGTCGATTCATAATAAATATAGATGGATAAACATATAGCTAAAGTGTTTTAGAAGTTTAACTAGTTCGTTCAAATAGATACATGTTGGTAAGTTTGCACCTTTCTATTGATAAATTGCTGTCTTGCGGACGAAGTCGACGGCGCTGCGCCGGTGCGGTTAGGAAATTGAGTTATCTGTCTAAATATTTTTCTATTGGAATTTTTAAAGCTATATCCAATTTTTAGAATTTTCTAAGTAAGTGTTGATTGCTAGTGCTTTAATATTGTTTGGACGATATAAGCAGAAGCATAATCATCTTATAATGTTCCCACTGCTGGGACACATGCCTTCTCTTTTTGAAAAATAGTGAGGAAACCGGCATATCCTAGAACCAAAAATTCGAAGACACAGTTTCGGAAAAGATATTTCTCTACCATTTTGTTTTAGCGTTCAATTGTTTTTTTTAAGAGTTAAAGAGGATTGTAGCTAGGAACTTCTATTTTATTATGACAACAAACGTAAGGGGAAGAGTTTAGAAACTTGTCATCATTCTTCTGCAAGCAGACGCTCAAACGTAAATAACGCAATGAGTGTTGTTGAACTGTCAAAATGAAACCCATTGCTACTGATAGTGTGTTTCGCAATTACCCTGCAGGTAGGAAGGTGTATTTTCAAATATCTTGGTTCAAAGAAATATTTTATTGTGTTGCGATATAAAATTCAATGATAAGTCATTGAGCAAGACTTTTGAAAACTAAATATCTTTGTTGTTCACAATGTGATATGTGTGGCTCATGGCTAAATTATAACAATCGCACGGTCGATCCAAGGCTAAAATAGGCTTGCAGCAGTCGGTTCGTGGATCGGTGACCATCAGTACATATAGATGCCTAGGAAAGCACGTTAATCCGTGGATCCAGGCTGTCATTCGTAGACCTTTGACAGTCGTTATCTACGGGTAATTAGAAACCCGAAAGTTTGACAACCAATCTTAACAAGGGCGCACCAACGGGTATCGTGTAACTGGGTTGTGAGGGTCAGATGGGGCGTCGTTCCATGTAAAATAATGGTATTCAGCTGCATCCAGTTAGAATGGCAGCCGACCCCAACATGGTTGGGAAAAACAACCAACATAGTTGGGAAAAGTCTAGGCAGTTTGATTTTGGTCAAAATGTGATATAGATATTTATCACACTTTCAATCTTTATTTATCAAACTAAATAGCAACGCGACAGAACTTTTTTCTCCATTTTAAATCAGTTTCAATAACTCTTTACCATAACCAATAAGACGTAATATATGGGACCATAAACAAACTGAAGAATTTTAATAAACATGCCGCTAAAGTTTTTACACAAGTAACTATGTACAACTATAGGATCTGAGGAACGTGTTCTGCTTACCGTAACGACACCGGCCAGCCTATTGACCAAACTTTCGCTTAATACCGTGACCATTGCTGGGTAAGTACTAGTTTAATTGTAGCACCTACTAACAAAGTAGTAAATGGTTGTTGAGATGTGAATGGCGGAGGGTTTGTGCCGTCTAAAATGTACTGAATGGTATACTTATTGCGGGCGAGTGCGAAAAGTGTCGAGTGCTACCGATCGTGATACGAATGTTAATAAGATTAGGTACCAATCGGCCACTTTCTGCTTATAGACCTTTACCTGTCTGGGTCTTTAGTCTATTTTATAGCCTTTTGAGATTAGGAGTGAAATACCGGGCTTGGGTTGACAAAATGGGTCTGTGATAGCCGTAGTAACCCAGCCCGGTATGTTAGGTAGCTGTGATTCTTGTAAAAGAATGGGACTACTCTTTTTGCTTGTTAATCGGATGATTATCGGTAAGTGGGCTGAAGGCTCACCTAATCGAGAGTGTAAGTTACTGTCGTAAACCCAAATACTAAAGGCCCGAAAGTATCATATCTCAGTATGCCCATAGTCCATTTCTACCAGAGAAGTAAAGTATTTTCTGTCTATTCATCTATCTGATTTGAATTGATTAAATAAGTATCATAGCAAGTGGCGTTCTGTAGTTTCTGCTAGCCCCCGTGAGTTTTTTTTATATGTAGCACACAGGTTGACGGCACGGTTGGCGCAGTGGTTAAGCGATTGACTGCTACGCTGCGTGTCGCGGGTTCGATTCCCGCACGGAACAATATTTGTATGACCTACAAGCAGTTGTTCCGGGTCTGGCTGTTTGTGTATGTGAGTTAAAATTTTTGTAAACGCACCCACAATACAGGAGAAATTCCTAGTGTGGGGCAACTTTTTTTTTTAAAGAAAAGAAAGAAAAGGTAAAATTAAATGCACAGCAATGTTTCTCAGTGACAAATTATTTAGTGGTGTTAGTATTCTTTTACTAAGAGCTTGACTACTGGTACCGTATTTTTTTTAACATTATACAAATCTCAATTTCATACGATTTATAGCATCTAAATAATAATTTCTCTCAAATTTCTATTTAGATTTTTTCTTTTTGCTGTTTATTATTATCTGTTTTCCTCTGTTTCTAACTGTTTTCTGTTAGTTTTATTTTTCATTCTATATGCAAATGTAGGTACATTTGCATATAGAATGAAAAATAAAACTAGTAAATAATACTTTACTAGCTGGAATACCCAATTATATTTAAAAGAGTAGCCGTGAAGTTTCTTGCCGACTCTTCTCCATATAACACGACCAATTGGAACCGTGCGCCTAGCTTCTGACGTTTCATATGTGACCATGAAGGTTTATGTGAAATAAAATATTTTGATTTAGACACATCTGCCGCATGTAAGACGAACAATGGGCCAAACTTACGACCTAGTGAGTCCCGCTTAATGGCAAACTACATTGCGGCAAGCCCAGACGGAAATGGATGAGTTCCTTATCTTCATTAAAGGAGTCCCCTTTAATGAAGATTGGTCCTTGGCAGCTCTGGACAGAGAGAGGTAGAAAGAGTGTACAGAGGCTTTTGCCAAGTAATTTGACATCAATGGTTAATAATAAAATGAATAATACTTAATTGAAGAATGAAGTCTCTTTACTCAAGCTCTTTTTGCAAAAGAAGTCTCCAATCACTTTAGGTATTTACTTGTTAAAATAAGAAACACACAAAATATATGCACACTGCTCAAGTGTGGAGCTCTTTACCAGCGCCTGTGTTCCCCATCCACATGTAACCCATCCGCCTTCCAAGCAAGAGTTAATAGGCATCTTCTGGGCACGCTCGTTCCATCATAGACCTCATCCATCGCTTTCCATCAGGCGTGATCGAGGTTATGAGCTGGCGCATTTCACAATAAAAAATAAAAATTATTTTTATATTTCATAAGAAAACAGCGTTGAATGACATGAATATTTGCGAAACTAATATTTCTTTTAAAATAAAGATATAACTAGCAATATGGTTCGCATATTGGTTTACTACTGAAAATATATTTTTGTAATATGAATATTCAAATTTAGCTAGCTGAACTCACAGCTCCGGTATGCAAATAAATAAAATATTTTAAATAGGATAGAATGAAAAGTTTTAAAGTGCACTTTTATACTACTCATCTCATTTTTCTAAAGACATGTCTTTATTATTTACGTACATAAAGTGATATTACGACGTGTAGGTAGGTACCATCAACGTATGTCAGCGATGGCGATGTCCAAGATAAACTTAGACCATCTTATTAAAAAACGAGTTCTAACTTTAAACCTAGTCCAAACCTGCGAGACATTTACTGTATTTTAAACTATTCCAACGAATGTAAAGTTCTTAATGCAAAATTGACAACTTAGACTCGGGTTTAACGTCAGTTTTTGTAATAAGAACTTTAACTTTGTTCGAGATTTAAAAATGGCGCTATGTTTTAAACGCTCTTTAACCTTCATATTTTTAATTATATTTTTTTTGGGTTGAGTATAGTTTTCATAGTAGTTATTGGCATATTGACATGGCAACCTGAATGATAAATAATTTAATTTAATATTCTGTGTCTTGTAATTGTAATTGTAGTTAATTACATTGCATACCTACTATTGTATAGAAGCAAGACTTTCTAACTGAATAGACAGCTGTGATGTGGCGCTAACTGCGCCACATCGTCATCCCAGCGAAAGCTAGGAAGTGTTGAAGGGCGGGCGTTTTGGGGTATTGTCTTATGTAATTTTGACGGAATATTAGGACATTTTTAATAATTTAATGTATATGTAAATATTTGCACACCACATGTTATGGCAGAATGTAAATGGGCCACATTTAATCTAAGATCATATTACTCTGTACACCTACATTTTGGCAAATAAAGTATTATTATTATTATTATTCAAAAAGTGCCGATCTCAGCCTTATTTTATTTGATTTGATTTCAAACCTGGGTCTAAACCAAATAACAAAAAAATATCAACGGCCAAATGAATTAGAGAAAGTCCCATTACTATTCATTTTTTTTTCGAACACACTCGTACTTGAGAAGTGTCCCCCTTCAAGTGGGTGCCTACGCGGCACTTACACAGGTTGTGTAATTGTAGCTGCAAAAAAAAGTTCTCAATATTAATACTTACTTTCACAACTACCTTTTAAACCTATAATTAAATTACTGTAGCAGTTCTTGGCTCACGCAAACACACGTGACACACACGTGACCAACACCCAAACACACGTGACCCGCACGCACACACGCGTGACTCCCACGCTTACACACGTCACGATTTGAGATAATATTATTACCTATCTATTAGATTAAAAATCATCATTAAATTCCTTAAGGTTTCAGAGATCTAACGCAAAATAAGTGTAAAATGAGGTTTTTTGGTTTTTTTACCATCGAGAGTTATTTATCGAATCGTGTTTTTGCTTCAACAGATTTGAAAATTATAAGTTCAAATTTAATGTGTCCAAATAGCAAACTCTTAGGTCATGTAGATACCGAGATCCAGATCGCCCAATATCACCAAAACAGCATCATATGGACTCTTAATAGTGTTAATCCCTAGCGAATGACAGCTCACTCCGCGCTCACTTCACCCAAGCTTTCACGGTGAGATGGTTACAGAATCGCACGGCAGTAGTGCTATTCCGTAAAAATCTCACCGTGATAACTCGGGTGAAGTGCTTAAAGTGAGCAGTCATTAGTGTCAATCTCTAGCATCCGATGGAATGACAGCTCACTTCACCTAACTTCTCACGGTGAGATTTTAACAGAATTGACCAACAGAACTAATGAAATGTATTGTCACGCGTACCTGACACACAACGCTTCGTTCAGTGACGTCGAACAATACCTACAAACATTTTGCCGCGCTCTTACAAGAACGAGTGGTATAGTATAAATACCAAGTTCGGTTTGTTCGCTGATTTTCTCACCGCCACAAATGTCACGAGTCGATCCGTCGGATGTCGGTGTCCTTGTCTGGCTAATAACAACCGCACATACTACTGTCTTTGTCACGTGTGACAACCGTGTCTCGCCTTCAATCCGCTATCGAGTGAGTCTCGCGTCAGTTGGCTGAGTGAACCGGCTGCGATTGCACGTGTCTACGTTGCCGCATTGCTTCACTGTTTTATAAGCATGTCTTGGACCCAAGAAACTGTTATCAAATTGATAAAAGCATACCGTAAACAAGAAATATTGTGGGACCCAAAAGATGTAAACTATTTCAATAAAATACTCAAAGGTCACGCGTGGAAAGAAATAGCGCAAGAGCTTGATATGCCCGTCGTGGCGGTGAAGTCGAAAGTTGACATTCTATCAGGACAAATACGTCGTGAAAAAGGGAGATTGTTAAGAATGTCTAAACAAGGTAAGGACATTTATGTTTTTGTATTTGTGAGGCTCCATGCGGACCAAGTAAGTATTTTCTATCATCATCACTCCTGTGCTTATCCCAATTTATTTGTGCTCAGCCTAACATGTTTTTTTTCCATACTTCTCTATTAGTTGCCATTTTGGCAGTTACTCCCCTTATAACCATATTATTGTCATCATTCACACAGTTAATTCATCGTAAGAAGAAGTATAAGTATTTTTAATGCAATAGAAAAAAAAAACACTTTCTAAAATTGACATTCAAAAACGCAAAGTCGGCCGAACATGGAGCCAGACAACAGAGCGAGGGGGCATGGAGTGACACGTGGGTGTCTCGTGCGTTTCTGTTTGCACCTATGTATATGCATTGATTTTAAGGTTTATTTTTCAAACTCAGCTGTTCAACGCTACTTTTTATCTGATTTTTTTTGAAAATGTCGATGCCATTGGAGTTTTGATTGACACAATCATATTCATAATCACTTTTAGTTTTTTATATATTTTTTGTAATGGGTGAAAAATGTTAAACTCGCGTCAGGACACGTGACCTGATCGAAAATTCGTAAGACGGATGGAGAGTAGACAGCCGGCGCGGCGTAGGAGAGGAAATATCCCCCTCTCTTTCTACGGCGCGGTTGTCATGTTTGTGTACGATAGCGCAATAAATAAATATTGTATTCTACCACATAAATGATAGTACTTTTATACTGGTAATTAAAGCAATTCGTGCAAAATTATTCCCTAACCATTCCAAAATATCAAAACTGCACAACGTTAATATTCAAGTTTTCACTTCTGCCGGCACTCCCGGAGTGCAACCCGTCGTTTTTTTTTAATCTATTGCTGTACCTACCTGCTTACACTGATGTATCAAATGAGTGTTCCTGGCATCTTAACTAATGCGTTTATTTCCTTAATTAGCAGGTGTCCACGTTTCGTCATCTTGGTACGCATACGAGCATCTGAAATTTCTTCTTAACAGAAAAACCCGCAGGCGCGTTAGCACCGTAAGTTATTAAACTACAATACATACACACAATTTTTATACTGCAGCAAGATAGCCTGTAGGTTACACCCATAAGATTTTTTTTTTCTTTCTAATAATAGTATTAGAAAGAAGAAAAAAACATATTTCATCACCAAATTTTTACAATTATGATTACTTTTATAAATTATAGGGCCTTTCTATAATGCCAAAAAAAAAAAAAAATGCTAAATACTTACAATTAATATCGTAGGTATTGTGATACTTTTTTGTTCATTCTACTTTTATTCCGTGCAACTATTCTTATTAAATGATCTTATAGTCCTTTAATGAATTCTAAAATATTTGTATTTTTTTTAGGAGGATACAAATGATAACTCTGAGACACTAGACTTGCAAGTTCCACAAACAAACAATCTGTTAAAAGAATCGACTTCGAAATGCCCGACAGTGAAGGAATTGACACATAAAAAGAAAAATAAACATACTGAGAATCCAATGACGAAATCAGCGTACAGTCCACTAGCACCCACATCCAATACAGCGCCGGATGTCTTAGCAAAATCTGTGACAGATTCATCAGATACACATGCAGACCAAATATATGCCAATTTTATTGCCACAAAATTCCGCACGTACTCTCAGCGAACAAAAAATGTACTACAATATAAAATAAGCAATCTTCTCTATCAAGCTGACACTGGTCGTTTTGATGATGACCAGGCTTATGCCACTCCTGAACAAGAGACTAGAGCCAGCCGAACTACATCTCGACACCCAAGAGCGAATGGATCTGACTCACCATCATCATCGCCAGACAATAAGAGAGCACGAGGAACTTCCTCAGAGGATCGGACACCTATCACATTCAAAATTGAAGATAATAGTGACTCGGAAGATCCACTGAATGAAGATTACAAGGTTTTAGTTACGATTCCTACCTAACATAAAGACAGTGATGATTCTTTGTGAGCAAATTGATTCCAAAGTATTTTTATCTACAACGTGTAACGTTAAATGCGCAAAACCTCAGACACCCCAACTGATTTTTAATTCAATTGACCTATTTCAGAGGGAAAATAAGTCATTAAAAAAATTGTAAAGGTTTTATGTGCTATTTTAGTTTTACTGGCCATTCTGATCGTTTCTTGCGTCTGTGACGACGCTTTATCGAGGGAGGAGTCGTCACCGGGCCGCTGCGCCGCGCTGACATTGGCTTGCTTGACCTATTAATAAATAGACACGGCAACGTTTTTAATGAAGATTTTTTGAAAAATGTGAGCATATTAAAAAGTGGTCCAATTAATTCTGCTCGTTATTCTGATCAAACTATTTTCAGGTTTTGCGCATTTAACGTTACACGTTGTATACTTAGGACGCATTTCACCAAAATTGTATAAGTATCTAGAATAAGTATTTTCTTAGAAAAAAAAAAAGAATTTTTGACAATTTTTCCATACTCAAGCTGTCAGACGTCAATTATATTCCACAGATAAAAGATATCTGACTTTGGTAAAATCAGCCCTTATATAATATTATAAAGATTAACATTTTTGAGTTTGTATCTTCATAACTACTGATATGATTCCGAAAAATCTTTTACTAATACAAAACTACATATTCCTTCAGTGCCATATTCTGCACAGGCTGAAATGGATATCGAAGGGCAAACTGTAAATATGGATTCAGTACACGAGTCTGATCGTTTTTTGCGTCTGCGACGACGTTTTACCCAGGGAGGAGTCGTCACCGGGCTGCTGCGCCGCGCTGACATTGGCTTGCTTGACCTATTAATAAATAGACACGGCAACGTTTTAAGTGAAGATTTTTTGTAAAATGGGACCATATTAAAAAGTGGTTCAATTAATTCTGCTCGTTATTCTGATCAAACTCTTTTCATGTTTTGCGTATTTTACGTTACACGTTGTAAAGAAAGCAAGAGTTATTACATTATACTAACAAATCATAATTTTAAATCAAAATGGATCGCAACGCCAAAATGGTAGACTGTTGAAATACTCGTACGCTTCTAAATTCATTTAAATAGGAGAACTCATTGAAAGGGCAAATAAGTAAAAAGACCAACCTTTACTTCGAAATTTAAATTAATAATCCTATTAGACTCGACCCAAAAAGTTACATGGTTGTGAGCCACTATTAATAGTATC
Source organism: Eremobia ochroleuca (assembly GCA_949629135.1). Lineage (NCBI taxonomy): Eukaryota > Metazoa > Arthropoda > Insecta > Lepidoptera > Noctuidae > Eremobia > Eremobia ochroleuca. Next base: position 18,703,695 of record OX451401.1, on the reverse strand, counting down.
CATTAATAGCTATTGACGTCTACCCACTCGACTTAATTTAAATATTTTATGCTCAAACGAAGATATTAATTTGGGACTTGTAAAACCGGGTTTGATGTACTTAACCAATATTTTGTAACTATTTCACGATTTAAAAGTGTCAGTAGAGTTTCTTACCCGTTCATCTCCACACGTACCACTACGCTTGGAATGGGCAACTAGCTTCATTTTTCTGACTGACCGACACCTTGAAAATTCAAAAGGGCCTGTAATATCGGATATTTGCAATAAATGCTTTGAGTTTGAGTTTCTCCATCTTTGGTAAGACTGTTGGTTTTGAGGTTGCAGGATCGGTCTAGAGAGAATAATAACCGATGTTATATCAACTCTATGACAGTGTTAATTGAGTTGATTTTAGAATTAGTAATACTATTGGCTGCCTCATTGGTCCAGCAGCCGCAAGCGCTATTGCTGAGTAATGCTGAGCATGGGATCTTAAGTCCGATTCCCAGGGCGCAATTCAATGAATGTAAAGTTCACTCATAGTAACTACCATAGAAAAGGCAGGATCGTCCGACCAGACGGTTGTCGTGCCTGGTAGGCAAATGCCCAACAATTGATTTCGGGACGTTGTAGGTATACAAAAAGTCATGAATCAAACGAAACAGGGATATAAAGGAGGTCATTTCCAACGAAAAATCTTCTTACAGCATGGCCTACACTACAAATGTTCTATTACGACTCTGGGTACCTTTCAAGAGCAATTTTTTTTCCAAAAATTATTTCCCACTTTAAAAGCGCACTGTGAAACAATTGAATTATGGCCATTCTTTAGAACGATTTTTGTTGGAATTGTCTGCTTGCTTGATGCAGGATTTTGCGTGACGTCAGTGTGATGCGTAGTTTGCATGTGGCACACACGCCAGTAATGTTTAAGTCCCATGCATAGAAATGTACAAAACAGTATCTATGGTCCCACGCCATAGATGAACTTATTGCAATCAACCGGGCGCAAACTACAACACAAACCAGACTCCGGGCTGCCACTGAGAAAGCCCTGATAGAAAAACTCAATAACGACTTGGGAATCGAACTCAGCTGCCTCGTTGGTCTAGTGGCACCAAGTGCTACTCTTGCGACTACTGGACCAACGATGCAGCCTAGGCGGATCAATAAAATATCTAATCAAAATGTCTACCACACCTGCGGTATGCAATTTTATTTTATTTATCACTAACCCTTAAGTGCGGACACTTTTTACTTCTATTACTATTTTCATTTTGAACATAAAGTAATATTTTATTTGTGTTCTTGCAATATTTATTAAAATGTAGGAGTATAGGTACTTTTTATTTTATTTGAAGTCACATGTGCTATATGTAGAAGACTAATAAAATAAAATGTTAGGTATATTAAAATATGCTTCTAAGTTATATGCAGTGCTTTTAAAATATGGCGTTGTCAAAGTATGTCTCCTTTGGTGCGCTTATAAGGTTATAACTCGTAAACCATTTAGAAGGAGGTTATAAGGTTGGTGATTTTAATGATTATAATTCCGTATTTTTTTACGGCCGCGAATCATATTTTGATCGATATACAACCTAATATTGACCTGCACATTGCAAAAAGTTAGAAAATTTGAATTTCGCAATTTTCGGGCTACCTTGGCGTTTCTGCCTTAATATCCGATTACCATGTTTTATTTTAATTCTCTTTTATTAGCCTGGCTGGCTGCATACTTATCAAAAAGTCAGAGGTACATATTAATGTTAACAGAAATGGAACACTATTGCAGTAACATAAGGTCCACAAAATGGTGGACACAATTTCCCTTTGTGTTTGTATCGAAATTATTTTTCATCTGTGGTCAATTTTTTATTTTACTCTCACGCACTATAAAATTCAATTTAAATGTTCAAAAATTGCCTTTAGTTCGGCTCGAACGTGATATTTATTTTAATTTGAAAAATCAGATGACATTTTAATCGCGGCTTTATTATCAAAACGTCATTCTTGATTTCGAAACTAGTTTTTTTGTAGATATTTTTCGGCCTATTTGTGTCATTGTGTCAGTCAAACAGAATGAAGGATGACGGTGCATGCATAAACTATCGCCTTCTTCCCATGAGGGTTGGCAGAAATTGCAAAACGTCAACTGCCACGATCCTATGTAAGTATACGAGTAGATCGTGGCAGCTGGCAGTCACTCCTTGCTTTGTTTACGTTCTAGATATAGACATACACGAACGTCATCTGCGAGTACTCCCTGCGCACCTGACCTTTCTGCAGAACATCACAAATAAGGTCACTGTACAGGGTGGTAAGGACACCGACGCGCAGACTAAAACCAGATGATTCTAGACTTAGAAATTTTTTGTCGATTACAAAAAAAAAAACTGCTTTTTCATAGAAAAGTTACATTTTACTTACATTACCAACACGGTCCAAATGTATGGAACACTAATTTCTTTTTTTTTAATAATCAAGACAAGTGCATTTGGAATTATGTACTGCCGGCTGATTCTGTAAAAATCTCACCGTGATATCTATAAGTGAAGTGAGCTAGAAGTGAGCAGTGTCAATAGTGTTAATCCCTAATGACAGCTCACTTCCCGCTCACTTCACCTGAGTTCTCACGGTGAGATTTTTATAGAATAGCACTGCTGAATCCATGGTAACAGGTTGCAAGTCGATGGCCCTATCACCCTGAATCTCGCTTGTAGGGCGTCCCTCCCGGCGTGTCCACTCACATCTGCCTTGTAAAAAAAAATGAATGAGGGATAATGATGGTGGATAATTGATTTCCAAGGTACTTATACGAATTTAAGTCTCATTTCTTAGTATGAGGTTATATATTAAATCAATTTTCATGGATGATTTTTCAATAACAATATTAATAATTAGGATTCAAAAAAATGCTGTTAGAAAAAGTGTTCGATATTAAATTAAAACCTTCTCAGCACAGATGAATTTGTTACTAAGTCCGTTGAGTGAGTGATCCTGCAAGAATTTAACCTGAACAGTTGTTTGTTTACACTTTTGGTACAGACACTAAGACCTTTCTCGTATTTTGACATTCACTCGCGACGCTGACGCGACGTTCGAACCCAGACAGGTACTAAGCACAGGTGCAGGTAAACAAAACAAACAAACAAACAAACTTTGTGCAAATTACTTCATCATAACTGCTCTCAAAACGGTGAAGGAAAATATCGTCAGGAAACCGGCAGGTCTTGGAACCAAAAATTCAAAGAAATGTGACATCTACCAACCCGCACTGGGTCCGCGTGGTGGATTACAGTCCACTCCCTCTCACCAAGAGGAGGCCTGTGTCCCAGCTGTGGGAACATTGTAGGCTGACTGCCATTCTCTGCAGCTAATAACAAGATTCATCTCCCTGTCATCAGCATCATCTACCTAGCCTTTTCCCAACTATGTTGGGGTCGGCTTCCAGTCTATCTGGATGCAGCTGAATACCAGTATTTTACATGGAGCGACTGCCTATCTGACCTCCACAACCCAGTTACTGGGTAATACGATACCCCTAGGTAAGACTGGTTGTCAGATTTTCGGGCTTCTGACACCCGTAACGACTGTCAAAGATCTACGAGTGACAGCCGGGATTCATCTCCCTGTATTGAATATCAATACAAGCACACGGTGTCGGATACACTCAGAATACAACTGAGCTCTGAGAAATTGAGTCAACTTTCAAAGAAGCTTCGATCGTGTTCTCTTGTCAATAACTGAATGCAAAGTATTGTGTGAGTTGCTTGAAGATCAGTGCTAACTAGTTGCACTGTTTAAGTGTTGGAATTATTATTAACGAATTGTGTAGGTATCTTTGTTGTACAATAATTATGTCCAAGCCATTTGTCACTTCAACTAGCAAAATGTGGGTGTACACCTCTGCCTAAGTGCTCATACAAACTAGCAAAATATTGGTGTATTGTAGATGATCTACAGTACACCCACCAGTGCTCATACGAGCGACGCGAGTACACGACGAGCGACACGTTGTCGATGGCCAGCAGTTGTTCCTGCCGTTGGACGATTGCTAATTCTTAGAAAAATGGCTATATGTGTAATTGAACGATTTTATAGTTGAAATTACTCGTTTTGCCCGTTACATTAAATTGTTTTTAAGACTTTATTCATATTTATGGGCGTTACTAAGGTATTGCGCTTTTGGAAAAAAAATAACCCAAAATGCTGTAATTGTCAAAATCGTTCAAATTTACGTTACGTTTACTTCGAGCTAGGGCCTCAAGCTATGGTCTTTATTTTCTATATTGGAATCGTGAAATACAACTCAACAGCAACACTGGACAGTTATTCGCAAGATTTTTGTTTTTAACTGTGCTGTCGCAGAAAACTGTCCGTGGCGTAGGTAACGAATTATTTAAATCTGACATGTTTTAACCCTTTCACTTTCACATCAAGCTACTACAATCTGTAAGATTTCTTTAATAGATTTTCAACTTTATCGCTAAAGCATAAGGTACAAAGTTGATTGGGAAAATCTGACAGTTTCAGGTAGCTTGATGTGCTGGCGTCTGTACATGTCTGTATGCGACCAAAGAAAAAAACGTCAAACGAACACCGCAAGATTCGCAAAATGGCCGACAAAATTAAATTCACGGGTGCCATATTTCATAAAGCCTACTCTAATAATATAGGCTTAAGGCCTTCAATAGCAGTTAACATACTAAACTAGTATAACGAAGTGGTGAGATTATGTTTTATTCTCATAACAATGGAGGAAATTGCGTTATAAATCACCCAGCTTCTCCCTGTGGAAAATATTATAATTAAAATACGTCGACGTCCGAAACTACTGGAGCGAACTTGGCTCTCTTCCTGATGCTGTTGATGTATTGTCTGTTTTATTAATAAAGAACAATAGTCATACTTACTGTGATGTGATTAACCTTTTATTTATAAACGAGAGTGGTGTTTTTTGCCTTGAGGATAGACGAGATATTCTTGTGGGTAAATTCAAATACCTAATTGCGTCCTACATTTGAATGATTAATGATTTTGTTCCTGTAAGTAGGTTTATCCAAACTCTTTTACACGTCACTAATATTTTTAAAACTAGATGAGGTTGGCGTTTCCTATCTGCCTACAGACTGAGAAGAAAGGCTGAAACAAACTCAGAGGTCACAGTCTCTTTTAAAGTCCAGACATACTGTAGGGACACAATATGTATGTATGCGAGGCAGAGTGCAAGGTAAGCAAATTGTATGCGCGCGTGAGGTATGCTTTGGACGACCAGTTACTGCGCACTGGTCAGGGCGAACGGTCCCTCTCTCTCTGGGATCACGCGAAATATATTCGGTTGACATAACCCGATTTTCATTGACCCCAGAACCCTGGACCAGAAGGAGTAGTGCTCAAATAGGGATTACCGTGAACACTACCCGTGTTGTATAATCCCTAAAATACTCTTACAATTAGTCAGATCATGTGAAGACCGTGTAGATTGGAGTCTGGAATGGTTATTTGAGGAAAAAACACACAGATTGCGTGGCCCTAGAGCTGTCCAGTCAGTGCACGCATTTGTTTTTAACCACACAGCTCAATTTAGAACTTAAAGAGCGCAACGATCCGACGAACAATATTTACAAGTCTAACCTCTGCCAAACTACAAAACAATTTGTTGGTAGAAGGAGCCCCTTTTTTTTAGTTCATCACCATAATTTATAATTACAATTTTCACATGTAGGTACGATAAATCATTCATGCATTCTTTAAATTGTATCTTATCTTATCGAGTAACTGAAACTACATAAGATACAAGTTTTTTAGATATTCGCTACAGTGAGGCTTGGGCAAACAATATTATAGAGGTACGCATGTATTTTAATTTTATAAAAGGTTTTTGTAATACAACTGTTTACATCGACTGGAAGGTTGTTAAGCATAGTTTTTTATATAAAAGTTATTCAAGGTCACAATAAAATCATTCTTCAAAATCGCTTTGCTTACAAAAATTAATATTATGACGCAACAAATGAGCCATCAACACTAGGTCTGAAGTCGGTACATCAAACGTGGAGAAATTGAATAGGTAACCAAGTTCATTCCATTTGATGTATATATATGTATGCTAGAAGGGTAATTTTCTCGTTTCATTCTTGATTAGTTAGTAAACAACCTCATTTTGAACCAAATCGTACAACTAAATTAGTATTTGTGTAGTTGGTAATATAGTATGTTGTTTATTTAATTGGCTAAGTTGTGTGTGTGTGTGTGTGTGTTTTCTGATGATACTGTTTGTCTTAACCCATAGGTATGTACTTCAAATACGTGCAATACGAGCGCTCGGTCGTTTACCCCAAAAAATATAATTATCATTTTTTGTTTTATTTGTTTTGATGATAATTTTTGAAAACAAAAAAAAAAAACACAAAAAAAATGTGATTGGACTCATTGATCTGTATTAGCTAATTATTTATTGATATGTATATTATACTTTATTCTACACTATAAAATAAATTAAAAAATATACGATAGCAACGAAATATACGTAACGAAATATAAATAACGAAATATATTAAGACTACTATTTTTGTGTTATGTATTTTTCTGGTGTACAATAAAGTATACCTACATAAATAAATAGGTAAATAGGACAATTTATCGAATCGATAAGCTGTATTTTAATAATTTGGTTTGGTTCTGTAGTAGTATTAAAATGGTTTGTTTCAATCGTCTTGTTGATCTGCGGGGTGATTACACCTACAAACGCAATGCCTTTCATTTTGAATTTCTGACAATTCAACAACATTAACTTCGTCATTTACGTTGACAAGCTGAAGAATTTTTAAAAACATGTGAACGAGTGGATTAGCAATTTTCTTCAATATCCTTCGGATTATGACTGAGAGTGTGTTACGCTATTGGGGTGCGGCACTTGACTCCATGGACTTTCCAATACAAACGGCAGTCAGTGCTGACCGCCAAAAAAAGTCACGCCACGTTATTTTATTTCTCAGCCCGGTGTCTGGATTTGTGTGCTATTTAACATTATAAAAAGTATGAAGTCTCAACGTTTTAAACTATAAAAATACAAAATAGTCTTTAAAGTGGAGTTATTCAAATGATTAGTGCAAACGCAAGTGCAAGGCTTTCTTCCGTCCAGTTGATGTGTCGCGGCACCACGCCTGGTTTTCTCTTATATTTACGAGGCATTTTGCTCACCTTCAGGATATAACAAATAAGTATTTTTTTTTAATTAATAACAAATTATAGACACAATAAGTTGGAAAAAACAGCAAGCACAAAATAAATGTCTTTGCTTGTTAAAGAATTTATCGTTGCGGATATATGCCTCTATAGCGACTATCCGCAAAAGTGAATAAGGCGACTATCCTTTTCGATACGGATACTTGCCTTGGTTACTTGCGAAATAAATAAGAACTATTTAACAATAAAATGTAATGAACAATGTAATTCCAACTCCAACGCATGCAGAGTAACAAAAATTTGACAGAAACCAGAGTCAGTAATAAAAATCTTCCATAAAAACTTAGCAAAATAATTTCGACGCCTGTCAAAGTTTCGCCGCGGAAGATTTTTGCTCATGCGGGCAAAACGCGTGCACCTGACCTTATGCCATACATGACTCTAAAGCCTGTGGGAGGGACACTTTTAATTATAGGAGAACACTAACGCCACCCACACCCCTAACATAACGTATTCAAAACCGCGGCAAGTATCCCACTGCAGCGACTATCCGGCTTTTACCCTAATAGTAGATTGTGTCATAAGGGACCAATACAATGTAGCGAGGACGAGAGCGATTGTTTGAATCCAGAGCGAAACGAAGGATTCTAGAGTCGAATCCAAAGCGTAACGAGGGATTCAATGTACGTCGCTCTAGGTTAAATAATTTTGTTACCATATGGCACACGGCTTTTCGTCCCCGTCTATGAGAAAAATAAATACGAGATGCTTTTAGTAATGAAGAATATTTACATTTTCTCTAGATTTGCTTGGTACTAAATTGTTTATGACAGTTTGTTCGTTTAATTTTACACTTTCTGGTGTTAATAATTCACTTTCACTGCTGGAACTAATCTTTTATTCAATTTGTGTGAATCAAATTAAAATTGTCTGTAATAATTTGATACAAAGTAATAAAAAAACAAATGAGAAGTTCTTGCGAACTTTTTTTTAATGTGGTTAACCAATGCCGCGTCGGCAGGCGTGCTTTTTTACTACCGGCCAGGACTTTATCGAAGCGAATTGCGTTCAAACTTTTTTGTAAAGTAGTGTTCCATTTCGTCACTAAGAACACTACTCTTTCGTTACTATTTAAATGCGGCGGAATGACCCATTTTGTTCGCCCTTATCGAGGAACCCTTCGACTTTTTTCGAACAGATGGGATAAATAAAAAAACATTAAAATTTTGCCCGTCAGGACACTTTTGTTACGTTTGTCTAGCTAGCTCTCATTCGCCAAGTCTGCAAAAGCGAAATGAACTTCGTTCCAACCGGGTCCCGCGATACCTCTAGACTTTTTTCATGACTAAGTAAATTGCTACGCATCTTTTAGTAGAAAACTCCAAACAAATACAAAGATAAAACAGTTTTAATATTACTTCTAACACAAAAAAATGAACTTGCCTCAACATGTCATCGCTTCCCAAACCTAATAAAAAGTTAAGAAAAATACACAACAAAATATTACCATACAAAGTTGTAGACTAGAAACTTTGATAATACATCATGCGAAAGGTATAGGAAAATGAAAGTGATGTCAGGTTCTTAACCCTAGAGAAGGCGCGCTATGAGCACTGCCGCCCTCGGCAAAAAAAAAGATAATGTTTTATAAAATATTTGTTAAATTTAGGCTTTTTAGTAGCTGCCTCCATTTTTGTCGTCGACCCGAACTCGATGAGTGCACGAAGGGCTTCAGGAAGAGAAGGTTTTCACCATTAGCTGTCGAGTGGCGACATTTTGCTCGTGCGCGTGTCTTCCTCCCGTAACTACAAATTCTGTAATCTTTATGGTCCTTTATAGGTATTGGATTTTGAAATAACTCAGTATTTATTTGATAGTGTAGAACCTAAAAATATATTGTATTTTGTTAGCTTCCAAATTGAGAGGTTGCAAAATGTAATCTATGGAGAAAGATAGAGAGATAGAAAGAAAGAAAATAAAGAGAGATAGAAAGTATCTGCTCAGTTTCCGAATAAAACAGACGTTTTGGCGTCATCATAAATAGATATAAAGTATAATTTCAATATTGTTTTTGTAAATATTTTTCATTTTAGGGTTTGCGCTTTGTACTTTTCGAAGAATCCCCCCACCTTCGAAGAAGGAGGGCAAATGCAGTATATATCCAATAAAGAAAACAGGTACACAAAAAAGGGACAGGAAAGGAAAGGGAGGGGAGGGATATACACTCCAAATTACTGTGCAACGAGCGTTGCAATTACTTTTGTGAATACAGTTATGCTAAGAACATATCCTGCTGATGAAGAAAGTTTATAGTTATTTATTTTATTTATTTATTTCCAAATTACATCTATCCTTACAGGGAAACCTATTGCGATAGTGTACATATCTTATACTAATTAATTCTTTAATTAATTCTTTTCTTCTTTTTCTTTCTAATCCTAATTAGTTTCGTTATATATTTCTATTTTTATTAATATTAAGTAGGTATAAGTAAATCAAGTCACTTTTCCTAAAAATATTATAAGTAAGTTAAAGTGTTCTTTAACTTTTTTATTTTATTTATATAAAAATGTTGCTATCATACGAATTATTTGTCTTTTACTTAATCTCTGAAAAAAGAAATTGATTTAGTTGCAATATTTCTACTTATAATTTAATAATGAATACGAGAAGTAAAATGCTCCCCACGCGCCTACTGACGTTATACGGAATAGCGCGCCTACTCTGGGGTTAACAGGAACACAGAGAACATAGACTCCAGTGAAGTTAGTTTGTGCCAGTTTGATTTGATTTTTTTATGCAATATTGCTCTTTTGGTAAAATATCAATTATATTTACCTTGTTTATATGATCTAGTAGATGCAAGATCAACTTTTGAAGTTAGCCTGCGGGTCCGAGTTCTAAAGTGATATTGGATTTTTCCATTATAAACCTACCCAAAACTAATTTTGTCGCTACAAATATTTGCAACATCCTGTATGTTTACTACATTTTATGCAAATAAAGATACTTACTTACCTGCTGTGTAAGAATCCAGGGTCTGGATCTGGGCCTGGTTGATGGGCAACATCCGGTCGATTCTGGAAAAATCTCACCGTGATAACTAAGGTGAAGTGAGCGAGTGAGCTGTGAGTCATGCTGATGCTAGGGATTGACACTATTGACGACTCACTCCAAGCTCAATTCAGCCAAGTTTTCACGGTGAGATGGTTACAGAATCGCACGGCTGCAATCATACACCTCTGTCTACCCTTCCAGAAATACAGGCAAGTTTATAGTATGTCATATTATTAAAGTGAAAATTACTTTAGGCGCGTTGAGCGATTTTTGGTGGAGTGCTTAAAATTACATCTTTGGCTATGAGTATGATGTTTTTCACTTGGCGAGATTGACAGCATGGATTTTATATTTTAATCAATTTACAAATGATGAAAGCCAGCTAATAGCTACTACAAAAAATTTGAAAATTACTACGTTTTTTTTATTTGTTCTAGCAAACTACAAAGATGTTTGCAGCAGGCCCGTTATAAAGTAACACAAAGTGAGTATGAACCTCTTCTAACAATAAGTAAGAAGCAAAGACTTCAGTGACGTGTTTGGCACACGATGTTACATTGTGTCGGCCGCCATGTTGGGCCGATGGCCAAATGATAACAACTTCACCTATCGCCAATATGCAGAGAACATCGGTTCCATTTTGTTATGGCCAAGGAATCCGTGCTAGATTTATAAGCTCCGAGCCCCGATATAATTAGCTACTTTTTGTCACCCACGCACATGCACATTTTTATAGGTGTATATGGTAAACGGACGTTACGCGTAACGGACGTAATGCGACTCCGTCACACTTTTAGTTAGAATACTGCTCAGAAAGCCGGGTCATATTTCAATCATGATTCGAAATACCCATAGCGCCATCTAGCGTCCTAAAACAATATTGTAACCGTCGAACGCTATTGTTCTTTATCTCGGGAACAGTATTTTTTTGTTTCTGGATGAAAGGTACCCTTTGTCCTTTTTTATCCCCTGACAACGTATAATTACGCAAAATTTTATTATGATCCTTTCAGTAGATTAGGCGTGAAAAGGTAATAAACAAATAAACTTACTTTCGCATTTATAATATAACGTTAGGATAATCAAAACACTTTGGAATTACATTGTTTAGATTTCTTATCATTATTTAATTTTTATTTGTAATACATCACCATTAAATTAAATCCTCATAATCATCATTCAACGGATCTTGTGATTCTGAGACACTATTATCTTCAATTTTTAATGTGATTGGTGTCCGATCCTCTGAGGAAGTTCTTCGACTTCTCTTATTCTCTGGCGATGATGATGCTGAGTCAGATTCATTTGCTCTTGGGTGTCGGATGGCTCTAGTCTCTTATTGAAGAATGGCATCAGCCTGGTCATCATCAAAACGACCAGTGTCAGCTTGATAGAGAAGATTGCTTATTTTGTGTTGCAGTACATTTTTGGTTTGTCGCGAATACATGCGAAATTTACGGGCAATAAAATTGGCATATATTTGGTCTACATCTGTAGCTGAAGAATCTATCGCAGATTTGGCTAAAACATCCTTTACAGTATTAGATGTAGCTGCTAGTTTACTGCATGCAGATTTCATCATTCGGTTGTCAGTATGTAAAGCTCGCATAGATCAGTCAAAACTTAGTAATCGCTTGGAAAGTGTTCGGAGGTCCTGGAAAAAAATCTCATGCAAGCTGGTCTTCAACAGTCAGACCATAGAGACCATGTCATATGTGAGGTTCGGGAGTAATTTGCTAGTCGCACGATCGTGAGTATATGTGCGGAGGTGCCGTGATTAAAAAACGCAGCAATCCCTCATCCGGGTTTCAACGAACTGGCAGGACGAAAAGTCCGCGCAGAGTGCAAAACTATTTTCGTCTCATTCTTAGACAGAATCGCGATAGATCGACGCCGCCGGTTGCGTCCGCTAAAGTTCTTTGCTCAGAATTTTGTAAAGTCGAAACTCACGATCACTGTAACTCGGTTGGAAAGGGATATTGTACGAGTAACAGTGAAGATTCTACTGTAGGTAGATATCTATTTTGATATTTAGAAACACACTCTTAATCTAAATAATGTGCCTTGAGCCCTTTAGTGAATAGTACATGACGATACTTATGACTTACTCGTAAGTAGTTCAGTATTGCACGGCGTGTAATCAGTGCTAAACTTAGTGCATTAATAAACTTTTTAAGTCACAGATATCATACTCGTATACTATTGATTGCTCGTGTGTCGTAAACACGCACTTCAGTCACGCTTTTCTGTGTAAAAATTGCTTATTTAAGTCACATAAGCAATTTTTACACAGTATAGTCATCGTAGAGTGCGCGTTTACCGATTGTTTGATCAAGCATCACACCGGATAAACGCAGGTAAGCGTGCACCCCTTCAGCGACTCATGCAAATATACAATGAATATTTCATAGATGTTGATATATTTCTGCTAAATAAAAATGCATTTCGAAGTAAAGTTATTAATGTACTAGAAAACTTGGACATATCTTGTGGTAACTGACTAGATTGTTAGTTTGTAACATTATAAAATGTTTCCTTGAATAATGGTAACTCGCTTACCAATGAGTCCTCATCATCATAGCATACCCCTTTGTTAACATGTGGAAAATGTTGTGGTTATTACATTGATTTTGTTTTAGATACCTTACTGATAAGTGTTATATTATGTAATGTAATATCGTTTTTTTTCCCAAATAAAAAAAAAAAAAAAAAAAAAATAATAAAAAAAAAAAAAAAAAGCGGCACTTACTCGTAAGTGCAGGTTTAGATCAGACAGTGCTGTAAAATAAATGAAAGTAACGTCTCAAAATGCTAAGCGCAGAATTCATTATTTATCTAACCAACTATGTATTTCCTTTTAGTCCTTACAGCAATATTTAACCAGCTAAAAATGCAGTCCCGTTTCGTCTAAATATTGTAAACTCAGTATACATTAGCATACTTATGCCGTGGTTGTGTATCTAGCAGTACACCTGCTAGTGACGCGAGTAGGATCACGCTCATTTCGTGTTGACCTAGCGGATTGTCACTTTAAATATTACTATGAGTTCTCATCAATCCTGAGGATTTGATTATTAAATTATTTATTGTACACCACATAAAATAAAAAAAACAAATACAACAAAAAATCAAATAATAACAGCCGCACAGGTCGATCGAACAAATTAAGCTACGCTTGCCGCGGTTGGTCTGTGGATGGGTGACCATCTTTACATACCGAGACCCCTCCATGCCTCGGAAAGCACGTTAAGCCGTTGGTCCTGGCTGTCATTCATAGATCTTTGACAGTCGTTACAGGTAGTCAGAAGCCCGAAAGTCTGACAACCAGTATTGCCCAGTAACTGGGTTGTGGAGGTCAGATAGGCAGTCGCTCCATGTAAAATACTGATATTTAGCTGCATCAGGTTAGCCTGGAAGCCGATCCCAACATAGTTGGGAAAAGGCTGGGCAGATGATGATGACATAAAATAAAAAGAACAAACACAGGTCCACTCAGTGTGGTTCTTTCCTCAAAAGACCACTTCAGACACCAATCTACATGGTCCTCAAAGATCAAAGATTATATCCGGATTTTTATATACACATTGACATTGATGAATTTTATATAAACAATGACATGGATATTTACTTTGTAAAGTATCTTATTTTTTATTATTATTACTGTGAGTGTGAAGACTATGTGGGTCATTTCTTTTTTTCGGTTTTCCTTCTTAGTTTTAATCATGATCTGGCAGTTTGAGTAATTTATGCGGCCTACCCAAATGTCCCTTCATTGATATTGTTCGTCGAATCGTAAGGCTCCTCAAGTTCTGAGTTGAGCCGCACGATTTTTGACAAATGCGTGCACTGACTGGACAGGTCCGCTCAATCTGTGTGGTTCTTTACTCAAAAGACCATTTCAGATACCAATCTACATGGTCTTCACATGATCTGACCAAGATTATGTCAGGACTTTAAAAGAGACTGTGACCTCTGAGTTTGTTTCGGCCTTTCATCTCAGAGTAGTCAGATAGGAAACGCCGACCTCATCTAGTTTAAAAAATATGATTGACATGTAAAAGTGTTTGTACAAACCTACTTACAGAAATAAATCATTTACCATTTATCATTATCATTTATCAAACATTTTAAACTAGTGTAGTTACAATGGGTGGTCTTATCAATCAACAATCAATCAACTCAGCCTGCCACAGTCCACCACTAAATGTAAGCCTCTTCCAAACTGCGCCACAACACCCTGTCCTCCTCCTTCCGCATCCAGTTTGTCCCAGCCACTTTTTTAAGGTCGGCGGTCCATCTAGCTGATACGTGGTCTCCCCTCCAGGACTCGTTTGCTCCATCAGCCATCGGTCCTTCGACAAACATGACACTGCCACTTCAGCTTATTGCCATCAACTGGACACAAATTCAATCTCCGGGCTGTTACCGAGAAGTTTCAGATAGAAAAACCCAATAAAACTTTGCCCGACCCGGGACGCAAACCCAGGACCCCATGCTCAGCAGTCGCGCTTGCGACCAATAGGGCAGCCAACGAGGCAGTAACTTGAAACTCACTTCATTATCACTTCTCATTCCATTATCATTTCCGCATCCATTCTAATAGTTCCGGAAGGTAGAAATTCAGCCCAAAAGCCAACAGTACCAGATGTGTCTAACTTGGGACAAACGTTTATTTTGGCACTCACACTTTTTGCTTAGAGTCTGCTTTGTTTGTGTTACTCATTAGAGGCACAAATAAGCTATGTTAGGAAATTATTCAAGTTACCAGTAAGTCATGGTAAGTGTGCTTTGAGACTTATGTATGTAGTATTTTGTTATCTAATACTAGCTGTACTCACATCACTTTGATCTCACTCCAATTTTACCCTGAGTAGGAATTGTAGTGGTTTTATTATTTAACAATTAACGTACAGACAAGAAGAAAGAAACAGAAAAATACATAGGTACAAAGGCGATGCTTATTTGTAAAGAAATCTCTTCCAGCATACCTGCGATAAGAAAGTAGATGAATTCTGACGACTAGTCTTACCAACGAATATTGTATTACTCGATAACTAGGTTGCGGAGGTCAGATAAGCAGTCGCTCCATGTAAAATACTTGTATTCAGCTGCATCCAGTTAGACTGGAAGCTGACTCCAACAATGAACATGATAATGAATTACGGGATAATTTTTCGTCCATAACATGTATTTCATTTCAGTAGCTTAAAGTACGTCAATCAATTAAGTAAGAATTAATAACACGCTTATTTTAAGAACACGCTTTAATTGCAGTAGGTACCTACTGCTAGATAGAATCTAGGAACCTTAAACCCCTATTACACTACACGATATTCAGGGACTGTTTCCCTAAATCAGGATGGTGTAATTAGAGAAAAGGAGGAAGGGTCCGTTTTGAAAAAATACATCACCTGAATATCGGTCCCTGAATATCGTATGGTGTAGCAACCCTTCAACTAATACCTATGTTTTAGCTGAAGGGGCTTTTTTGAAACTTATTGGGTCTTAATCTAAAAATAGTATAAAATAAAGTTGTATTTTGTGTCTGTCTGTAGGACCGTGTTGTTTTTTTAAGCTTCACTACGGAGTTTAAACATGAAAATTCTCTAAATAATTACAAAAATCATATGGTTTTATCAATATTTAGAGAATTTATTGCAGAAGCAATATATGTGTATTAAAAAGGATTTATTATAACTCTTGTAAAACTTGTAAACAGTCCCTAAAAAATACAAATATCTCGTATTTTGTACCTACCTAATAATATTTGCAGCAAGCTCTCAAAAAAGGAGACTTACATTTTCTTTTTTCATAGTTATCTTGTTAGTAATTCGTCAGTCTAGTGTCAGCCATATTGGTATACTAATGAATCTGTCAAAACAAGGTTCTCTTCAAAAAGTTGTCTTTCATTTAAGTGATACTAAGTACACCGCTACACAATGTCGCAGTGTGTAGTGAAATAGGACTCTTAGAAAAATTTCTATTTGATTTTTGTGAAAATTGTCGCGGACATTCTTTTTAGGGGCACGTGGATTACAGGCCAGCCAACCAATCTGTGTAGTTAATCCCTTAACGAGGTAATTTCTAAATGATTGACAGATTTCCTTGTTTCGGATAAAAGTTAATTACTTGCTGTCAATATCGGTTGGTAATCATTTTGAAGAGTCAACAGCAACGGTAAAACATGTACTTTCTGAGTTTATTTAGGAGATAATTGGCGACCTTTGGCGAAAGAAAAAGATCGTGAGGAAACCTGGACCTTATAGATAACATAAATCTGAAACCGCCGAGAAATAAAAGACAACAAAACCTTTCAAGAATAAACACTAACAGTATCGGTTCTTGGTCTATTTCCCTCGCCACTGATACAGTAACAAAGCACTGACAGATCAAGTCGTCGAGTTAGTTCCGTTAGTAGCGCTGGCGCAGCATGAGGCCTCGTTCCCTTGGGGATGGTGTTGCTTCAGCAGCTTCACTTAATAGGCGGGATGCATGCGATCAGGTTACCGGGAAGTTCTTGGCTATTGTGGGTTAGAATGAATGTCTGTTAAAGATAGCTGTTGTAATTGAGGTGGTATTTCTTTGGATAGTAATGAATGGTACTAGAGTTCTGATTTTTTAAATATTTTACGAGGTATAAGTTTGACTAGAAATTACTTTCTCACGTTAATTATAGTAAACAACTAGCTTCCGTCCGCATTGTGGTATCTCGATAAAAAGCCGATGTGCTTTTCCAGTGTTCAAAGTATCTACGTAAGTGCAATTAAATAAAGTAATTTTAAGGGTGTGATCCTGGAGATCTGTAATACAGGTCCCGAACCCAGTATAGACTCCAGCTCTCACAAAGGATGAACTAAAAATGTAACTTGATGTTAGAATCAAAATTGTACCTTTTTGAGAGAAATAAATTATTATTATTATTATTAAAATTATTATTATCTTCATACCCGAATTTCATTAAAGTCGGTCCAGTCGTTTCGGAGATGAATACGTTTAAGTTTCATAGAAAACTGCAATACCTACGCAGTCAAAATGTATGGAACAGCAATTTTTTTTTTTAATAACCGACGAAAAATTGCAACGCAAGGGGTTTGAGAATCATGTATGGCATGCAGGTTGCACGTTAATGTTCCTAACACCCTATTTAGTCCTAAAGACTTTGTCAAGGACGTTCCAAACCACCACCACATAAAGCAGTTCCAACACTTGATATATTATAGCTTGTCACAATACGACATGACAAGAACGATTCCTTAAACAGCGGATCTTACAGATGACAGCCTAATCCTCTGTTTGTACACCTTCCAAATTACTAAGGAAACGGGTACATGACGTTTTAAGCTACCTTCACATTTGTTGACATCAGAAACAATAGTAATACATAAACTAAACAGGACACAATAGCGTGTCGTTTAGGGTTACCACAGAGTAAGAATGTACAGAAATAGATCTGTTTCATTCAAAATAGCGGCTATTTTGTAGCTTTGGAAACGTTGAACGCAGTCAGCGGGGTAAATGCGTAACACACTAATAGTAAAAATGGTTTTAATTTTGACAGTTCAATACCATCCATTGCGTTATTTACGTTGTTGAGCAGACAAATTTTTCAAACTACCGAAGCAATGGATTTTCTTCAAAATGATTCAGATTTTGATTGACAGTGTGGTATGCTAAACTCCAATCTGTTCTGTCAAAATCAGTGGAAACTTATGTGAAGTGAGTCAATAGTGTCAATTTTCTAGCATCGGATGGAATGCCAGCTCACTTTAAGCTCACCTAAGTTTTCATGGTAATTTTTTACACCATACATCGGTTGGAATGCCGCAGGAGTCGCCCTGGGCGTCTGGAGTCAAGAGCTGACTCCCGGCCACCGTAAGCGCGGGCTTGCGGACGGCGAGCAATGGGCAGTTTGCCGTTCGACGGCGCGTTGTGTTCCACGCGCGCCTCAAAGAGATGTCAGCAGTAACTGACGGGGTCCGCTGGGGCCGATGCTTGCCAGGGTTGCGGGTTGCTCGAAAGAGCTACCGTGGTCCTTGGCACAGGCAACTGAAGGAACACGGGTGGGTCTTAGCCAGTAAATGTCTGACTCGCCCTCTCGCTCCGCACAGAGCGGGAAAAGTTATTTGATAATTTCCCATCCAAAAAAAAAGACCGGTTGGAATAGGATTATATTCCCGCTTGTGACGCTCGTATAGTGCCACACGTGGATGGTGATAATTTGACTTTTACAGTGCATTTATTATATTTCGTTGCACTAAACCGTACGTGCGTATGTGCGGTTAACCCTACGCGCGTATGTGCGGTTAACCTGCTGCAGGCTGCTGGGGAGTTTGTTGCGCCACTTCTTCTTCCCAGCGAAAGCACTAGGAAGTGGTGAAGGGCGGGCGTTTTGGGGGACTGTCTTTTGTAATTTTGACGTTCGAAAAGTGCTGATTCTCAGCCTAGTTTGAATAAATGACTTTTGATTTTGATTTTGATTTTGAACCCTACATGCTCCTCGCTCAATTTTGGTTTGGTCAGGCCGAGCGCAAGCCATTTCAGCGGCATCGGTACATGTCTACAGAAAAGTATGTTCAGTATTTTTATCTCACGAAGCGAGGCGCACTTTATTTGTAGTAACCAAGTGTACAAACACTCTGTGAATTTATGTGTGAAGAAGACACGCACACACACACACACACACACAAACTTCTGACTTCGCTATTGTCTTGGATTCACGGCGTGTTTGTAAAACCACAAGTAAAATGCGCGTCGCTTCGTGAGATAAAAATACTATACTTAGGTACATAAGTTTCGCTTCTATTTCATTTGTAATCTATGGCTTTACTTGCTTTGAACACTTCCCAGGAGATTACAATGCCTACTGATGATTTGAGTACATCGATTAACATTTAATTAAATCTGGATTAGGCTGTTGATTTCTGAACAGGTACATCTAGTGTTTGCTTCGGAATGTGACGGAGTATTTGATCTTGTTTTGTTTGTTTACAAATGTTCCAACGTATTAGGCTGATCGTTTTTCTAGTCCTAACTAAATGTGAAAATTCTGGTTATTTGAAACGAATGTTATCACCCCTTTTTGGCAATTTTGCAATGCATTGCTGCTTTATTTATTTCTATAGTTAAAACAACATAAGTTGAAGGCTCCAGAAGGCATGTGATAGATTGGTGACACTGGAAAGATAGTGGTGGGATGGGTCTCATAATTTATAGGCCTACCACTTAACTAAGACGTTGCCTGAGGTAGCAGCGCGGTGCGGGAAGGGTGTAGTGACGTATTGCGAGAGCTCAGTGATTCGTCAACTTGTGACAACTATCACCCCTCCCGCACCGAGCAGCTACCTCAGGCAACGTCTCAGTTAAGCGATCGACCTATAGATACTAGTGACCCACCTCTGCCTCGCATGATTTATACAGCTTGACAAAACAAGAACGTTTTTATTATATAGTAGTTCTATAAGAATATTAATGTTTTATGCACATAATCCTTCCAGAATAAATTATCTTGACAGGCCATACTGGTCAGTGGCCCTGCCTGCTATGCACAAGGTCGTGGGTTCGATTCCCACCTAGGACAAATGTTTGTGTGATGAGCACGATCATTTATTCTTTGTCTGGGTGTAATTTATCTATAATATGTATGTATGTAGAAATATATATGTATATATGTTTATCAGTTGTCTAGTACTCATAGCACAAGCTCTGCTTAGTTTGGGACTAGATGCGTTGTGTGAAAGTTGTGGAATATTATTATTTATTATTTTTATTTATTTTATATAAATTATGGTGAAAGCCGCATCAAAACCTGTTGCCTTTAGAAGAAAATTCGCGGTCACACAGATAGACACGAGAAGAAACTTTAATAGATAGTGGGTGGTGTTCCAAATTACAATCAGTTATGCCTGTTAGCCCAATGATAATGCAAATTGCTTTTTTGCTAGGTGTGCTTTTATAAAAATCGTGCAATTAAGTTTGTAAATCAAACATCTCGTTCTTCAGCCAAAGCCCTTTGGCTTAGCCACAATATAGTCACCAAAATATACTCAATAACACAAGTAATTTAAACTTTCAAATTAACGTCACATATCGCATTGAAAATCTGACTCCGGGTTCCACAACAAGCTGCTAGTTCACCAATTCAAAATATAATTACCTGCAGTTGAATTAAGCCAGCTGCAAACGGATCGGGAAGTCGAACGAACTTGCAGTCAATTTAATCAAAGTTGTCAAATTAACGCATTAAATTTGGTTTAAAGTTGCGTGTTGTTGATATTCAGTACATATGAGGTGTTGATTACTTTTAAAGTGATTTTCGGCTGCGGGCTTAGGTACCGTTAACCACAAGACAGCTGTAACACTAGAAATACGATAACACGATAACGGCCCCTTTTTTTACAAGCCGTTGATGTCCCACTGTTGGGCGAGGGCCTCCCTACTCTCCTCCCACCTCTCTCTGTTCAGAGCTGCTACGGACCAAACTTTACTAAAGGAGTCCAGCTCATCTCGCCGTACCGCCCGTACTGATATAAAATTTGTAACCAAAACTGTAGGCAGAATCACCAGGATGTCGTACTTTGAAGATGCTCAACGCCTTTCCGACTGCCAACTCTGTGAGGTATTTGCGGATGAATGGAGTAAAATTATGCGTATAATATGTCTGGTGTTTTGTGAGAGAAAGTATGCAAAGGAGTCTACTGCTCTATGTTAGTTTTTAACTGTTATTTTACTCTGGAATAACGTTTTTTTTTTTTTTTTTAATTTTATATTAATTGTAATTGGCGTTGTACCGTTTTAAGTATCTATGAACAAATATATAAAAATAAAGGTGCTGTCATAGTCAAATTATTGACACGGTCATGCGGTTCAGTCTACATGTGCGAATAAAAAACAGGCTTTGGGAGTATTCACTTTGTTTCAAATAGGCGCATAAAATGCACATTTGAAGGTCAAAATTTACAAAAACATAGAATTGATTCTAGTTGCCCCTTCCGAAAGGTAGTTTCGTATGGAGAAAAATGGGCAAAAAAACTCCACTGTTACTCTTTTAAAATGTTTTCGAAACATTCATTATATAATTATACAACTAAATTAGCAACCAGTTTAATTTTGTCGCGCTCGAATAACTCATGCTTTCACGAGAAGGAAGAAGAACATCGTATCCATCACAAAAACGGATTGGAGAATGACATTTTATTTGCTGTGCGCAATTTTTTATTTTACAATAAAATATTTTTACAGAAACTCCTAGACGTTTTACAGAAACTCCTATTTATAAAACTGAACTACAACATAGACGTTCGCCTTGATGTTATGTGTCAAAGTCAGGATTAGATTGGTTAATGTATACTTTAGTATACACAATCTTTTAAGATTGTCTCTCCATATATTTTATTTAGTACTAGCGTCTGCCCGAGACTTTGTCCGCGTGAAATTTCTTGTTAACTCCCCACCCACCCCATCGCATCGCATCGCCTGCCTGCGCTATTACTTCGTTTCTGCTTTATTTATTTATTTAAACTTTTCGCACACAAAAAGGTACAAAGGCGGACTTAATGCCTTAGGCATTGAAGGTGAAAAGATTAGATGGCAGGTGCTTTGGTTTGGTTGTGGTGTTTGGTTGCGTTCCTTCTGACTTTTTTCCCGTTGCTTAGCTCCTAGGGGTCCTATTATTTATTTGTCGTCGCAAGTGATATCAAGACGACAAAATAATCAAAATACTACTTCCGGTTGATTTCATAATATTGGTCAAACCGGAACTTAATTCTCATTGGTTGATCGGTTAGTACAGTGAACGCCGTGAGGTGGCGCTATAACTTCGCGACATTTTCTACACGTGGACAGAGCCGATTGGAGAGCAGGCGGCATTCGATTTGCGGAGCGCACGCCGGACGGTTGAGAGCATACCATCGGAACTGTCATGTTCACCGTACAAACCTTTGTTTCTTACTGCTCATAAAGTGATTGTAAATTACCGAATAAACGTGACTGTGATTTGTGCTTCAAACTACGTTTTACTGGTTTGCCCGAGTACCCACCTTCCTCATGGAACCCGTACCAAGAAACGATGATGATGGCCTTGTTATCGCTACGCCCACGCTCGCGCCGTCATATTAATTATTTATTACTAGCCTATGTTGTCCCACCGCAGGACAAAGACCTCCCTTTCTTCTTTCCACTCCTCTCTGTCTTGAGCTGGTGTAGACCAATCCTGTCTGTTAGTTGAAAACCAGCGTCAGGCACCAGTTGTCTGGCATTTTTGCTGAACTGGGCCTTTTTGGCGCAGCCGTGAGGCACACTTTCCTGCTCATTTCTTACATCACTCAACCTGAAACTGACAAATTCTAGCTTTCAAACAAAAAAACAAACAAACTCTTCAGCTTTATTATTAATATAGTAACATTTCTTTAAAAAAAAAATCTAAATAACGGGATGCTGTAGAAAAGAGGTTGAAAAGCTGTCAATTTTGTGACAATTTTATAAGAAAGAGTTAGGTACTGCTCACGAAAAGATTGAATTTATCTTATAATCAAATTAAATAAATATTATGTGAACATTAATGTTCTACTGTAGAGATAATTTTTATGTGATTTTAAGTAATGTATAGCAAACACAACGCAAACTTAAATAATATTGCTTTTGCGAGCAAGATATGATGTTCATATATTATCTTGCTTGTGTTCTAGAAGAAGAGAGAAGTGCAAAACCTACGGGGTCAAAATGTATGGAACAGTAAATTTATTTTGAAATAACCGTCGAGATTTTCAACACAGGGCGGTTCAAAATCCTGCAGTGCGATTCTGTAACCATCTCACCGTGAAAACTTAGGTGAAGTGAGCGTGAAGTGAGCTGTCAGTGTCATCCCACCTGATACTAGGGATTGACCAAGCATACATGTACAGACGCCAGCCCATCAAGCTACAACAATCTGTCAAATTTCTTTAATAGATTTTCAACTTTATCGCTAAAGCATTAGGTTCAAAAGGGATTGGGAAAATTTGACAGTTTCGGGTAGCTTGGTGTGCTGGCGTCAGTACAATCATAATCAAGATTTTAATAATATTTTTATGCTAATTCTATTGATCGTTTTATATAGTTTCAACGCTAGTATTTTAGTGGTCAAAGTATAACTATTTTGTGGGGTTTTAAAATAAAACAGCAAAACAGAAACTCAGTCAGAATCTCAATGTTGTTTTTTTTTTCCTAGACTAGTCCTGACGAGTCGGCGTGATCACTTCACCCGATTCACGACGTTTCGTGAATCGGGTGAAGTGATCACGCCACACAAACTACGCGGGATTAAACGTGGGTTTTGACAGCTAAAATACTGGCTTTGAAATGATATAAAATGATCAATAGAATTAGTATAAAAAATATGATTAAAATCTCGATTATGATTATAAATGTTTGCTTGGTCAATCCCTAGCATCAGTGGGATGACACTGACAGCTCATTCCACGCAAGTTTTCACGATGAGATTTTTACAGAATCGACATGCTGTACTGAATCCAACGTAACAGATTGCACGTCAATGTCCCTGCCTGTATTTTTGCATAGCTTATGATTAGCAAAAATAATAAGTATTTTCCTTTCCGTCAGATGAATTGATTAAAAGACCAGTAAAAGAGCAAGGTATTTTGACTATCGCAGACTCGCAGTGATATATTATAATTGTATTATATTTTAGTATCCCATATAAACCTTTCTTATATCCTTATAACGTGAAAAGGCTTTGTTTCTGACAGATACCCACACAAAATGATTTACACCCAAACCAAAAAAGTTTCACCACACAATAACTTTGACACACAAGGAAATAACAGTCTTATACATAATCTCCATGAAAATAAACACAAAAGAAAGGGCTATCACCATAAAGACGTTAGCGGGCCGTTAGCAAAGTTTTTACAGCTCTCCGACTATAATATACATTTACTATGTAGGTACGGAGCTAGTCAACACGTATATTTACAAGGCTTATGTGTTGTTCTGTGTGATTCGTATGCGTCCGACATACAAAACGTTAATGTTTGTGTGGGGTTAGGTGGCGAGCGGGTATTTTAATATGTACTGGTATTTACTTAATATCCACTTATATTATAAATGCGAAAGTAACTCTGTCTGTCTTTTTGTTCAAGTCAAGTTACTTTTTAAAATACTAGCAGTGCCTCGCGGTTTCACCCGCATAAGTGTCGATCCCGTGGGAATAACGGGATAAAAATTATTTTATGTGTTATTCTGATGTATAAGGTATATATATGTATTACTGCAAATATCATCTAAATCCGTTCAATTTTTTTTTAATTTTGCGTTTATAATATTCTTAGGATTAGGATATTAGGAAGTAAGATGGTCTGGTAATAATAATCAAATCAAATCATTTATTTCTGATATCATACACATATCATACAAACTAAAATTAAAAATAATATAAAATCACAAACTTATAAAATTAAAAGAATATCAAAATTATATATATTATATTAATATATAATAATGGGACATAATAAAAAAAAAAAAAAAAGAATTTTATGAATTTGTGATTACTAAATTGGGACTTGGTGTAAATGAACTATATAAAAAATAATATCCATACTTATATTATTAATGCGAAGGTAACTCTGTCTGTCTGTTTGTTATATTTATTTATTTAATAATTCAAGCACACAATATACAAATAGATAAAATCAATGTGTCTGTTTGTAACGTCAAAATAACACCTCTTTACGAAAGCAAACTTTTAGAAAATGAAAAAAATACTTAGTAAAGAGACATATTATTGTTTTCCGACATCCATGCGATAAAAATTCTAAAACACATACATACACGAACCCAAAAACGTAACGTTTTTTGGGCAATCGTGTAAAAAGATAAAATAGAACGAAACCATCGGCAGAATTAGTCAATCGAATTCGAAATCACCCTTCCCTACTTCCGTAATCTTTCGTGGCCCGACATTCAGCTCACCTTACCCCAGGCTAAGGATAATCGCTGATTTATGGCTAATATCCTCCATGATTTACCAGTATTTCTGCCACCATTTTTTTTCTTCGCACCTTTAACGCATGTATTGAATTTTATTACGTCGCTTTGTGTTAGTTTTACTTGGCTATAAATGTCTGAAGTTTCTTTGAGATTTTATGCTGATGCTTTAAGAGAATCTCTGCCAAGTGGTCGTTTAGTTTTTGAATTATCTTTCTTCTTGTTTTAAGTAAGTAGCTGCTTAGATGAGAGCTGTAGGGTTGACTTTTTGTGCCTAGGTCGTTTTGATCTGCGACGTTTGCATGTAGTACGAGTAGTATTTTTCAAGGCCATTTTTTTATTTGTTAAACATAGGTGTAAAAATAGGTACACTTGGTAACCACAAGTAAAGTGAGCGTCGCTTTGTGATCAAAAAATATTCGAACATGAATGATAATGACATTTATTGTGATAATAAATTATGAGTTCGAACATAGGTTTTTTTTTTAAGTTGTTGAAATGTATTGTTTATTTATTTATAATATTCAACACGGCCCGTTAGCATCACAAATCATTAAACACAATTATTTAAAACATCGTTATGTTTCTCTCAATCGTGTGAAGATGATAGAGACAGAATGATGTTTTGAATAAGTTTAGCACTAAAGGTTTTATTAATTATAAACGATGATTAACCATACATTTTTGACGTTCAAATGTCACTTAAACATTTGAACGTCAAAAATGTATGGTTCAACAGTTGCTAATTACGACTTAACTCTAAGCAACGTTTATGAATAAAGGGGTAAATGTATTAGAAAAATGCATACGTACACAAAATAGATAAGCTTTCGGTAAACACAAGTGCTCCTACGAATTGTAATAATATTAATAACTATATGTAAAAGTGCATGCTTGCAGCGCTCTAATTTTGTAACACACTATCTATCATTTCAAAGGATATTGCTAATACATTGCTTCATATGTTCGAAAAACTTGTCTACTCAACAACGTAAATAACGCAATGTCTAACGCAATGTTGTTGAACTGTCAAAATGAAAGCTATTGCTACTGATAGTGTGTTACGCAATTACCCCGCAGCTTTGTCATCTAACGCTTCTCAAACAAAATCCCATTTCGAAATGAATAATAATTTGTTTGATATTTATTAGAAAATCTTTTTATATCAAATGAAAACAATGTTCGTTCTCAAATATATGTTTTAATAAGAGCATGATAAACAAGTTTTATCTATCTACAAGGTGTAACATAAATAACGCACAACCCCACAAGGGGTCATTGTACTCAGGAAAAATAGATCGACGACATTAGCAATATTTCAGTATATCCAGGAAGCTTTAAATATAATCAACTAGCGACCCGCCCCGGCTTCGCACGGGTGCAATGCTGATCACTGCATAGAATAAAACAAAGTCGCTTTCCGCTGTCTGTCTGTCTCTATGTATGCTTAGATCTTGAAAACTACGCTACGGATTTTGATATGGTTTTTTTTTTATAGATAAGAGTGATTCAAGAGAAAGGTTTATATGTATAATACATGCATAATATAGTAGAGAAACACTGATAATTTTAGACCCATTATTTCTCGTAAAAAGTATAGGATAAAAAATCGTTATTGTTTGTTATCCCTAAGCGATAGACATATACCATCGCGGACTTTTTTGTAGAACTTTTTAAGGTGTACAATACTGTAGTACATTATTTTGATCTATCTCGAATGGTTCAGCCAGCGTTTACAATGTAAACGCAAAAAAATGTGTTTATTTACGACATCACATTGGAAACCTCTAAAATTATCAGTGTTTCTCTACTATATTATGCATGTATTATACATATAAACCTTCCTCTTGAATCACTCTATCTATTAAAAAAAACAGCATCAAAATCCGTTGCGGAGTTTTAAAGATCTAAGCATATATAGGGACAGACAGACAGGGAAGCGACTTTGTTTTATACTATGTAGTGATAACAAAAATTACGCAGTGGAGATTTTACCGGATATGAGCAAAGCCAGAGTTCCATACGAAATTTTACTTAATAAATTACAGTAGAGCGTCGATTATCCGAACTAATTGGGGACTTGGGTGTTCGGAAAATCGGTATTTTCGAATAATCGAACTACCTATATGTATATTGATTCAGCCATATATATTTACGTACAGGTTAATGAAAACCATATTTACATTCACATAACAAATCGACAAATCGTGACATCTGACCATTAGTGACTGCCGCAAGCACTGTAGCGCGTGAGGCGGGAGAGAGGCACGCGTGAGTCGGGCGGGCGTAGTAGTTCGGATAAGCGGTCGTTCGGTTGAGCGACGTTCGGATAATCGACGCTTCACTGTATATGCAATAGGTGTCAGAGGTATAGCACACAAGTGGTTCTGCTCGTAACAAGAAAATAGGGAACACTGGCCCAATAACACTCGTAAGATGTAATAAAACAAAAACAACAATGTCAATATCACAACGCAGCATTTTGGGATGCTTATTATTTCTAGTTTATATTAACAACCTCCTCTAAAGAAATTGACACTAAGTATTTTATTTCCTGACGATATTTCTGTCACTTCTCTGTTTCTTCGTAAGACATAGTTTGGAGATTATCCTTCAGGATTCTCTTACAATTTATGTAGTTCAGAGAATACATTTTTGCTTTCGAGATTAGAGGAGAGGTCCGAAATACAGATAAAATTTGTATATGCATCATAGAGGAGAGGTCCGAAATACAGATAAAATTTGGATATAAAAGCATGTTTTGTAGTATTTTGTGGACAAACTATATCTTTACGTGTTTTATTGCTATATCTAGCGCTGTATGATAGAGCTGTGTGTTGTTTTAATACATTGCCATAGTAAATATCTGTCGAACTGATAATATTTCACAAGATTTGTACAGGAGTTTAGTAGGAAAAAGGAAAGGGCGGAAGCTAGACACTTTGGGAATCGCCCTCTGAGCTCTCTCGATGGTTAGTAACATTGTTTTCCTCGCTCCACCCCATGTGGTACGAGACAGATTCAGATAGATTCTAATATCAACATGCGAATTATAATAGGAATATTACATGGGACTTTTATCTGGCGAAATGTGGGTGCAGTTTTTATCTACAATAATTGTAGGTAGGTACCTCTGCCTTACTCTTCGATAAAAACAAACGTGATTTATGTAATTATGTCCTATCCTGTATTTTTTGCGTTTTCTTTTATAAGCTGCGTCATCTAATTACTTTTCATCGAAGTCTGAAAGTTTTTAGGTACAGTCACCAAAGGAGATAAGTAACCAGGGTCGTCAGGTATAGTTGAAGTTTAGTAAGAAACCGATTTAATTTTTGTGAATGTGAGGATTATGTGGGTCATTGTTTCCGTTTTAATCATGGTCTGGCAGTTTGAGTGGTTTATGCGGTCTATACAAATGTCCTGTCCTTGGTATTGCTTCACATGATCTGACCAAGATTATGTCTGGACTTTAAAAGAGACTGTGACCTCTGAGTTTGTTTCGGCCTTTCTTCTCAGAGTAGTCAGATAGGAAACGCCGAACTCGTCTAGTTAAAAAAAATATGATTGACATGTAAAAGTGTTTGTACAAACCTACTTACAGAAAATAAATCATTCATCATTTTATCATTGATGTTTTCGAATAAAATTTAATGTGATAAATTAACTGCCTGTTTTGTATTAATTAAATTAAATTTTATTCGAAATAATCCATCGGTTTCTTATTAAACTTCAACTTTATCCGGCGAACCTGGTTACTCATCTCCTTTAGTGACTGTACCTTCAAGATCCTAGTTCAATTTTCTAGACTTTAATTATCTCGGTGCTAATGAGATTTAGTTTAGCAAGTTAGCAACAGCTGTGTAATTTGTAATAGGTAGACGCTTATAATTGACTTAGTTATTGTATATATCTATAGTAGCTAGATTAAAAGTTTTAGGGGTCCAGAATAAAATAGGGAGAGGTTCCAGACACAAGGAAACAAGAAAACGTGTAACATGGCATAATCCGGCTATGACTCCTCTCCCAATGCTGGGACACAAGCGTCCTCTTGGTGCGAGGGAGAAGGCCGTAATCCATCACGCGGGGTCACTGCTGGTTGGTAGATATCACATGTCTTCGAATTTTTGGCTTTAGGACATGCCGGTTTCCCCACAATATTTTCTTTCACCTTTTTCACCAGCAGTGATGATGGAATTAAATACACAAAATAAAAACCTACCTCGATTCGAACTCACGATCTACAACTTGTAAATTGGAGGGAAAAAAATAGAAACAAAACCAGCCAATAATACTTAAATAACCTCGAATATGAATTAAATTAATCCCAGACTACAAACCCGAGGTCATTCATCCCACCACTCAAATCAACTACCCCAGGGAAAGCAGTTATAAAGCTTTATCAAATCTTTTGACTTAAGAAGTCCAATCCAATTTTGTTTAAGATCTTAATTCGTAATGTGATCGGGTGGGGGATTAGTTTTGTTTCTAAGTTAAATTGAAACTACTTATAGCTAAATATCAAGTTGGTCTAGGCTGATATAACTAGTTAATCTAGAAGAATTAAGGCTGTAGGTTATAATCATGATAGTGGCGTCAGCTAGCACGTTAAGCCGTTAGTCCCGGCTGTCAATCGTGGATCAGTTGAAAGTCGTGGGGAGTCGTTAGAAGCCCAACAGTCTGACAACCAGTCATACATCATAAAAATATATATACATAATAAAAATATATCGTACAACCCA